>CANSGD010001510.1:0-215445 GCA_947645195.1 Patellifolia procumbens | reverse complement strand
TGGAAAGCTACCGTAACGAGCTAACACCTCCCGCTAGAATTACCTTAATCCAATTTATGGATCAAACGTTATGTCCAATTGGATTTCAAAAGTCCACAACTAGTCTTCCAATGATCGTATGACTCTCAAAAACCTGCTAGTTAGCATGGAAATCATCGAAAAACAATTACACAGATAATGAAGCGACAATATAACTCAAAGCTGAAAAAAACCATACATTGCTAGGCTTAAATTCTCTAAACAACATGCAAGGACACTAACAATGACCTACAATTAAGCACAATAAAGTGCTTATCAAACTCCCCCAAGCTAGTCCAATTGCTTGTCCTCAAGCAATGAAAATCAAATACAAGAGTAAGAGTTCAATGACTCCCACAATAGTACACGTGCTAAGATAGAGAACAAAGACCGTTCAAACATTTTCATCCATAAATGCAAAAACACTATCAAGTCTCAAAGTTTATAGCACAAGGAAAAGCAACCAATCTTACCACAAGTTCTCCCCAAGTTTGGCTCAGACATATGGACTGTAGCTCTCACTTTAGTCGTGAGCAAAGTTTTTCGTGTGTTTATATGGTTACAATGATCGCTCAAGGCTCAATTCCGTTGACTATATCCTACCATAGGCTTGCATATCTTCTCACTTTCCATCGCGTGAGAAATAAGTTCTTTTCAAGAATCATGATGACTTATCGAGGTTGTAATGAAGGCTAAAAGGTAAGGGTATGGATACATTTGAGAATTTGGTGCTAAAAAGGGGAAAGTGAAGCTTCCTAAATCAACACCAACTAGACAAACGCTAACCCGAAACCATATAACTTCGTTACAACCACTCAACCAACCAATAATACCTCCTCCAATAGCATCTCCTAATCTCTTCTTATTAAGCACTAAGAACAAAACCATAATTTTTTTGTCAGAAATTTGCTATTTAGCTTCATTAGTATCTAATTGAATGTTTAAAAAAAAGGTTGTAGATACTTGAAATTCCTAATAAAGTTGTTAAATTTCAGGAGAATTGAATGTTTTGAAATTTTCTTTTTATCTTAATTAGTAACTAATATAATATTTAACTGATTAGAAAGGTTTTACAACATGAAAATAGTTTATAATGGAAATTGTTAATCTGGATAATAAGGCACTAGTTAATTTCGAATAGTATCATGTTTAGTAACATTAGAGGCCAAATTATTGAGTCATTAAGTGTAAACACCAACCTTAAGGAGTATGTGTGTATTTGCAGGTTAGATTGCAAAGAAAATGGTAAACCTAAGCGTAAAGTTATGAACATGACCTCTGAAGATGAAGCTGAACATGAAGATAAACCTCAAGGTACATTATTCCACAACTACAAGTAAATTTTAAAAGTTTAAACATGCCTAAAAATGCTAAATAATGGTTGATTTTAGTTAGTTTATGTAATTCATAAAAGTACAAATATTGACACTGGTTTGTTATCTTGCAAAATTATGCTGAATGGTGCTCAATATTAGGTTCTAATTACAAGTTTTGTTCATCAGTAAGATTTATGTTCTTAAGTGACTGTTATATGTCAATTAGGGAACATGATATGCTAATTAGTCACCAATATATTGCCAACTAGTCATCTATTCATATGCTGATAACTTTAATTAGCAGTCATATTTAATCTCATTACTGACTAAAAGTAACAAAATATTAACCTTACAGATTTGTGTTATTTTGCAAAATTATGCTGAATGGTGCTCAACTTTAGGTTCTAATTACAAGTTATGTTGATCATTAAGCTTTATGCTCTTAAATAACTGTTATATGTCAATGAGAAACCATGATATGCCAATTAGTCAACATTATATGCCAATTAGTCATATACTCATTTGCTGATTACTTCTGTTTGCACTCATATTGAATCTCATTACTGACTAAACTAACAAAATATTATAGTCATTATGTCTTAATTAGCAACCACTAAATATCAATCAGTAACCCATATAAATCAATCAGACACCACTGTAATCTAAGCATTAATAGACAACACTGTTAACAAGAGTTCTTGTATTACTGTGATTTAACCAGTATATCAAATGTCAACATTTATTATAGGTAAAATTAACGAAGAAGCTGACAAAGTTTACAAAACAATAGTAGATAAGCTGAAGGAGAAGAAGAAAATGGCAGCAATAGAAAGGAAAAAAATGTTGGCCATGAAAAAAGCAGAAGCTGCAGCAAAAATGCCAAAAAGGCTACCAATACGAAGAAAACTACAACCTAGTCTGGAGGAAAACCAAAACAGTAACGGGGAAAACCAAGAGAATCAGAATTAGGAGGAAAACCAAGGAAATGAGGAGCAAAACAAAGACACTGGAGAGAAGGAAAACCAAGATAATGATGAAGAGGGGCAGGAGAGAAATGATGATGAAGGGCAGGAGAATAAATAAAAAAAAAACAGCAGCAAAAAGGGCACAAGCAATAAGGAAACAACAACATAAGAAGGGGAAGATAACGACAAACATAGAAGAAAGTGAGGAGGAAGAAAATAACGATGACAATAATGAGGAAGAACAACCAAATAAAGAATATCATTAGGAAGAAGAAGAACATAATCCAAAAAATAGAAACAAAAGAAAAAGGGATCAAAAGAAAAGGGTACCAAAAAGCCATAAAACAAGAAATGAAACTGAGCAAGAAAACGAAGATGCTGATGTGTCGGAGCATGATGAAGAGGAGGCACATGATGAAGAGGAGGCACATGTTGAAGAGGAGGAACAACAACACAATGAAGAATCTCCAAAAAAATTCGTAAACCTAGGTAAGATATAAAACTTTAAATTCATATTCACTGTAAATTATTATATAATTATTGATTTTAATGCTAAGTTAGTTACATTTTAAGTACTCGTTTTTCATATATGTAAATTAAATACTCCAAAATCTGATTTTACTAATTTCGATCACTTAAGGATGATTTTCATACATTAGTACCTACTATAACTTGATTGGTGACCACTGTAAGTCATTTTGGGACCAGTTAAATCATTTGACCTAAACTTGATTGGTGATTTATTTTGGGAGTAAAGATTTTGTCTATTTGGGATCACTTTTATTAATTTAGTACCCACTATAACTTGATAAGTGATTAATTTATTGTTATTATATCTGAGACTCCTTAATAACATATGGAGTTTCAAATTCAACTACTTACTGCTTTCCTAATTCATCTACAGGGCTAAAGAAGTTCTCATTGCTTCATACTGCTCTCCAAGTGAATTGTTCACATTGAACCAGAAACTCACATCTGACCAAATCAAGGATGTGAGGAACATGGGATTTGGGGGCATGCTTGAAGTAAACATGAAAGCATATTATCAGGGAATGGTAGATTGGCTTGTGAAGCTACACAATGCAACAAACAACTGTTTTACAGTATATGCTGTCAGAGGTTGTAACGTCACAGAAGATGATGTCCATAACATCTTTCTGTTGCCCAAAACCGGGGACCTTGTTGTGTAAAACTCGCTAGCCAAGCGAAACAATCCTGATGCTTGGGAGACACAGATGTGGTGTGAGGAACTAAGGTGTACGGACAACACAGAAATAAAGTTATCCAAACTTGCTGAAGAAATTGAAAAGCTCATGGAAGGAGGACCAAAATTTCAAAGGTTTTATGCCATGTATGCCTTATCGACGCTGCTCACTCCTACTGCACACAACCAAATTGATATGGATATATCAAATACATTGTTGGATGTGACATCAATCCCAAATAGCAATTGGTGCAAGTATATTTTGGACAAGTTGGGAAAAGCGGTAACAACTTGCACCAAGAAAAAGGAAAAGAGTGTAGGTGGGTGCATCTTGATACTTCAACTTGTGTACTTACACCGTTTACGTTGGAAAGGAAGTAAACCCCAATTTGATCTCCCCTAATCAAGCACTAGACTTATGATAATTTGCCGGGGCGTGCATTAGAAGAAGTGGCAGCAAAAAAATTGAAGGAGGACGATTTGGTATGGGTGACTGGGATGTAACAACCTACCCAATAAGCGCCAAGGAGCAGACCACAACTGAAAATGCAGCACCCTGGCAAACCATCGAATTTGTTGAACATCAAGATCAACAACCACTGCAGTTATGAGGTTGTCAGAACCAAGGAATGGTAATCACAAATTCTGTTGAATGGGTGATCATAATCAAGCTTCCGGAAGGAACAATAATGACTGATGAATAAATTGAAAAAACTATACGAGATGTTAGTATTTATAGTTTTTTAAACTCTGTGATATGTTATTTTCAGATGTTCAATTCGACATATTGGTATATGTTTGATAAGCAAGTTTAAATTGGAGGTGCGGAATACATATATCTTTGTAGGGACTGGTTTTGTTCATTTAGGGACTGCTTTAGTACATTTAAGGACTGCTTTAATTTATTTCATCAAGTAATTAGTTTTTGGAAAGAATTTTGAATCATTTTGTTTTCCCTTTAAATGAATTTGCTGTTTAATCAGATTTCACTTTTTTTTTGTTATTTGACATTCGTTTTTTGCACAACCCTTTTGTAACATCCCGTCTTTTACCAACTATGCTTTAACTTCAATAAATGTAACAACGATCAAATATGTGGTAGCGGAAATACCACCGAGCCGAGAATGTCAATCTATAAGGTAAAATTAAAACCAAAATAAACAACGAGTCCCATAATAGTAATCGAAACTCCAAATTATATATATATAAAAGAGGAATGAGGTCTCATACCCTCATCTCTAACTAAACAAGCCAAATCCATAATTATCCAAAATCTCATTACAACAAATAGCAACAAAAAAAGGCAAAGTACACATTACAACAAACGTCAAGCTTTAACATAAAGTACTAAGAAGGATGCTTTAAATGTTTAAAATAAAGAATTTCGAAAGACCAACATCTAAGGGATCACAAAAAAAAACACCAACAATTCGAATATAAACAATTTAAGATAGAGAGAGCGAACGCTAGTGACCCGCAACCCACCTCCACAAGAAATGTCAAGTTGCAACCTCCAGAACGGCCTATGGGTTACGTTCCCTACCGTCTGTGTCTAAGAATGACCAAACTCCCGATGTGGGACAATACACGCAGTATCTCCCGACCTCTCGGACGACATCAAGTCCTAGGTATCTCCAATGCAGGGTAACACCCAACATGATGTCCCCTGACTCCTCGGAGTGCATGTTCATTACCTTCGCGACACCGTCCCTTAGGCTACTCAACTCAATTAAAAACCAAATTTCAAATTCAAAGACAAAATAATATACTTCAAATATCAAATTCATCAAATCATCAAATTCCTCAAATCATCAACTTCATTAAACTCATCAATTCATCAAAATAATTAAAGTCATTTAAATCATCAAAACCATTGAAACCGTCAAAATCATTACAATCATTAAAAATTATCAAAATCATTAAAACCATTAAAATCATCAAATCCTCAAAATCATCGAAGTTCACAAATCTTAGATTGATACGGTAAACTCTTCAAAATATACAGTAAGTACATCAAAAGGCATAAAAAACGTCATATGAGTTTGGGTACGAAGTAAATTATGATCAAGTCACAATAATCTCCGTACATAACTCTTGGGAAGTGATGCTAAGGGTAGTGTTATTCACCCCCCGAGCATTACGACGTCGACAACTCAAACTTGGCATAAGATAATCATAAAAATTAATAAATAACATCAAGTACTAATAGTATACTTCCAAACATGCCTTAGGATAATAATCCATAATACTACCAAAGTCATTTACGAAACACGGAATCATGCTGTAAGCTAACTATGCACGGAATGCTCGCGATAACAACTTTAAACAAACCTAACACTCAGCACAAACAATATTTTTAGAAAATTCTAAACCGACATTAAAATTTAGCTCATTAGCTTTCCAACGATTGGTCACAAGCTCAATTTCGATAACAAACGAGTGAGATATGACCATTTGAAAACAGGCTGGCAAATCTGTTCGCGAGACGCGAATAGGGTCGCGGGTCGCGAGCATGCCACTGCCCTCAATTCCTTCACACATTTCTTTGACAAAAACCTCTTCATGTTCAAGGCATCAAACATCATACATAATCATCCCAAGTCCAAACCAACCCAACACCATACAAAATGAAGGCATTTAGCAAGTGAAATCAACAACCAAGAATTCCTCCAAATTTCCCCAATCATTCATATAAACATAAATTCACAAATTTCATTCATCCATCAACAAACCAACTCAACAAATAACACATCAATGCAAATATCAAGATTATAGGACAAGTTAGATAGGAAAAATTTCAAATATAAAACTAGCCTAACATGATACTAGGAAGAATAATACACAAACAATCCTCTAAGCTCATCCTACCATGATTTTAGGTTCTCTAACTATAATTCTAACAATCTAAGGTTACTTCTCATTTCCTAACGTGCTAGAAAACGCTAGTTACCTCGACCATCGAGAGGAGTGCAGAGAATATAAGCAAAAGTATCCTAGAAATCGTGCGGATCGTCATTACCTTCTTCCTTGAAGACTTCTCTTCCATTGAACAAAGTACTTCCCTCTTAAACAATTTTAGGGTCCTCTATAACAATCAGTAGTGTTCTGACGACGATTCCCGGTGATCGAAAGCTCGGATTTAAAATTCCTCCAGTCAAAGTGAAGGTCTAGACATTGTGAACATTCTGGCCAAATTTGAAAAAGATCCAACGGTTAGATCTCCGGCGATCTCTATTTGCGTGAGGGTGTGCAGTGGAAAAACGGGAATACTTTCCTCTCCTTTTCTTTCTTGAGGAGGGACGTGTGGGAAGGCAAATGGGAAGAGAAAGAGTGCTGAATTTCTCATTAAGTTTACAGCCAAAGGAGGGGTTTAATAGGGGGTTGATTAAGGTGAGTAATGACAGTAATTAAGTAGCAATTAAGGGGGTGTTAATGAAGGCAACGAAAAGGCACAAACTCTTAGCATCCTATGGTTACAAACAACATATGGACAAGTGAAATGGAGTCTTCTAGAAGCCTCTAGATGGTTAACCTTTTCGACCCTATTGGAATAAAGGTGATGGACTAAAGTTTGTTACATGGTTGGTCCGCAAATGCGACGATTAAGCTAAATTAACACATTAGCCTAACTAAGACTAGCTCAAATATTATACTCAATAATAATAATAATAATAAAATGCATGATCACATTTTCATATATCAAAATAAGCTCAACTTAAAATAAACAACATTAAATTGTAGCTTAATTTACAAATCAATTCGTCAGAGCAATGTTATAGATAGTCGCACCGTATAAAATTTAAGCTTAAAGAAATATGATATATAACTAAACAAATTACTAAAAACTTAAAATTAAATCAAAGAACACAAGTTAAAATAAGAAGCAAGGGTCTAAATGAAAATTAATAGTCTTATAGATAATTTAGCTTAATAGGTAAAGCTATGCAAATTTATAAAATATAAATACTATGAACATCTTCAAATAATTAATCGTCCATCGACTACACACATTTGAAATCAAGATATGCATGCACCATACATTGTTCTCCAAAATATTTTCCGGTTTCAAATACGATCATTTATTTAATAAAATATAGTTTTTATAAACGAAATTGTATTTAGATTTATAAATAACAATGTAAACCATATAAATTAACGTGCGAAATTTATAGTGAAATTACGGGGTGTTACACCTTTGACCAAGCTCAATTGAAGTTTGGGCGTGACCTAGATGTCTGCTACAACATGCACACAAGAAGGTTGAAGGAGCTCAAAAAGAGTGCAAAAGAGAACACTGAAACTGCACAAGATGGATCACCAACAATGATTTAACTATTCGAAAATCCAGAAGTGTTGAAGCAATTTGATGAGATCGAGAGGCTCCTACAAAACACTAAGAAAACAGTTGCAGACATGCCCTCGTTTGACTTGGATATACCTGGGCTCAACGATCCACCACCGACACGAGAACAACAACATCAGCCTCTCACCAAACAACTAGTTCAAGGTAAGCAAAATTTTTACAGGAGATCAAAAAGAAACCAAGAATCAACTAGCACAACCAAAGAAGTCCTACAGAAGCTGCAAAAACCATCTCTCCTGAAGCAAAAATATCCTGTCAAGGAAACCAAACCAGCAACTAGAACCTCTTCAAGAAAGTAGTCTGAACATAAACTCATTTGATTACTAACAATGATGATTAGTTAGTTTCGCACAAAATTAGTAGTTTATGTAATTCATAAAAAGTAAAAATATTGGCACTGGTTTGTTATTTTGCAAATATTATGCTGAATGGTGCTCAACTTTAGGTTCTAATTACAAGTTATGTTGATCAGTGAGCTTTATGTTCTTAAGTGACTGTTATATGTAAATTAGAGACCATGATATGTCAATTAGTTACCATTGTATGACAATTAGTCATCTATTATATGCTGATTACTTTAATTTGCACTCATTTGAATCTCATTACTTTAAGTTGATATTAGTTACTAGCTTAATTCAATAACTGACTATTTAAATTCATTTAATACTTAATTTAATATTATTGATGGCCACTTTAGTATATTTAGTGAATATTAAAAAAAATTATATGACAATATATAATCAATAACAAAAATTTAAATGTGAAATGGAAACAAACAATTTTATTTTTACCATAAATAAAAAATCACTCCAACTACATGTATGGGTTACCAAATGTTGTAAATAAAAAAGTGAGCAATAATTACCATTCTATCACCAACAAAATTCATTATGTGACTAATATAATTTTTCCAGAAGCTACAACAATCTAGTAGGAGGAATGTAAGAACCAAACTCCCTTGCTGCATTAGAAACATTAGAAACATTAAAAGATTTGCCGCCTCGGTTTTTACTTTTCTCAATCCCTGATTTTGGTCTCACATATCTTCCCTTCTTTTTGCACTGAAGAGGATCAAAATCTGTGACAACTGAAGAACTTGCTGTAGAAGGATCTACAAAATCAGATTCTAAATCAGCCACATTGAGATTAGAAAACAAAGCCTCCACGGCACCAAGATCACGCATATAACCCGTCTCCACAATCTTCCTTGCCTCTTCGTTATAATCATATCTCATGATAAGATTATTGTAGACCCTACACATTTGATCACGCCAAGGGATGCGATCTTTCTTACACAATGACATATCAATACGGTCTTGCTTCAACAATCCTAAACTTCTGTTTTTGCGAACTTTGTCCAATGCTTTAAAATATAGGAAAAATTGTGAATAACCACCTGCACGATACACTTATTTTAAAATAACCACCCCATTTTCATTTGCGTTTAGATAACCACCTTTTCTTTCCTTAACTTTTTTCAAATACCCACCTGTTAGCGGCATTGTCTAACACCATTAAGTGTGAGGCCAAATTCTTACTAAATTACCCTAATTCCATCTTAATTATTCCTAATTACCTTACTAATCTATAGTTTAATCGGTCAAATCATGATTAACATTTAATTTATTTTTTTTTCAATTTTTCAAATTTTGAAACTATTAATTTTTGATATATGACATTGTAATGGACATAAATATTGACCATATTTAATTGTGTTTTATTAAGAAAGACGACGTTATTAGGAAAAACGGACACCGCCGTACGCCCTTTATGAGCACGAATTTCGAGAATCGCTACGAAACGAGTACCTACATGCCAGGTTTTCAGGCAGGTACTCCGAGATGCCTTTTACAGACAGAATACGATGTTTTTTCGAAATACGGGCATCACGTATGCCCTTTATAGGCACGAATTTCGAGAATCTCTACGAAACGAGTACCATTAAGGCGAATTTTTGAGCACATATTTCGAAACGGCTTTTTCGCACTAAACAAACGTTTTTTCCAAAAACTGACACCACTATAAGCCCTTTAAGGGAACAAATTTCGAGAATCCCTATGAAACGAGTACCTACAAGCCGACTTTTCGGGCACGTATTTTGAGACAGCTTTTTCGGACGAAACACTATGTTTTTTCGAAAAATGAACTTGAGACGTACATGCCCGAAAACCCAACTTGTAGGTACTCTTTTCGTAGGGATTCTCCAAAATCGTGTCCATGAAGGGCTTACGGCGGTGTCCATTTTTTGAAATAACGTCGTCTTTGGTAATAAAAACGCGATTAAATATTGTCTCGAAATATGTGTCCATTACAATGTCATACTACCTCCGTTCCAAGTGTATTGCAACATAGGGAGTTGGCACATTTATTAAGAAAAGCAAAAAAGTTGGCCATCTTCCCTATTTGCATCATGTAATAATAAGTAATGAAAAGAGAGAAAGGTTGCACATGTGATCTTTTTGGTGATTAAAATAGAAAGGTTGCAATTAATATGAAATTGCCAAATAAGATAAAGGTTGCAATACACTTGGAACGGATGTAGTATATATTTTGAGAAATTGTAAAATTGAAAAAAAGGAATTTTAAAATGTTAATCATGGTTTAACCGGTCAAACTATAGATTAGTAAGGTAATAAGTGATAACTAGTATTTAGCCCCTACGACGCTCTGGGATTTTTGTATATTAAATTTAATGATAGTAGTTAAAATAATTGTTGTCATGTAGTGTGAAAAAGTATTAAAAAAAAAAAGAAAAGTCATCTCATTTACAATATGCATTTAAATAGTTTACAACTTAACTCTTGGTTTCTATTTCTACATCATTATTGATTTTGATAGAAGAAACACTAATAACATGTTGTAGTAGTGGTTGAAACTCCTAATTGCATATTCAAGGTCACGGGTTCGAGTCTTCACGTAGACATTTTTTTTATTATATGAGAATGAAGTGGATAGAGTGTCGTTCAATAGTGACACGTGGCGGATGTCAATGCTTGCTTACGCTTTTTAATATATATATAGATTTGGAGGAAATTAGGGTAATTTAGTAAGAATTTGGGCTTCATACTTAACGGTGTTAAACAATTCCGTTAACAGGTGGGTATTTGAAAAAGTTAAGGAAAAGAGAGGTGGTTATTTAAACACAAATGAAAATGGAGTGGTTATTTTGAAATATGTGTATCGTGCATGTGGTTATTCACAGTTTTCCCTAAAATATATGTGGACGGTATCTCAACAACCGAATGCATGTGAAACACCGTAATGCAATGATAACACAACAACCTAACCTCCTCAAAATCTCTACAAGAACAAGTTATAAGATTGTTCAAACAATCAAACACTACTTGGTGTGGTCGTTGGGGATACTTCTCGGGCCAAACTTTATACACTAACGTGATACCTTCCATACTCATCAACATAGAAATAGTACCCATAGAAAATCCAAACTCTTGTTCAAAATATCTAAATAGAGTAGATTATATTGACTTGAATGTTTAAGAAGGCCAACCATAGTAACATTTCGGGACTGATTTAGAATCCTTAAACTCATCGTTGGTTTCAATGCTACTCCAACGTAGAACAGTGTTGTTGACCATCCCATATAAATCAAACAAACTTGTTGGTTTAGAAGACCAAAATCCCATTGCATTATTGGTACTTTCACTACGTTGTGAAGACAAAATTCTAGCCGAGAAGAAATCCTTGCTCAATGTCGTGCACCATTTATCCTTTAAGCCATATAAACGCTGAAACCATGTATCCGCTTGCAACCCATATTTTAAAATCATATCTTCCCAACAACTCTCAAACTCATTACTATCATAACAACCTCTAAGACACTTGTTCAAAGCATAAATAAATGTGGAATCACTCTTCAGAGTTCCAAAATGACTCAATGCATTTTGTTGGATATGCCACTGATATAATCTGTGCCTTATACTAGGAAAAACCTGAAAAAGGCATTTTAGTTACAACAGTTTGATTATAGAATAGTTTAAAGATATAAGACACCATTTTAATCTTTTAAGGGACCAACATAAATAGAGTCAATAGACATATGTTAACCAGATAGTGGCAACATATATTCAACAATATATAAACCAAAATAGACCAGGATAAAACTAATAGGGACAAAAAAAACCCATA
This sequence comes from Patellifolia procumbens, assembly GCA_947645195.1. Lineage (NCBI taxonomy): Eukaryota > Viridiplantae > Streptophyta > Magnoliopsida > Caryophyllales > Amaranthaceae > Patellifolia > Patellifolia procumbens. Next base: position 203,433 of record CANSGD010001510.1, on the reverse strand, counting down.
TAGAGACTATTTTAAACATACAAGACACCACTATAATCAAACATGTGTTAACAGACAGTGGCAACATATAATCAACAACATATAAACCTTAAAAAGAGACCAGGATAATAGGAATAGAGACTAACAAAACCCATATAGAGACTAGTTTAAACATATAATACACCACTCTAATCAGACATGTGTTAGCAGTGGCAACATATATTCAACAACCTATAAACCTCAAAAAGAGACCAGGATAAGACTAATAGAGACTAATAAAATCCATATAGAGACCAAAATAACAAAAGGAAAGTATATATACAAAAAAGTTACCTGGTGCAAGTGCGTTTTTTATGGCTTGATCTTGATCTGTAAACATAGTTACATGAGAAATACCTCCCGTCGAATTCTTAAAACCTCAAAAAGCAAGATAAAAGACTCAGATGTCTCATCGGACACAAAACAATACCCAAACAACACATTCTTCCAATGATTATTTATTCCTATAAAAGCACCACATATTTAATTATACCTATTAGTCCGGTAGGTGGTGTCAAACACAATAACATCCCCGTACAACTCATAATCCAGCCTCATCATAGAATCCCAGCAAAACAAGTTACATAATCTGCCTGTGTTGTCAAGCTTCACCTTATAAAAAAATCAGCTTCTTCAGCAACCCTTTGGATAAGTCTATCTATAACAATTGTGCATCACCTCTCTCAATTGCTTTCATCTTTAGCCTATTCACAAATTGAAGTGGTCACAAGAAGTGTGCCCAAGGGCCTCCGGACCACCATACTACTGACATTCATAACGGTATTGGACAACATGTCTCATTGAAGCCTCTGTCATCACCATAATCTCTTTCGCTTCCCTTTCCCAATAGACCTCTCCGAACGATGGAAGTGTTGCCACTCAAGCCTTGTAAGCTCATGATTGTGTGTAAGAACATGATCTATCACTTCATACATCCCATTATCATTCAACTTCACTCTCATCATAGCATTACAATTGGTCTTCGTAATGGTAACCCTACGTTGCTTACTTCCTCTCAATCCCATCATCACCAACAGAAACATCAGGAACAAAAACCAAATCACCTTTCCCATTTGGTTTCCCATCGCATGAACAAACAAACTATTTTTCCTTAGCCATATTAACACACGATTTACCAATACCAACCCTAGTTGTGTACTTCCTAAGACTAAATCCCAGCGCTCCGGAATGCAATCGATACAACTCATACATCTCCTCAATTGATTTCTTTTCCACACCAAGAAGACTACCACTGACATCAATCTCATCAACAACATCATCTCCTGCCACATCATGACAGTTTATTAAGTGACCAATTTATTCTAGAAAGACACGAATATAAGCCAAAAAGGGATCACTGTAAAAACCTTTAAAAAGACAACATACCAAGCACAACCAAGGACCTTGATTCATTGGACTCAGAAACAATGGAAAGATGTGAATTTTCTAATGGATTCAATTCTTCATCTTGTGCAGCCTCCAAATAAAATTCGTCAAACCTTGAAGCAAATGGTGATTCCACACCCATAGAATAACCTAATTAAGCAAAATTGTGCATCTACTAATAAAAATTCTTCAAAAACTTACATTGTATCCATCTACAATAAGAAAGACCAAAATACATTCATAAAAAGAAAAAAGAAATGGATGCAGGAAGAATTGAATAGAGTTCAAAAATAAAAGTGTAAAACTGAAATTGATAGCAAATTACATATAAAAAGAATATTTTTGAACTCTCTGGAGATCGTTGAAGTGATGGTTATGGAGTCACACTCATATAACATATTTATGGAGGAAAAAAAAAGAGTATTTTTAAAACAATTGAAAAAATATACATCAATATGACGAAAATGGCAAAAATTGTTGTTGAAACTGAGCCAGAGAGAAACACAATAAATTTGCTGTTGAAACTGAGCTAGAGAGAAGCATCATTAGTGTGCGCCACAATTGATGAATTTGAGGAAGAAAGACGACGTGGCAGAGGAAGTCTTGGAGGAGCTGTTGTGTTAAACGCCAACACTGAATATAAGGAAGGAAGATGACGTCACCTGCTGGAAGAAGCTGCATGTTAAGCAGCTGGGTTCTTTGGACTCAGTTAAAATACGTTGGGCCTTATCAATTAAATTGGGCCCAGGCTGCCTAATTTTAATATTAAAATTACGCAGCCTCTTTGAATAATTTGTGGTTATATATACAGAGGAATAAAACCGTCTCTAAATAATACAAACTAAAAGTCATTAAACAATGGTCAAACTACCCTAATATATCTTCGTTTCTAAAATCCTAGATTCTTAAATTTAATTCTATGTATGTGCGCAATGTAATTAATTTATAGACACTTATTATGTAAAAGATTATATAGTATTCTTGGACATCCGTAAAAGCTATCATTATCGTCGCATTAATATACTAGATGATTTCTAGGAGGAGTAAGGCTAACTCGATGGATTTGGTTGAGAACAGAGAAGTGCACGTATATGATGATGTTTATGTAATGGCGGATTTGGAAAAAAAAATTAGTGGTATCAAAGCATAATTATTAAATTTAAGAATGGTCAAATCGTCAATTTTTCAGGACAATTTTCAAAAAATCGAAATTTTTAAATGAAAATTTCAAATTTTTACCAATTCAAGTGTGGTCAAGTGATCCATTTGTTTCATTTGTTCCAAAATTTTTACCAATGTTAGTCGTTCCATTTGTTCTACGGACTACGGTGGATCCGGCACATGATCACTGTGTTTTGTTATACCTTTAATATTACTGTTCTACGGTTGGAGTGTTTCTTCATCTGTTTTGTTATCAACCTTGCACCACTTTTTACCATTCTCTTATAGTAGGTCCGTCAAATTGCTTAGCATTGCATGTTGTTGTGTCTCCATCTAACATGCCGTAATTGCATACTGGCTAATTTGCCATAAATGGAACGACTAACAGCTATTACGTCAGCATACAAACACTTTAAAAGTTAACAGTTAATACAACTGCGTATTAACCTTGTGAAACATTCCCAGTATATAATTCAGATATAAATTGGGTGGAAACAAGTAAGATACATCCATTGATCTCAAAGATGAGCGAAGTTTTGACCATTATTGATTGAATTGTAAAGTGAAATCCAGCAATAAATCCCACGCGTGGTATAATAACAAAACAAGTAAAATGGAGAAAAAGACTAATTTTCACTATAACAATGTTTGGTAATACAAAGTTCTGAATTCAGAAAGAAAAGAATTTACCGTCACTGATCACACAAAACAAACTAAATGAAATTACAAAAGATATGTAAGTATATAATGAAAGCAGTAAAATTAGTGGTTGCTTTCTTATTTGATGCACAAAAAACATCCTCCAACTGAATATGTATAAAGCTATAGTATGGGTCACTTAGAATTCCCATCTTGAATATACTTTTTCCTCTTCCAAATTCACCTAGCAGTAGCTTTGAGTTTGTGTGTTTACTTCCATTTTCAACAACCAACCTTGCAGTGAAAATTAATGGCACTTAATATATTACAAATGATAGATTTAGCGGGCTGCTTCAAGGGAAAAAAAGCAATGAGCACGCCTCTGCCTATCAAGAATTTCGATGTCTCAAACCCACAAACTGAACTGCGAGGGCGATGACCATGATGTTACTTGAACTGTACTCGACTCGAAAACGTTTGTCCGAATTGCCAATTAGCAGGGATTATGTTGTTAAAGACTTGGGTTTGGCCATCAGTTATAGTGACTTTGAAGGAAAGTGATTGTCCATTGAGATAGGCCAATGATTGCCAGTTAGCTCCCCAGTTTCTAGACATTGCCATCCAGTTAGTTTTTGATCCTTTGATTGAAACAGATTGGATTGATCCTGCTGATGCTACATTGCTAATCAAAACTAGCTCAAAGTAATCCCTTCCATTTATGGCGAATCGCACTCCTCCATGCTTCTTGCAGGGTACTCTGTTATAATTTCAACAAATCTAGAATGATTAGGATCTTGTTTTACAAATTTGGGCATATTACTTTCCTCAATTCCCAATTTTGATAAAAATTGTACTTGTTAGGCCATGTGAATGCATCATGTTATAAACAAATAATTAAAAGAGGCGGTCAAAATTAGACCAACCTAATCCCAGATTCTATTAACACCTATTCCATGCATTAACTCTATCCCAACACCATTCATTTCTTAAGATAGGAGCTTGGATCATTGCCTAATCTTAATTTAGAATTAGGCGGTATCATACAAGAGAAGCTGCATATTATAACTTAAAGTACGTGTCAAACTTAACAAGATTCGGCAACAGATATATATAACGATCTACTCCCTAATAACACTTGTTTTAGCTGCCAAAAAAAAAAAAACACACTTGTTTTAGGTTCCATTTTGGACTGTTTGTTCAATTTTATTTAGTTGAAAAAGACACCCACTTTCCCTTAGTGTAAACATAACCACTTTCCTAAATTATGTTTCTTCCTTTTGGGTTAGAGTTAATCACATAAACTGATTTGCATATGGTAAAATGTGTTCAAATAAGCATTTGGTTTAGATTAAAGTGATCAAATGTTCAAACCTTTGAAAGATGACAGGAATGATTCCACCTCTGTAAATACCAATCTTTTCCCAAGCAGGCTGGGCCATGTCAAAGTGCTGTAGAGGAGGGTTGCACCAACCTCCAGCGTTGTTTGGCAAGGCGTAGTTCGGTGGGCAGAAGTTCGTGGCGGTTATAGTCACCGAAACACCCTTTCTGCACCACTGTGGATCAGTCTTATAGTCACACATGATCTTATAGCATTGTCCACATGATGCACCGTTGTTAAACAATGCAGTACTCAAGGCTGCAGTCCTAGTCCCATAGCCAGCAGAGTACAAGTTACCGTACCCACAAGCTCCTCCTGCAGATATCAATCAAACAGAACAGATTCAGCCCTATGTATCTTCGATTCGTTTTATCAGAAAAACAAACATAGGTAAAAAAAGTTGGCAATAAGAAAACATACCCATTGTTCCAGAAGCATCACTACCGCCATAGAAAGTAGCATGAGCCTTTTGCCAACCAGAAGCAACAAAGGCATGAACACTAATGTTAAGGAAACATAATCCTAGAAAGATAGTAAATAAAGCTAAAGATTGTTTGTTCATTTTTTTTCCTTTTCACTAGGAAAGTAAAGAGATGAGGAAGAAGCTAAGATTAAAGAGATTTGGATCAGAGGATGTTTTTTGTATTTGTTGATATAACTGTTGGGAGTAATGCTTCCTTTTATATGTGAGGTACTCTCTAGTTTCTACTCTTTTGCAACCACCTCACATGGAACCAATATAGAGATAGGAGAGAAAACAAATATATTTATATATATTAAAAATTAAATATTAAATAGTTTTAGTTCTAGTAGCTATTTCACAACCTTAAGATCGCGAAATTGTACCTAGTTAAACGTAGTTTGAAGGTGAAGATCTTTTAATCTTTTTCCTGTTCTCGAGGGATCTTAGCTCTTAATTTAAACTAGATTAACATATGGAGGTTTTTATGACACTTTTCCTTATCAACTTGACAAAAACTAAAAAAAATTAAATTAATAAAATTGGAAATATCCCTGCAAAGTCTGATCCCCATTCAATAATTTCCAACTTCTGCCTTTCAATATTTTCCACCTCTTTCATCGCAAGCCCACATGGATTTCCCAGCCAAAAAAACAGCGAATAAAATCAAAATATAAACCAACAAATTGCTGCTTTTATTAGATTTGTTTAATGGTATGAGATGAGATTGTTTGGTTTATTAACATAAAAATTATTTGTTTGTATTTACATCATGGGATCAAGGCAAGTGGAAACCCACATGGTATTCTTTTGGCATTATTACGTGATGTTCTGATTAAATCTACCATAATCCTCATGTGTTATGCACATGAAATCTTATAGACATAGTGATTTTGTTAGCTGTATGTTTCTTTATTCTCATTAAATGAGGTTGATGTATGTTCTTAAAACATTATGCATGTATGCACCGTATCATTTCTATCCTATTGATTGCACATTATACGTACATATCACCGCCATAATAAGAGTTATCAAATCACAATTGTCATCAATGTGAAAAGGGATTTGTAATCTAATACTAATTTAACAATGTGAAAAGAGATTTGTAATCCAATACTTCATTCGTAACGAAGTAAACGCAATAATTGTATATTTGACATTATTCACAGTTTTAACTATAACGATAATTTGTGACTTATATATAAGGAAAAATATAATTATATGGGGTCTCATTGGATTCGTTACAACTTATAGTTTTTATGGTCTAATGTTTATAGTTTTAACAAATACATAATTGGAGATATTAATCTTTAAAGTTTTGTCTTGGCAAACGTGTACAAGCAAATTATTGCGTCTATTTCATTACAGAGGAAGTACTAATTTAAAAGTAAGGAAAATAATTGGGTGACCCTGAGAAAGAGTGATATAGAGAGATAATAGTAGTAATTATAAATACTTCATCCGTTTCTAAATAAGTGACACACTTTCCTAATATGAAAATGGCACAATAAATGACACTAAGCTCAAAATAGGACATTTTAAATGATAAAATTACATTATTACCCTTACTCAAATAATATATATCCATTTGTTTATTTCGTTAAATTTCCCTTTCTCTTTTTAATTGTGGTCCCCAATCTTCTCTCTCTAACCTCCTTGGTTTCCCCCCACTTTCTCTATGTTCCAATTATTTAAAAACGGAAGAAGTATTTGAAAAGAGAAAATGTTTTTAAAATTAGTGCGTTTATCAAAGTATATCTCTCATGAGAGTTGTCGATCCTTAGGGTTATCCATCACTCCCTAGTAAGTGATATATGCTATACATAGAGATATGGAAAATGACTTTTGGACATCTTCATTGATTTTTAACTTTTGACTTTTGTTTTTTATGTGCTTTGTAAACCAAAATTCGAAAGTAATTTTGACCATCCTTTTGTATTATATCTTAGCTTCATTTTGTAATAAACAACTAACATTAACGGTTGCTTTTACCAAATATTTTGATAAGTAACTATAATTAAAGCCCCATAAAACCAGCCATTATAAAAAACCAACATATAACAATAAATAGGATACCATTTAAAATTATAGGTATCATAATAGTTAAAACATAATTTAAAAGCCAACATACAACCTTGTGACATTTGGCAACTTTGTTTAACAACCAATGTGATACCATCTGAAATGTTAGGTGTTGCACTATTAAAATTACTCATTTCTTTGTCCAATTCTTGCTCAACACATGGCGCTTGATAATCCTTTATGATAGGGGAAAAAACCTAATGAGTAAAATCGGCCAAGCGAAAACACGAAGTCTTATATGTGGCCCACCACACCATTAATGATGTGACGAGTCTATTTATTAACCCATACATTACTTTTTCACTCTCCAAACTCACCCAAAACTGTCGGTAACCCCTTCCCTTAGTAGTCAGTAACCTTCTTCCAAAATAGACAGTATCCCCGTCCAAAAAGTCAGTAACTCCTAAAACAGTAAGTAACCCCCCAAACAATTAGTAACCCTCTTATAACATTTAATAACCCTCTTCAAACAGTTAGTAATCTCCTAAATAGTCAATAACCAACAAAATACTTGGTAACCCCATCTAAAATAGTCATTGTGTGTGCGCCACACGGTTTGTTAATCATGCGGCAAGCCACACACAAGAGTTCCTGAAGGAAAAATGGTCGTTATCATATGAATAGAAGCAATTCACCTCTAACGGGAAAATTAGGTTGACTCTATCAATCAAATTAATAACCTAACCTAACCTCTAAAATGGTAAGCAAGCATTGAACCCACAGAGAATAGGGCGCTAATCAATGATCGTCCAAAGTCGTAACTGGCTTCAAGTAACCAAACCGATGTATAAAAAGTAATATAAACTAAATAGTGGGACTAATACTAATAACATTGAATGTGAATCAATATATAAAAACAATTTAGGATCTACATCCCCACTAGCATGACATGGTGACGTATCTACCTATTCTCTGAAACCAACTCAATGAACTATTCTTATGAAAATGTTAACTTTATAATTCAATACCCCTATCTCAAGGTCAAATAACATCCCTAATACGCTCTCATACTTATTTTCATTGATTTGAGCAAAATCAAGGACATTAAGCACTGCAATAAATTCCAATTGTGAATCCTACCTTTTCTCATGGACTTCATTTTACCTTTACATGAATTGCCAATTACCTAATCCAATTTTCATTGATAAAAAGGTAATTTTGCTAACAATCCTAACAAGAATTTCTAAATTAAAATTAGTAACAAGTAATCAATGCAAAAATGATCAAGAACCTAATTGATTGGAGTTGGAGAAAAATTAGATCATCAAGGCACTGCTAGGGTTGAATAGATTCGTGGATTGAAGAACTTCTCATGCATGGCTAAGTAATCAAAACATAAATCAATAATGAAATATATAATTAAATTACAAAAGTAAGGATAGAAAGAAAGAAAACAATACTTAGATTAACGAACAAAACTGAGATTCAATGTCGAAGAGAGCAAAACCTACAAAAAATAAGTGTTCTTGATAAACTAAAGTAGTCTCCAATAGAATAGGATCCATTACAATAATAACGTCTAATCCTATTTATAAGAGGGCGAATCACCAAAGGAAAAAAAATCCAAGAAAAGCGTGGAATCTAATATAAACCCGATCGTGTCTCATTTCACTAGATCTGGGCTAAGGCAAAACCGATCGGGTCTCTGTAGCAAAGCTTCTCTAAAGATATTTAGATTTTGAGTAAGTATGACGCCTCACCCAATCGGTGCTGGAACCACCCGATTAGTTCTATGTTCGAAAGTTACTTCCTAGGACGACTCTAACTGGAACCCCACAGTGAAACCTGACTGGGACCTTGTCAAACATAACCCAAATATCACTTTAGGGAATCTAACTTATCCAAGAAGTCATCTTGAACCCCTAGTAAACAATCGCATGCTCAATATTAGTCTATTCCACGTGAAAATAACTCAAATGTCCTTAAAAAAACTCAAAGAAAGCAAACTACAAACAACCGTTAAATCTAGTAAATACAATAGAATCAAGCGTGTATCGTTTTGATAGGTAAACAAGGTGTAAAATAAGATGAAACAATGATACATGAAGATTCCCAAGCTATACATATGCAAAAGAAAAGGAACTCATACAAGCTAGGAAGGCTTTTCCCAATGTTTTTAAAGATCATTTAGAAGCAAGATCAAAATGACTTGGCGTTCAAGCAAGCTTAACTATCAACTCTAAAAGTCATGGCCAGTAGGATGATATAGATCATCTAAAGAGTAACCAATTTAGGCCTTCATAAACACACCATATATCATTGAGAAGGTTCTCACAAGGCTAATCTCACCATTCTTTTTGAAGATGAGTGTAAAACTCTTATCACATATCGTAGTAAAAATAACTACTTTATTTCCCCGAAACGAACCCTTCCCAGAATCCCAACTCTCAACACTTATATATTTAAGAGGTAAATAATCACTCATCATACTGACAACCTATAGAACTAACTCATCAACTTTGATATACTCATCTCCTTAGGTGACTTCCATTAGCAAGTGAATCATAGCAAGCCTATTTGGGTTGTAATGTTGGTAATGTTAAGGTCATGACAAATATGAGACCAAGTAGTGATAGTAATAAGGAGTGAAGACTCTTTCACAAATTACAGAATCATCAAAGATATGGATAATTTTACGACATTTTGAACCAAAATCAACAAATACCAAAACTAGGCTTCTTAAAAAAGTTGAATGAAAAATTGCATTGACGACAAATAAACAATGTGGTAAGTTTGTTAATGGAACCTGAAAACTTCCGGTTGTTGTGATCGGCGCCGGTGGCCATGGGCAAGTCCAAAGGCTCTCAGAAATCTTCGAATAAGCTCGGGAAGAAGAGGCTGAATAGTCCTACCACACAAAATGGTGCAAAAAAAACACGATCAATTGCAGAGTTAACATGTATTCCTCCTCTTCAAATTGATGAAAAATTACTTGAAATGCATGAAATTCTTTCTCCTAAATCAGCTGAGAATGACCTTAAACAACAAGAATCATTGAAGAGAATGTTATTTGAATGGTTGTCTCTTATGAAAAATAATAAAAGGAAGATGGATCAAATAGTTGGTGATAATGAAAACCCTCGGTTGTGTTCTAATACTATGATTGATCATACTGTGATTGCTAAGGACACACACCCACCTATTGTTGTTAACACTCCTACTACTTTTGCTGCTGTTACGGGTCAATCTACCATTTAACCTAATGTTTAGAATGAGGACATAGTTGATGTTAGTACTGATGAAGTTAAGATTGATTGGGAGGATATTCAGGATGAGGTTTCTTTTTGGGAATCTTCTATTATGGTGTACATTCTTGTTGCTAATCCACCTGAATCTGTGATGAGTGGATTTATCCATAGAGTTTGGGGTAAGTTTGGAGTTGATAAGGTTCTCTTGGTTGGTAAGGGGATATTTCTAGTGAGACTTACAACAATTGAGAATCATGCTAAGCTATTGAGTGGTGGTTACTATTTTTTTTTGATGGGAAGCCTGTGATATATAGAAAATGGGAGCAGGATTTGAATATACATAGAGAGGAAGTTAAGATGATACCTACTTGGGTTCAATTTCCTGAGTTGGATTTGAAGTATTGGGGGGAAAATTATTGAGGAAGATTACTAGTAAGCTTGGTACATTTATCAAAATTGATTAAGCTACAGAGAAAAAGGAAAAGGTTAGATTTGCTAGGGTGCTAGTGGAAATGGAGATTAACAAAGATATTCCTGGTATTGTTACATTCATAAATGAGAAGGGTGTTAGGGTTGAGCAGAAGGTTAAATTGGAGTGGAAACCTCTGTTTTGCAATGATTGTAAAGGCGATGGGCATGTGAGTAGTGAATGTCTTAAGAAGCCTACTGCATAGAAACAAGTGTGGGTGGTTAAAAGGAAGAATACTCAGACTAAGTCTAAGTTGATTAAGCCTAAGTCTGGTCAAATTCACCATAATGCTGCTGCTCCTATTGTAATACAACAGGTTGGGGATGCTGGCATAATTGTGAAAAACTCTTTTGATGCTCTTACTATAGAGGAGCTTTTCTATGAGGGTGATGAAAGGCCTGTTGTGGTTGCATAGAGAGAGGGGAAACAAGTAGTACATGAGATGGTTGAAGTGTGGGAGGGGTTGATTACCCCTACTCACCATGGATAATGTCCTTATATGGAATGTGAGGGGGCTAAACAGTAGAGAGAAGCAAAAGGAGGTAAGTTGTTTTATCAATACTCACAATGTTAAGCTGTTTGCCCTGGTTGAAACTAAGGTTAAAAGTGCTAAACTGGGGAATCTATACTTGCAACTTTCCCTGGTTGGTGTTTTACTAGCAATAATTCTATTGTTGATAGAGGTAGAATTATTGTAGGGTGGATACCTAGTTCCTTTCACCTTGATATTTTGCTTCAAACTGAGCAATGTATTCATGGTTTGGTTAAGCCTAACAACGGCGTTGCTTTTTATGTACTTTTGTGTATGGAAGGAATGATGCAGATGGTAGGAATGTGTTATGGGATTGCCTAATCAAGCTTTCTCAAGATCATAGGAATACACCTTGGCTGGTTTCTGGTGATTTCAATGCTCTTACTAGTGTGGATGAGAGAATTGGACGGGCTCCTGTCTGAATGAGTGAAAGTGTTCCATTAGAGAGTGTCTCTCTCAGTGTCAGCTTGAGCATATTAAAAGCACTGGAAGATTCTTTACCTGTAATAACAAACAAGATGGTGATTCTAGGGTTTTTCCAGAATAGATAGATCACTGGCAAATGAGAGTTGGCTCTCTAGCTTTCCTACAGCTGAAGTTACTTATTTGCTAGAAGGTACTTTGATCATTGTCCAGGCCTTCTTTGTTTTTATCCTAATGTCTTTGGTAAAAATCCTTTTAGGTTTTTCAATATTTGGAGTACTGCTCCTGCATTCAGAGAGATTGTTAGGGGAGTGTGGAGCAAAAGAATTGTGGGGTATCCCATGTTTAGGGTGGTCTAGAAATTAAAGCTTCTGAAGATAGATCTGAAGGAACTTAATAGGAAAGGTTTTATTGATATCCAGGCAGATGTTATTAAAGCTCAGCAGCAGCTCAAGAAGGTTCAAGATCAAATGCACCAAGAGGGATGTAATTCATCATTGTGTGCAACTGAAAAAATTGCTCATCAAGATCTTCTCAAAGCTAAGAAACTGTATGGTAGTTTTTTAAAACAAAAAGCCAAGATATCTTGGTTAGCTGAGGGAGATGATGATACCAAGCTTTTTCATCAGATTCTCAAAGCTAGAAGAAGTCATAATAGAATTATTGCTATTCAGAATCAAGAAGGAGTTTGGGTTAACACTTCACAGCAGGTCCAAGAAGCTTTTGTGGAGTACTATCAGTCTTTGTTAGGATGCAGCTTAGAGAGAGCTCATGTTCAGCAAACTGTCATTGAACAAGGCCCTACCTTATCTGAAGATCATGTTCAGATACTTGAAGGCAGTTTCGGTATAATGAAGTGAAGCATGCTCTTTTTTCTATTCCAAATGAGAAGGGTCCAGGTATGGATGGCTATAATAGTTTTTTCTTCAAGCATACTTGGGATAATGTTGGTGCTGAGGTAAATGAAGTTGTTTAGGATTTCTTTAGAACATGTCTTATATTGAAAGAGGTTAATATGATCTCTATTATCTTGATCCCTAAAAGTGAATGCCCTAGTTCAGTTAAAGACTTTAGGCCTATCTCTTGTTGTGCAATTATCTATAAAGTGATCACTAAATTGCTTTACAGTAAATTGAAGCTGGTATTGCCTGATATAGTTTCTAGTACTCAAGGTGCCTTTGTTTGTAGAAGAAGCATCATACATAATATCTTGTTATGTCAAGATTTGATCAGAATGTATAATAGAAAGACATGCCCTCCTAATTGTATGATGAAGATTGATATACAGAAAGCATATGACACTGTCAGCTGTGAATTCATTGATGAAATGCTGGGTGCTCTAGGCTTTCCTAGCAGATTCAGAAGACTCATTATGACTTGTGTTACCAGCCCTAGGTTTACTATCATGTTGAATAGATGTCCAACTGGTGTATTCAATTCTAAGAGAGGCCCGAGTCAGGGAGATCCCATCTCACCTCTACTTTTTGTTCTTTGTATGTTGTATCTCACTAGAGTGTTGATATATGTTGGGAAACAATCTGCTTTTAAGTTTCATTCAAGGTGTGCTAGCCTGAAACTTAGTCATCTCTATTTTGCTGATGATCTAGTGATGTTCTGTAAACGAGATTACAGATCTAGTTTCATGTTGATGTAAGGTTTTAACCTGTTTGCAAGTACCACAGGGCTGAATGCAAATAAGAGTAAATTTGCAATTTATAGCATTGGCATGGAGGAGAGTGATTTAGTTAGAATCATTGATGCAACTGGTTTCAGTAGAGGCAGTATGCGTTTCAGATATCTTGGAGTGCCTATTAGTGCAGTTAAATTTAAAGCTCATGACGGTGATCAGCTTGTTGAGAAGATGACTTTGAGAATCAAAGTGTCGAGTTCAAGGCATATTTCTTATGCAGGGAGATTACAACTTATTAATGCTGTGTTGATTTCTATCCATACTTATTGGGCACAGATTTTTATTCTGCCTAAGAGTGTGATAGATAGGATTATCTCTGTTTGCAGATCTTTTTTGTTTGCTGGCACTCATGAGAGCTTGAGACCATCTCTTGTACGTTGGGAGAGATCTTGTTTTCCTAAGCAATGTGGTGGTTTGGGGATTAGGAATATACAAGCTTGGAATTTGGCTGCTATTGGTAAGCTTGTGTGGAACATAGCTACGAAGACTGACAACTTATGGGTGAGATCGGTATATGCAGTGTATATCAAGCAAGGCAATTGGGAGAGCTACATAGCTCCTAGAAGTGTAAGTTTGATATGCAAAGCTAAACAACAGATTAGATGCATGACTCAAAATGGTGCACGGTTGACTCAACCAAACTATTCTATTGCAAAAATGTATAAGAGTTTATCTCTTAATAGCCCTAAAATCAGGGTGATTAGCTCAGTTTGGGATGTTTTCATCATCCCAAAACACAGATATATTTTTTCGCTCAGCTTGGTTGAGAGGTTACAAACTAGAGCTAGATTGGCTAGATTGCTTGTTTGCCAGATTGATACATGTGCTATATGTGAACAAGCTCCTGAAACACTTCATCATCTGTTCTTTGAATGTCCTTTTAGCTCACAGATTTTGATTCATATGAAAAGATGGTTGAGGCTTAGGCAGTGACTATTGACTACAGGAAGCTATGGCTGTGGTTACTGAAGAGAATACAGGCTCAAAGGGCATGAAGAGATTATACAGAACTTCTTTGGCTGCTGCTGTATACTTGGTGTGGCAAGAAAGGATCAATGCTCTCTGGAATGGTAAAGTGAGGCAAATCAGCAGTGTGATGAAGGACCTACAGTTTAAAGTAATTAGTAGGGCTGAATCAATGAAGCTTACTCAAGCAGAGGAGGAATGAATTCAAAGTTTGAAAATTGTTAGTTTTGTAACTAGTGGTTGAGAACTTATTTGTTGATAGTTTGGCCTGCCAGGCTTATTGATAGGTTGTAAATCTTGGTTTCTGGTTGTTATATATCAATTTACTTACTAACCAAAAAAAAAATCTTCTTAAAAAATGCATAACCCCTTTTTCATGTAGAACTCAATTAAGAAAATAAATATATTCAGTTTTCTTTTTCAATTTTCTAATTTGTTTTCTTTTTTTTTGTCATATGCATAGGGGCATGCTTACAAGATAACGAAAGCATCCACATTTTATTCCAACTACGTACAACCAAAAAAGCAATCCATATAACACTAGTGTTGAATATTTAGAGTATTTGGTTGGTTATATTCATGAAACATTAACTTAAGATGCTTGGTTATGGCGTCGCTACTTAAGTGGTGTTTACATATGCATGTTGTGGTGTTATAGCTTTGGAAACTACAACCTTTTGTGTGTCTTTGAAGTGAGCAAGCAACGAGCAAAATGCAGCAAGCCAAGCGAAGGAGTTGGGCAGGCTCGCGGGGAGCGAGCCACATCGCAGCCCGTGACCTGTGGTGTGGCACGACTCGCGATAATCGTCGAACCTCGCGACGAGCTCCTGTTTCGTTGGTGCTCCGGATTTAATATGGTCGCTACTGGGCCGTTTTGCGGACGTCTTTATTAGACCGTTTCATGCTCTTTGAGCGGTTGAGGTCGGTTTTCCAAGGTAAACATGCATTATTAGAGGAAAAACCTCTGATGAATGAAGACATATGTTCATTATATTCTCTCAAAAAGCACTCACAAGTTTTCTTTCTTTGGTTCATTGTTCATCAAAGCAATTACACATTACATTTGTTCTCATTTGGTGAATCTCATACGAGCGTGATATTCACTGTCTTCTTTGTATCTCGTAGTGAATTCCGTGTAACCCGTGCTTCGTATAGGGTCGAAATATTGCTTTTGGGAAAGTGTTCCCAACACGCCTAAAGGATCATTCTTTGTTCGTTGTTATCATATTCGTGTTCATCTTGTATCCCGGTTACTAGCACTAACAATCCAAAAGCAATATATACTCAAAGATGGCTACACTCCGTGAGATGACAACGAATTTCCACAAACTTGACAAGTTTGAAGGCGTGGGTTCTCGTAGATGGCAAAAGAAGATGCACTTTCTTCTTACCTCTTTGGCGGTGGTGTACGTGCTCACATCTCCGAAGCCTATTGAAGTTGATGATGAAACTATCGAGGCTACGAGGAAGAGGAAGAAGTGGGAGAACGCCGACTACATATGCCGTGGTGACATTATCAATGGTATGTCCGATGATCTCTTTGATGTTTATCAATACTTTGAATCTGCTAAAGTTCTTTGGGATGATTTGGAGTCTAAATTCATGGTCGAAGATGCTTCTTGTAAGAAATTTCTAGTTATTAGCAATTTCAATAACCTTAAGATGGTTGAGTTTAGGCCTATTATGGAACAATTCCATGAAATCCAAAGAATTTTAGGAAGCTTTAAACAACATGACATTAGTATTGATGAAACTTTTGCCGTTTCTTCAATAATCGACAAATTACCCTCCTCATGGAAAGATGTTAGAAATATCTTGAAACATAGGAAGGATGAAATGACTATTGAGCAATTGGGTGCTCATCTTCGGATTGAAGAGGGCATTCGGGTTCAAGATGGACAAAAGGAGGTAAATCCTAATTATTCCACTATCAACATGGTGGAGGATGGAAAGTCCAATGACTCTAATCCTAAGAAGAGGGCACATAACTTCACCAAGGGAAACTATGGTAAGAAACCAAAGTTTGGTGAGGGAGGACAACAACGAGCTTGTTGGGAATGTGGAAAGCCCGGTCACTTCAAGAAGGATTGCACCATTTGGAAGAAAAATATGAATAAGAATGGGCATGTTGGTGGGAAAGGAGAGTCTAGCCATACCCAAGCCAAGCAAGGTACATGTGCACAAGTTTCACTTAATTCGGTCTTGAATTATGTGTGTACGATTTCTGAAATCTTTTGTGTACAAGATGATTGTTCATGGTACATCGATTCGGGAGTTTCAAGGCATGTATGCAAGGAACGTTTTCTCTTCAAGACCTTCAAGGAGGCGGATGAAGGAGAGGTTCTTTACATGGGAAATGATTCTACTGCTCAAGTCTTAGGAGTAGGGCAAGTTGAGATAGTTTTTAGTTCCAGAAAGTCTCTTGTTTTAAGAGATGTTGTATTTGCTCCGGACCTTAGAAAGAATCTAGTCTCGGGAGCTATCTTGAATTGAATATGTTTTAAAACGGTTTTTGAGTCCGATAAGTTTATTTTATCTAAAGGAGGTACATTTGTTGGTTTGGGTTTTATGTAATGGTATGTTCAAGTTAAGTATTTCGAATACTTTGTTAAACAATGTTTGCGTTATTAATGATAATTCTTCTCTTTGGCATTATCGGCTTGGTCATGTTAACTATAGAAAGTTATATTCTGTCAAAGGATGATTTGATTCCTAGTTTTGATCCAAGCATAAAGAAGTGTAGAACATGCAACCTTACTAAGATAACCATAAATTCTTTCCCAAATAATGTGAGAAGAGATACTAGTTTGCTTGATTTGTTGCATAGTGACCTATGTGATTTCCATAGCACTCCTTCTTTAGGTAATAAGAAGTATATCATAAAATTTATAGATGATTATTCTAGGTTTTGTTATGTTTATCTTCTATTCACTAAAGATGAAGCTCTAGATAAGTTTAAGATCTATAAAAACGAAGTTGAATTGCAACTAAATGACAAAGTAAAACAGTTTAGAACCGATAGGGGTGGTGAATACCATGATCCTAGTTATTTCCAATCATTAGGAATCATACATGAAACAACCGTGGCTTATACACCACAGCAAAATGGTATAGCGGAAAGAAAGAATAGAGCTTTACAAGAAATGGTAAATTCTATGTTATCCTATTCGGGTTTGAGTGATAGATTTTGGGGTGAAGCGGTTTTAACGGCTTGTTATATATTAAACCGCTTTCCTATGAAAAAGAACAAAGTAACACCCTATGAATTATGGTACAAAAGAAAACCAAATCTAAGTTACCTTAGAGTTTGGGGTTGTAGGGCAATTGTGAAAGTGTCGGAACCTAAACGTAAAAGGTTAGGTGAAAGGGGAGTTGAATGCATCTTTATAGGGTATGCTATTCATAGCAAAGCCTATAGGTTCTATGTTATAGAACAAAATGACGTTTGGTCAATTCACACTATTGTGGAGTCAAGAGATGCAATATTTGATGAAAATAGATATTCATCAATTCCTAGACCAAAGGATGTAACTCCAAGTACCACTTTTCAAGAAATTCATCGGTCTTTAAATGATCAAGAATTAGACGAACAAGCTCTAGATGAGAATGTAGCATCTAGATGAGAATGTAGCATCAACATCATCACAACCTAGGAGAAGTAAAAGGTCAAGAAAGGAGAAATCTTTTGGCCCGAATTTTCATGCATATTTAGTTGAAGGATCTAGAAGATTAATATTGATTAAATTTCCATATATGTTTAATGTGAAAGGTGATCCTTTGACTTATGATGAGGCCATGAGATCTCAAGATGCTCCTTTTTGGAAGGAAGCCATTGATGATGAGATGGATTCCATCATGGGGAATAACACATGGGTTTTGGCGGATTTGCCTCCCAAGTGTAAACCTATTGGGTGTAAATGGATTTTCAAGAAGAAAATAAAAATTGATGGAACTATTGATAAGTTCAAAGCCGGTTAGTGGCTCAAGGCTTTTCCCAAAAGCCGGGTATCGATTACTTCGATACATATGCACCCATTGCTAGAATCTCTACTATAAGGTTGTTGATTGCTCTTGCAGCTATACCCAACATTGTGATCCATCAAATGGATGTTAAGACAACGTTCTTAAATGGAGAGTTAGATGAGGAGGTTTACATGAGACAACCCGAAGGGTGTGTTATGAAAGGTCAAGAAGGTAAAGTTTGCGAACTCGTTAGATCTTTGTATGGGCTAAAACAAGCACCCAAGAAATGGCATCAAAAGTTTGATGAGGTTGTATTGTCTAACGGATTTAATTTGAATAATTCAGACAAGTGCGTATATATAAAATTTGATGACTTAGGTCATGGTGTAATGTTTGTCTATATGTAGATGACATGTTGATTTTTGGGACTGATTTGTCACAAGTTGAGTGGGCAAAGGCTTTCCTATCTTCAATGTTCTCCATGAAAGATTTAGAAGAAGCGGATGTCATTCTAGGCATAAGAATTAAAAGAAGCAATGGAAAGTTGATTTTATCACAAACACACTACATTGAAAAGGTAATTAAGAAGTTCAATGTTAGTGATTGCTCTTTTTATAAACTCCTATGGATCCAAGTGAAAAATTAATGTCAAATGATGGTAGTGCGGTATCTCAACTTGAGTATGCACGGGTCATAGGTTGTTTGATGTATGCTATGACGAGTACTAGGCCGGATATCGCATTTGCGGTAGGCATGCTTAGTAGGTATACTAGTAATCCTAGTATGAAGCATTGGCATGCTATTCGTCATGTCTTAAGGCATTTGGGGAAAACATTATGGTTTATCCTACAGGGGATATCCTTCGGTTTTAGAAGGTTATTCGGATGCAAGTTGGATCTCTAATAGAGAGGATCACTCTTCCACAAGTGGATTCGTTTTTCTACTTGGGGGAGGTGCCATTTCTTGGGCATCCAAGAAACAAACTTGCATAGAAGACTCCTCCATGACTTCGGAGTTCATTGCTTTGTCCTCGACTAGTGAAGAGGCGGAGAATCTCATGATTGAGATACCTTTGTTGCCGAAACCGATATCACCCAGAGCGATTCATTGTGATAATGATGCATCTTTGGCAAGGGCATATAGTCAAGTTTATAATGGTAAGTCAAGGAACATTGGTGTGCGGCATTCCTACATTCAATGACTTATCAAGGATAGTGTTATCATTGTTGACTATGTGCGGACTACGTATAATCTAGCGGATTGTTTTACTAAGCCCTTGGCTAGAGATACGGTGAAGAGGATGGCAATCGGTCTAGGATTGGAGCCCTTTGTTAATCATGAGTGAGGGAATCTTAACTTAACGCCCAATAATACATTGGGTCTTAAGTTCAATAAGATTAATTCCTTCATTTTGATGATTGAAGAACATTTGTAAGTATCCTCAAGTATTGTTCTTGGTTGACTATGAAGTTGTAAGGAGGTTGTGAATCTTAATAACTCTCTTGTTATGCTTTGTCATAGTGGCATGTTTATTTAAGAGTTCTACCTATGTAAGTGTGAAGTTTAGCCGCTTCAAGTAGCTATAGGGGCATAACTATGATACACTTATGAATGATACGGACACATGGCTTTTAAGTATCAAGTTTAATGAGTTCAAGTAGTTAATATTGTGTGTATGGTATCTTCAAGTTTTCCACTTTGTATTGAGACTGGTTCAATCGCTTGCGACACCTTTCGGATACAGATACTTGGAATGTGTATTATACTAGGTGGAAGTTCAAGTCTTAGAACACTTTCATTGATGCATGAGGTTGTTTGTTTTTATGACGTTCTTGTGCTTAGTATCTTTTAGAATACTCTAAATGGGGGAGGAATGTTGAATATTTAGAGTATTTGGTTGGTTATATTCATGAAACATTAACTTAAGATGCTTGGTTATGGTGTCGCTACTTAAGTGGTGTTTAGATATGCATGTTGTGGTGTTATAGCTTTGAAAACTAAAGCCTTTTGTGTGGCTTGGAAGTGAGGAAGCAATGAGCCAAACGCAGCAAGCCAAGCGAAGGAGCTGGACAGGGTCGCGGGGGGCGACCCACATCGCGGCCCGCGACCTGTGGTGTGTCGCAACTCGCGACAATCGTCGCACCTCGCGACGAGCTCCTGTTTCGTTGGTGCTCAGGATTTCATATGGTCACGACTCGAGACTTGTATCGCGAGTCGCGACTGGGCCGTTTTGAGGACGTCTTTATTAGATTGTTTCATGCTCTTTGAGCGGTTGAGGTCATTTTCCAAGGTGTTAACGTGCATTATAAGAGGACAAACCTCTGATGAATGAAGACATGTGTTCATTATATTCTCTCAAAAAGCACTCACTAGTTTTCTCTCTTTGGTTCATTGTTCATCAAAGCAATTACACATTACATTTGTTCTCATTTGGTGAATCTCATACGAGGGTGATATTCACTGTCTTCTTTGTATCTCGGAAGTGAATTCTGTGTAACCCGTGCTTCGTATAGGGTCGGAATATTGCTTTTGGGCAAGTGTTCCCAACACGCCTAGAGGATCATTCTTTATTCGTTGTTATCATCTTCTTGTTCATCTTGTTTCCCGGTTACCAGCACTAACAATTAGCTCATAATTTCACTTTATATCCCTAGAGTAAGTAAATGAAAGGAACTTTTAGATATGTGGAGCTAATGATGCGGGTTGAAAAAACCAGGTTGTGCTTAAATTAGAGGGATAACCTAGTGGAACTATATGCACGTGGCTTTTTAGTCCATGAATTTTGTTCTATGATTGCAATAATTTATAACGAAGTAAATCCTTTGGGCTTTAAGAGGAGATATAGCAAAACTATACGCAGTCCTTACCGTAATGGGCATCCTAACAATGTATAATGGTATGCATGTGGCCATGTAGTGCCGGCAGGAAGCCTCCAGCATGCGGTGGCGCGCGTATAGGCGTATAGCGAGTGAGGGCAGCGAAACCCTAATGCTCCAAAATCCCAATAAAAATAAAGATTTAATATTACAATAATCGTTATTTAAACACGAACCAAAACATATAATTTTTAAAAGTTTCTAATAAGAATTACTATCACAAATCTAGACGCAACGCAGTAGGAAAGATGGAGAAAGGGAGAGAAACTTACTTAGTCTTTTGGAAAAGATGGCAAATGTTCTCTCTTTCATCTTCTTTTCTTAATCAAACAGAAAGCCCAATGGGCTTATTAGAAGATTAGGGTGCCCTTTAAAACCCATTTCAATATTCTTTACAATGACAACAAACCCATTAGGCACATAGTTTATTTCAAAACAACGATATCAAATCTAAAAACCCTTTAGTATTACAATGCTTAAAACAACTTTTATACCTTATTAAAATATATAATATGATTTGAATACAACTCGGTCCACAAAATAAATTAGGTTATAAAGTTAACTAAATAAATCAACTTCTATAATATGATAAAATCTTTTAAATATTCCTTACTTAAATACTTTGGACAATAATCTATCATTTACAAATACGGGGTATTAAACAGGTTCTCAAGGAAACCCCAAATTTTCCCTCCCCTAAGGAACAAGCTAATGTTCGCAAACCACCTCCAACTAACTCCCGTTAATTTGTTCTTTCTTTTCTACTAATGTTCCCTGCTCTTCCTGCAGATTCCCTACTGTTTGTACATTTTCTACCTAAGAACACACTACACTTTTTTATACCATCTGTTTGTTCTTATCATGGATATTACAAAAGATGTGATTGATTTTGTGAAACGGTCTTCAACTATTGAAGCTAGGATAAAGGATATCCATGCATAGTTGGAGCTTGTTTTGCAAGATAACAAGGTGATTTTTAGTCAAATGCATACCATGTGTGAGTAAATTAACAAGTTAAATGCCAAGGTAGAAATCATGGACAATGCAGTTATGCATGTTGCAAGTTCGAATAGAGGAAATCACAAGGAAGTGATGAAGAAACTACATGATATGGTAGAAGAAGTTGTTGAAACCCTCCATCTCCCAAGCCATAATTACTCTTCTTAGCTTTGTTTATTTTTGAAACTAATTTTTTTCCATTGCCTTGTATTTTCTTTTCCTTTTTGGTTCTAAATGGAACCTGTATTGATCTAATAATTCATGTTCAACTCTCATGCACATTAACTTGTCTTCAAATAGCTAATATTATTGTCTCGGATTGCAGTTTTTAGAGTAGGGTGCATTCCCTACTTATAATAACAACCTTTTACTAACATTTTTGGTGGTTTGATGACTCTCTTAGATAAGAACTTCATTTTAAAACACTGGACTTTGTTTTTAAAGATGCCAAAGGGGAAAGAAAAGACAGTTTAGAGTAAATTAAAATTTTTGCCTTAAGTTTTATGTACTTAAGTTTATTTCAAGCTAAGTATCTAAGTTAATTTAAAAGAATGGTCTAATAAGATTATTTTTAACTTGGCTAGATTTATTTTATATGATTGTCTAATTAACGATCAATATATTATTATTATATAGTATGCGTTTTTGTTACCATCTTTAAAAGGGGAAGTTGTTGACCCTAAGTTTGAAGATTACTAAATCAACAACATGGATACTATTATTTTATATGTGTTAACTTTATGTTTCTTAAGGTTACTAGCAATGAACGTGCATTTTAGTTTGTAAATAAGTCAATAATTAGTTTCTTACGGTTACTAGTAATGAAACGTGCATTTTAGTTTTATGAATAATTCAATTGTTAGTTTCTAAGTGAATTTAAATCCGAGTCCTGGTTATTAGGAAACTAGTTAGAAATATCTTATAGATTTTGTTAATATATTTTTAAATCTTTTAAAATAAGAATTTTAATAAATAAGAAATCTTTAATTTATTTTGTTTAGTTGGATTTAATTAAAATAAATTAAAAATCATACGAGTTCTTTTATCAATCATGTTTACTTATTTCCCAAGTAATTTTATCTCAAGTTCAACATGCGGAGCTAGTTCTTCTTGTGTCACAAGAAACTTGAAAACATGGAGCTAGTGATGTAATGAGTGGTAAGGTACATTAAGTTTGTTAGGAACATTTCTATAAGATCATTATTATTTTAGTTGTGAGATGGTGAACTGTCTTAAGAATAATGTACTAATAGTGAGTCATAATCCAAAAATTTAAGGATTCACTTCCACTAAACGTTATTAAATTATGAGATATGTAAGCTAATCATGGTTAATCAAGGACCCTCAAGCTCGGGGCGTCACAACCTCTCATTGGTGTATCCACCTCAGATGCACAAGCTAGCCCATGAGCTAGTTGACCTTAAAGATTCACCCGCGGGCACCAAGTATAAGTATGGGATCCATCCTCAGGGTCACTGCCGTTTCAACTCGATTCAAAAGATCTCATGGTCACCAATATCCAAAATCCAATTCCAATTATCCGAAGATCCAATATCCAAATTTTAAATTCAATTCCAATGATCCTAATATCTAATATCCAATATACTCTTTTAGCAAAACAAAGACATCACATGATTTCATGCAAACAAAGATTAACAAATCCAAATAAAACCAATGGTCTCATGCTTAATAGCATAATTTGAACCCAATCAAATTCATACAATCTCACGTAAGTCTGAATCAATATCAAAGTACTATGTATACCTACCTCTCCAAGTAATAATCTCACAGTTAGGAGCCACCAATAAATTTCTAATGTCCCTTTATGAATTGAGCTCCTTTACACAATAAAACATGAAAACCTTTTGAAAATCCTTCAAAAACCATCATTAAGTTTATAAAATGTAACCTGAATATGAAGACTTTTGAAAGGCATTTATATAGTTAAAGATCACTACTTTAATTAATTTACAGCAATATAATTAATTTAAAATTTAAGACTTTAAAATCCAAATCTAACCTTAGAAATAGGTTTAGAACATCATAAAACTTTTTGAGTTCAAGTATGAAGTAAAGGCATATATCCAATTAAAATCCTCAAATTAGATAATTTCCATACTTAAAAATTATGGCGGTCCTTAAATAAATTTTTTCTTAAATTATATTTTTATTAAAATAACAGTAACGACAACAGTCATGTGGTGGCACGCGCGCGTCCACGTAATGCCGACACGCAGCTGCCATCATGCATTGGCGCGCCGGTCGGCCACTACGAAAGTGGTGTAGGGAGTGAGGGTGACATGAGGGAACGGGACTCGAAGCCAAACCCTTAGTGCTCGGAAATCCAAATAAGAATAGAGATTCGATCTTTGACTTGAAAAATCAACAAAGTTGATATTGATGTAATCCTCATTCAAACACGAACCCGAAACATGTAATTCTATAATTTTCTAATAAGAATTATATCACAAATATAGACTTTAGAAAATATGAAAAAGGGAGAGAAACTTACTTAGTCTTTCAGAAAAGATGACAAATATTCTCTCACTCCTCTCCTTTTTCCTATTTAAATGAAAACCCCAATGGGCTTATTAAAAGACTGAACTCCCCTTTTTCAAACCCTTTTCAATAGTTTTTAATGACCACAAATCCAGTAGGACTATACTCCGTTTAGAACTACGACATCTAATCCTTTTCCGATTTAAAATCCTAAAGGCCTGTAGTATCAAAATGCTCAAAAGCACTTTTATACTTTATTTAAATATATAATATGAAAAGTTGTTAACAATTAGTCAACCTTTTTCACTGTATGCTATTAATAAGTTAAGCTTTGGATAAGAGTTCATAAAAGACAATTTGAGTAATTTTGAATTACAAGCATTAATAACATTTATTACGCGTAATTTTAGCATAAATTCTCAATTTAATACCATTTCAGAGATGTTTTTATGGTTGCTTTCTTCAAAAAATGCTACCGTAAAGAATTAATGTAAGCTAAGAATTTTTCCATACGTCAACATATGATATTTATGGCTAATTATTAAAGATATACTTAAATTCGCAATATTCCTAATATGTAGTTGTATTTAAAGCAGTTTGTTACTTTCCTTAAATTTCAATTTTATAAATTCAAATTTTGATATTTTTGATTTTTGAAAATGATAGTATTTATTGTTTATGAAATTATTAATTATAAATTCTCTAATAAGTATTTATTATTTATTATTTATGAAATTATTAATTAGAAATTATGTAATAAAAAAAATTTAATTTACATAATTACTTTTACGCTACAACATATTTCACTATATAGTATAATATACGAATATTAGGCTTTGAATTGCATTAGTCGTTGTCAGTTTTTTGGACAATACCATAACATGTTTTGGTCATAGCCATAATTTGGACATTTATAGTGATATTGGTATTGGTTATGACCATAGCTTGAGTTGGATATTGCCCCATTTCACTATCCAAATTATGGCTATGACTAAAACATATTATGGTGCTATCCAAAAAATAAAACTGACGATAACTATTTTCGTATGGAGGTTTAGCAAATTATAAAAAGAAAGTTAAGTAAATGATAAAATAATCATTGCTGACATGGTCATACGTGTGACTCTCATTAATCAACTACGATGGCTTTTTTTCAAGAAGTCTATACTAAAATTTTCACCATTTCAGACAGTGTATAGAATACTTATATACCGCACTAGAAGTTGTATATATATGATTATTCTAGTAAAGGAGTGAGTAATACACATTGCTAATAACTTAGGAAAAAGTCGCAGGCAAGAGAATCAATTAACAATACACCTATTAATGAGTTTGGCGTTACTTTGTCTTTACTTGGTACTAATTAAAAGCAAATGTGCAAGCATCAATTTGTAGTTTTTGTACTTGATTTTGCTTTGACTAAACATAGACCTGTCAAAATTCGACCCGACCCGAAACCCGACCCAAAACTGACCCGGAAATAGTGGGTTTTGAACACAACTTTTTGACCCGAAGTCGATTGTGTCCGAACCTAGGAAAATCGTTTTTTACCCGACCGACCGAAAAATCATTTTTTTTGTAGAAATAATATGAAATTATGGGAATTTTATTGCTAAAAATAGCTTCAACTAGAGTATTTGGTTCCAAAAATGAAATTTGTTAAATGTGGATGTAATTCTAATGGTTGAATTCAACTATAAATGACTATATTTTATATAACTTACTATTTCCAACGTATATTGTGTATATTTTGTTACATATATGACTAAAAAACCAAATGAAAAAAAGAGCAAATACAAATCCCTTAACCCGTTGGGTCGACCCGAAACCGAACACAGTGGGTCTTGAACAAGGTTTATTCGACCCGAACCCGGAAATATTTTATTTTGACCGACCCGACCGACCCGTTTGACAGGTATAACTAAACAAGTGCTGGGGAAGATGAATTTTAGAATACAATCATGCTTACAATGGGGGAATACAGTTGGAGTCAGATTACTTTCATTAGATTAATCAATATAATTTTAATTGAGGTTAGATCATAAATTAGGCAATATATACAACCATATGTCAACTGGGTTGGTATTGAATAAAAGTCAACTAACTAATTTGTATTCCTAAATCCTAATTGCTAAGACGTTGAGGATACTAACCATATAACAAAAGAAGATATTGGAATAAGAAATGACTAATTAAATAAGTTAAGACAAATACTTGAGAAGACACCAAATTATATTACTCGAATTTTGTTCAGAACTATAATTGGAGCTTCTGATTAGTTAGCGCGGACCACATCTAATATAACCCGTATCTGTTCTATTAGTAAGAGAGAGTCGAAGCTAATTTCAGCTAGATATATAAACAATTTGAAACCAAATCTGTGCCATTTCTCATATCGTAATTATATTAAAATTTTCCCTAATATAATGTAATTTTGATAGGAGAAATTTCACATTTGTCGAGTGTTACAAAATGGTCTTAATGAACTTTTGATGATTCGGTAATAATCCCACCTTTATAATACAAATGCTCAAATTGGGTCTTTTCAACGTGTAACATGTTTGACTGATTAAAACTTATTGACTTTTATTTTCTTTTTAATAAAATCATTAATTTATTATTATTATTTGAAACAACAAAATAACCTTTTTTTGTTGGCGGAAGGGAGGGATGGTGGTTTTGACAATGGGGGGTGCCGGGGTGGTATTCGGGAGTGGTTTTCGGTGTGGAGAAGGGAGAGGGGGTAGTTTCGGAGGGATGGGGGTGGTTTAAGGGTGGGAGTGGGCTGGGCATGGGGTTGTGGTGGGGGATGGGTGATGGTTTCGGGGTTGAGCTGGGGTGGGTTCTTTTTTGTTAGTTAATTAACAAATATTTAACTAGAATAAGTTAAGAATTTAAGTTTAAAATATATTAAAAAGTTGTTAATTATGTAATAGTATAGTTTGCCTAGATTTATAGGTCATTGACAGGTTAAGACTTAATATAAGTAGGCCGTTTTTAAAGGTGAGATTATTACTAAGTTGGGACAATTATAAAAAGACCAAATAAAGATGAAATTTTGTTATCAAATTTTCCAAAATTTTTTTAACATAACGCGAAATTATGAAACAAAAACTAAATGGGAGTTGCCAACTCTCGATCATTGAGTTAGTTCCGTTCCAATGATTGATTTTGATCCCCGAAATATAAAATTCGTTTTTTATCACATACTTGAATTATAAGGGCAAAAATATTATGCCTCATAGTGGTATCTTCAAGAGACTCATTTGTGCTTGTGGCATTGTGGCATTATGGCTAGTGTAACCAAGAATTTGATACAAATATCACAATTCACAGCAATAAATAAAAGATTACATACAAAACTCGAAAGCCACCCTAACTTACTATCCAAGGTTATACTAACACTCTCTAAAAGAAGTTATACAAAAACTAAATAAATATTAGGTCTAAGCATATTTGGGTATTAATTTGTGTATGACTGCTAATTTTTAAGGTTGGGGGTTTAATTTTTTAAAATCATATGCAAGAGGCTCTATAATGTGTTGAAGTAATTGCGCACGAAGACTAAAACAATAAATGAGAACAATCTTACTTGAAGTATGGAAAACGTAAAAGAGATGAGCACTGTGTCGTGGGGACCTCCACTGTCCTTAAAGGTGATTTCGCCGCAGCACGGGTGCAAACTTCCTCCCGGCGACCACCCTCTAGGATTAGCACAGCACCGCCCGTTCGTGTGCACTCACAAGCAGACAGTTGGAGTGACAGAGACAACCCGAATTGAGAGAACAATTTTTGAGAAAGTAAAAATGAGAGAAGTAATTTTCTGTGTGTGTTTTGTGCTAACCAGAGAAGGGGTATATATAGCAGTAGTGGGAGAGAAAGTGGCAATCAGTTATTCTGGGAAGAGAATAACTGGCAGAAATCAAGGGAATAATAACGGCAAGTCAAACGCAGCAAACTCAGAAACAAATTATTTCCGTTACAAAGAGATTTTGAGAATCTCTCAAAACAGACGGGCCGTAAAAAGATACACACCCACACCCGCGAACGCGTCGAGCCAACGCCACACGCCCACGCCCCATGCCCGGCCCGCGCGCTCGCTGCGTGTGGTGGTTCTTAGAGTATAGTCTCTAGTATCCAAACAAGAGTTATGATGGTATGGGGATAAAGAAACTAAGCAACAAACCCACTATCTTCCTATGTGGGATGCAAATACCTTACAAACAAAGGAAAAATATTAACATTGAAATACTAAGGAAATAGCTCTTAACCCACCCATGTGGGACACAAACTTTGAGGCATATTTCCAAGAATCAAAGTTTAGCAATGAGAAAAGGAAGAGAAGAACAATTCGGGTATTTGGCAAAAGAAGAATGCATAGGTGTTAATGTCTTGCGACTTGAATTAACACTTCGTGAGATAGACTCTGGAGTCTCGTTCAAACAAGTGATTTTCATCTTGAATTTGAGAGAACTTGAAACCTTCATCTAAACCACACATCCATTCCTTTTAGAATCAGTCACTCCACGATCAATGTGGCGCCTATACTGGCCATACGCCTTACCTGGATGCTCATAGATGCTCTAGAGAAACGACCCTAGTTTCTCATAGGAAGTGGCCCCACTTCCACATCTAAGTAGGTGAATCCCATCAAGTGTGTATCACCACACACCACCACACAACTGTGGATATGTGTTCATTAAGAGTATTTTGCTCAACCTCAAACACAAGTGATATGCACTTCTCAATATAACTTTACACAAGAAGGATAGACAAAATATAAGTGCTTTTATTACTTAATGTTGCCCTTTAAACTCCACTTGCGTGGGGTAGGGTTTCATTATTACATTCAAATGGGTCTCAGTCCCATCCCTCTGGATGTATCCTCAATTACATTTCTAGAAAGGCCTTTAGTAAACGGATCCGCAAGGTTCTTTTCGGACCTTACATAGTCCAGTGATATCACTCCATTGCTTATCAAATCTTTGACAACCTTGTGTCTGAGGCGAATGTGTCTTTTCTTTCCATTGTACACGTTCTTTGCCACTGCAATAGCTGCCTGAGAGTCACAATGCAATGCAACTGAAGGAGCTGGTTTCCCCCACAATGGAACATCATTCAGCAAATTCCTTAGCCATTCTACCTCATTTCCTGCCAACTCAAGTGCAACAAATTCAGATTCCATAGTCGACATAGCAGTACAAGATTGATTTCCAAGAAATTGCACCACCACCCAAGGTAAAAATAAAACCACTAGTAGAGTTAATCTCATCATTTCCAGATACCTAGTTAGCATCACAATACCCTTCTAAGACCGCAGGAGAAGAAGAAAAGTGAATGCCCCAATCCATGGTTCCTCTAAGGTATCTGAGTAACCTGCGCAAAGGACCCCAATGGTCTTTGCTAGGGTTATGAGTGTACCTACTGAGTCTACTAATAGCGTAAGCAACATCAGGTCTAGTGCAATTCATCAAATACATAATACTACCAATTACTTTGGCATACTCAGATTTACTCACAGGATCTCCCTTATTCTTTACTAGATGAACATTAGGATCATAAGGAATCTTAACTGGGTCAACTTCAAATGAATTGAACTTTCTAAGTACCTTTTCTACATAGTGGGCCTGACTCAAGCTAAATCCATGAGAAAACCGAGTTATATTTACTCCCAAGATAAGGTCAGCCTCCCCCATGTCTTTCATTTCAAACCTAGTACTTAAGAAATCCTTTACTTCAATCACAAGATCTAAGCTAGTCCCAAGGATCAATATATCATCAACATATAGGAAAATTATTACACAACCTCGGGAGTCATGCTTAGCATATACACATGTGTCACTCTCGTTTACAAGAAACCTAAAACGGGTTATGGTGCTATCAAACTTTTGGTACCATTGTTTAGGGGCTTGTTTTAAACCATAAAGAGACTTTACTAGCTTACACACCTTTTGCTCTTGTCCAGGGACTACACAACCTTCAGGTTGGTCCATATAGATCACTTCCTCAAGGTCACCATTTAGAAAAGAAGTCTTAACATCCATTTGATGTACTATTAGGCCGTGAATAGCAGCTAAAGCAATCAAGGTTCTAATGGTGGCAATCTTAGTGACTGGCGAATAGGTGTCAAAATAATCTATTCCCTCTCTTTGAGTGAAACCTCTCACAACTAGTCTCGCTTTATACTTATCAATGGAACCATCAGGCTTTAGCTTCTTCTTAAAGATCCATTTGCTAGAGATAGGCTTACAACCCCTAGGAAGGTCTGCTAATTCCCAAGTGTTGTTACTCATAATGGACTCTAGCTCACTATCTATGGCCTCTTTCCAAAATACAGCATCAACAGATTTCATAGCCTCACTATAGGTTCTAGGATCCTCTTCCAAATAAAGACAGACACTAGATTCTCATTCAAGACACAAGATTCAGTAAGAAAGGAAGTGACAAAGTCAGGCCCAAAGCTACTTTCCTTTCTAGGTCTCTTACTCCTCCTAGGTTCTTCCTCAACAGGTTTAGTCACTAAGGGAATACTAACAGGCAGTGCAAGATCAGCAGTAGAGGAACAAGAAGCAAGAGAAGAACATTTCAAAGGAAAAACATGTTCAAAGAATTCAGCATCTCTAGACTCGACAATTGAACCACAAGCATAGGAGCCTCTAGCATCCTTAATAAGGAAACGATAAGCAGCACTGTGATAAGCATACCCAATGAAAATAGAGTCACAAGTCTTTGGTCCTATCTTATCCCTTTTAAAGGAAGGTATGGCAACCTTAGCAAGACACCCCCATACTTTCAAGTATTTGAGATTTGGGATATGACCCTTCCACATCTCATATGGAGTCTTATCTAGTTTCTTATGGGGTACACGGTTCAATACATGACAGGCAGATAAAATGGCTTCCCCCACATGTTATCAGGAAGTCCAGAACTAATCAACATAGCATTCATCATGTTCTTTAGTGTTTTATTCTTCCTTTAAGCTATACCATTTTGTTCAGGGGTCTAAGGGGCAGTCAATTCATGAATAATCCCATTTTTTCACAAAAGGTCTTTAGAGAAGTAGGATCATATTCTCCTCCCCTATCACTCCTAAGTCTCTTGATTTTCCTATCCAATTGGTTTTCAACCTCAGCCTTGTACCTTAAAAGCATCTCTTCTGCCTCATCCTTGGATTTCAATAGGTATACTATTGTGTAGCGGGAATAGTCGTCTACAAAGGTAATGTAATACTTCTTCCCTCCTCGACTTTCATAGTTCTTAAGGTCACTTAGGTCTGAGTGAACTAATTCTAGAAGTTCAGATTGCCTTTCACATGTTTTGAAAGGTTTCCTAGCATACTTGGCTTCAACACAAATTTCACATATGGGCAAGTCAGAACCTGAGAGTCTGGGAATAAGGTTCAGATTTTTCAACCTTTTAATAGAAGCTATGTTAACTGACCTAATCTAGAGTGCCACAAATCAATAGACTCAGCAATATAAGCAGAAGTAGAACCAGATTTATTCATGATTTCAGCAGTTGCATCCAAAGTAAAAAGCCCCCCATTACAAAAACCCTTTCCCACAAATTCCCCATTACGAGTAATGACAAGTCTATCAGAATCAAAAGAAAACTTTAAACCAGCTTTCATCAACAGACTACCAGAAATTAAATTCCTACGCATTTCAGGAACGTGAAGTACATTTGTACGAGATAAGAATTTTCCAGAAGTGAGTTTGAAAGTAATCTTCCCTTTGCCATTGACTTTTGCTGATGCATAGTTTCCCATGAACACATTTTCACCTTCCATCTCATATATATCAAACTTGGATCGGTTGGTACAAATGTGCCTAGTTTCTCCTGTGTCAACGATCCATTCAGCGGTGTCTCCAGCAAGGTTGACTTCAGATACAACAGTAACAATGGTGTCAGATTCTTCTACCAAGTTTGCTTGGTTTTTGTCTTTCTTTTTATTCCAACAGTCAGCAGCTTTGTGTCCAGGCTTTCCACATTCGTGGCAAGTTCCTTTGAACTTGTTTCTGCACTCCTCCTTGAGCCTTAAGGTTGATGCCCCCTTTGCAAGGGCCTTTTCCCTTGTGTCTTTTCCTGTCATAGTTGGTGTTTTTTGACTCCACAAGATTAGCTTTAGGAAAAACAGAATTGTTAGAAGGTTTGTCCTTAAGGCGGTTTTCTTCCTCGATTTTCAGATTTCCAACAAGTTCTTCAAGGGTAAGGTCTCTCCTCTTATGCATAAGTTGGTTCATGTAGTCCTTCCAAGAGGAGGGCAGTTTCTTAATAAGGACAATAGCCTGGATGTACTCACAAATAAAAAGGCCTTCAGCAGCAATATTGGTACAGAGGGTGTCAAACTCATGAACTTGGTCTAAAATAGGTTTGTCATCGTCTACCTTAAAAGCCATCCACTTACTAATACAGTAGCGTTTGGTCCCAGCATCATCAACACCATACTTCTTTTCTAAGGTATCCCAAATGTCCTTAGCATGGCTAAAAGTCATATAAATGTCAAGTAAAGCATTAGACATATAGTGAAGTAACATCCCCTTGCAAGTTCTGTCATCCTTAGCAAATTTGGTTTCATAGGCCAGTTTTCCGGTCTCATCAGTAGGGACAACAGGATCGTCAAGAACATAAACAACATTAATTTGTTCTAAGTAGAATCTAACCCTGACAGCCCAATGTTTATAATTTTTCCCATCCAAGGACTCAATCTTAGACATGTCAGGAATGGAGTAACGTAAAGCCATGATAACCGAAACTCGAAAATCACCTTTAAGATTGTTGAAAGTAATTGCGCAAGGAGACTAAAACAATAAATGAGAACAATCTTACTTGAAGTATGGAAAACGTAAAAGAGATGAGCAATGTCTCGTGGAGACCTCCACTGTCCTTAAAGGTGATTTCGCCGCAGCACGGGTGCAAACTTCCTCCCGGCGACCACCCTCTAGGATTAGCACAACACCACCCATTCGTGTGCACTCACAAGCAGACAGTTGGTGTGACAGAGACAACCCGAATTGAGAGGACAGTTTTTGAGAGAGTAAAAATGAGAGAAGTAATTTTCTGCGTGTTTGATGCTAACCAGAGAAGGGGTATATATAGCAGTAGTGGGAGAGAAAGTGGCAATCAGTTATTCTGGGAAGAGAATAACTGGCGGAAATCAAGGGAATAATAACGACAAGTCAAACGTAGCAAACTCGGAAACAAATAATTTCCGTTACAAAGAGAGTTTGATAATCTCTCAAAACAGACGGGCCGTAAAAAGATACACACCCACACCCGCGAACGCGTTGCGCCAACGCCACACGCCCACGGCCCGTGCCCGGCCTATGCGCGTGCGTGTGTGTGGTGGTTCCTAAAGTATAGTCTCTAGTATCCAAACAAGAGTTACAATGGTATGGAGATAAATAAACTAAGCAACAAACCCACTATCTTCCTATGTGGGATGCAAGTACCTTACAAACAAAGGAAAAATGTTAACATTGAAATACTAAGGAAATAGCTCTTAACCCACCCATGTGGGACACAAACTTTGAGGCTTATTTCCAACATAATGAACTTAGAAATGGTCATAATAATAATTTATTGTTCATATAAAAAAAATTGAAAACTAAATTTTATGTTTTCTATAATTTGATTTAATAGCATCATCTATTAATGTGAAACTTCATTCACACTCGTCCTTTATGATCAATGTTGTGACTTGTATTTAAGTAAAACTATAGTAAAGTGAGATCTTGTTGGATTCATCTTGATGTTTGATTATTAAAATCTATTATTACATATTTTTTTCTTATATATAGCAAAAAAATATGTAATGTTTAGATTGTGCATTGGAAAGAATAAAATCTCACAATTGTGCAAGTAATAAAAAAAACTAGAGGTAGTACTATTTTAGGGTGTCTGTCTTCTATTAAATTGAACCTATCTAAATTGAACCTATCTAATATGATCAACTCTTATTTCACCTTATGTTCATATCTTCTTAAAATTTGATAAGTTATAATTAACCCTAAAACATATTTCATCAAGATAAGGACGCATCCTAGGAAGAAAAATTCTAATCATGATTAATGAATTGGTAACCACTTGATTAGTATATACTCATACACCCTATCACACTTGGAAATAATGGGTTACCTTATTTTGGATCATAATTAAGGTTACTAATGCGGATTGAAGTATGATTAATGTACCTCTCCGTAACAGTTTCTTGAATTTGAAGAGAGATATATTTGCAGCTTGCATGCAACTTGGTAACTACTACCTACTGCAAACATATATAGTAGATTATGTTTATCTCTCTTAAAAGTCCAAGCCCCCAACAATACATCTACTTACGAGCACATGCCAATGATGCAACTAGATTAGGTCATTGGTGACTGAATTAATTTACAAGCTACCTTTACATTCATTATTTAGTTTGTTTTTGTAATATTTAATAATTCACCAGAAAATTAGGATGATATGGCAGTTGGCACCGAGTAGATAAACTTTTGTTAGCTACCTTTTGGTACAATGCAGGACGACGTATCAATCCAAATTGCATCCTTAATATTTGTAAATTGGGAATCTACGAGGTACAGCCTGCTAATGTACACTAAAGTTTGATACTTTAAGCTTTATGTGTATGAGATAACTCAAAAAGTGGCCTTCAAGGACGCTGCATGACGTACCATAATTCCATAATACAGGAGTGCTTGAGTACTCTATATTTTGGACAAAACGGCCGATCTATTTCTAATTTTATACCCCACACAAAGTCAGATCTAAAATCTTAAATTTAGGATATCTATCCTGGAGCCAGGATTTAAATAGAGGGGTAGTCAATTTGTGCAATAATAGCGAGTACAAAAATTAGCTAATAAAGATATAAGTACATTTAGGGATGTCAGTGGGGCGGGTTTCGTGGAGACCCGCCCCACATCCTGCCCCAGTTAGACGGGGATGAGGAAAGGTTTCGCGGGTAATGGGGGGGATGGGGATGAAAACAGTACCCACTGTTTGTGTGGATATTAGATTGGCCCCGCTTCATTTCCGCCCGCCCCCTCCATCCCCGCTCGCCACGTCCCAGCCCCGCCCGCCCCGCTTTATACCCGTGTATTGAAGAAATTTATTTTTTAATGTAATTTATCTTTTTTAAAAGTTTTTACCATTTGTTTCTCTAGGCCCAAAAAATTTAGTATACCGACATTGGGACGGGGATGGGGCAGGATGAGACGGGGGTTGCGGCGGGTCTAGCTGGGGTGAGACGGGTATGGGGATCCACGCGGGTGATGGGGCGGGGATAGTTTTTGGTGTATCACAGTTGGGGCGGGGATGGGGATAAGATTTTCCATCGCCATGGGTGATGGGGCGGGGATGGGGATGAATTATTTTGGCGGGGATGGGGATAGGAATGCCAATATCCGCCCCGCCCCGCCCCATTGACATCCTAAGTACCTTTTAAAATACTTAAAGGATAGAATTGCAATGTTTGGGATTTGGGGGAGGGAAAGTTGGGGGTTACTATTAGAAAATATAAGGTATTTTTAGTATCATATTAATTATGTAAATATCTTTTAGTTGTTTGTATATTTTTTAGTTATAGTTTGTTACCTAATTTTTAGAATGTGAATATCTTTTGTATCCTATAGTACATATAATTAGATTGTAACAAATAATTATTAAGGAAAATATTATCTTTCATGGTACGTATTAAGAGTTAGGGTTTCTTTTCCTCTATAAACATATTTGTTGTTTGTATATCTTTTAGTTATGGTTTGTTATCTAATTAGTAGGATGTGAATATCTTTTGTATCCCAGGGCCGCCCCATGGGGAATGCAAGAAGAGCGGTGGCACAGGGCCTCCAGATTTTAGGCTTAAAAGGGCCCCTAATTTTATAATCTCTATATTAAATGATTTCAAAAAGTAATCAAAAGCTTCTGTTAGTGCAGTGGTGATGCGCATGTCATTACCAATGAATGAAACATTTGGTGGTTTCAAGGTCAAAACTAGCTACAAGCACTTTTAATTTCCTTTTTCTTACTCTATGCTTCCCATATTTTCCTTTTATCTCATAGAGTCTTAGTAGACTATATCATATATATTTCACAATCTATACTTTTTAAAGCTACCAAATTATCAAAGCCTTTTGTAATTGTGATTTAATTTATAGGTTTAGTCCTTAGTATTATCAATTTCTTTTTCTTATTATTTAATTCCAATCAAGTATTAACCACTTTTCTATTTACTTCCTTATCTTTTCGATTTATTGTTAAAAATTGTTCACAAAAACAAAATTTTAGATTAAGTCTTGGTTTAAAATTTTAATCTTTTGATTTTCGCTTAGGCCCTGAAATTGTACGAGACGGCCCTATTGTATCTTATAGTACATATGATTAGGTTGTAACAACTAATTCTTAAGGAAAATATTATCTTTCATGGTATCAAGAGTTAAGGTTTCTTTTCATCTCTAAACGTTTCCGCCCACCTAGCCGTCCAAACCCACACAAACCGCCGGCCGGCCACCTTCATCCCGTCAGTTTTATTTTTTCCGACCATCATGACAGGAGAATCCTCCTCTTATTCTTCTCTAATCTCTTCTATTACTAGTTCTAATATTAAAAACAACGTTCTGATTTTCTTGACATGGAAAATAGTGTTCAATACTCTACCTGGGCAAAATCATTTAAAATCCATGCTCGTTTTAATTGTGTGATTCATCACATAATACCGACGACAAAGACCAATATTCCTACAATTGATGATGAAAAGGAAGAATGGTCTACTATTGACGTGACGATTTTGAATTGGATCGATGGTATGATCTATGAAGATCTCCTAAATACTATTCTTAAGTCGGGTTCTACGGTATAATAGGCTTGGGAACGGTTACGTGACATTTTTCAAGACAATAAAA
Organism: Patellifolia procumbens; assembly: GCA_947645195.1. Classification (NCBI taxonomy): domain Eukaryota; kingdom Viridiplantae; phylum Streptophyta; class Magnoliopsida; order Caryophyllales; family Amaranthaceae; genus Patellifolia; species Patellifolia procumbens. The sequence continues at coordinate 165,805 of CANSGD010001510.1, read as the reverse complement.
CATCTTGTGTCGTTACTCTTGAGCAAGAGTTCTCCAACGCTACTATGGAGGACTTTCCAAACGCCTCGGAGTATTGTTAATGTCTAAAGATATTGTCGAACCAGTTGAAGAATGTTGGTGCTCCCATTTCAATTAATCGTTTGGTCTTAAAAATTGTTGCGGGACTCACGGATACTTACAATGGTACGCGTACTTTACTTCGTCAAAGTGACCCATTACCGCCCTTTTATCAATCATATTCTATGCTATTCCTTGAGAAGGCCGGTTTGTCGAAGATAGCTGCCCTAGGGTCCTCATCCACCACCCACGTCTCATCTCATCATGACAAAAATTAATCCGACTCGTCCCCTAATCGTGGATCTCATTCGAACAAGAAAAATCACCACAAAAATAATAAAATAAAAATTCTACTAGTCATCGGGGCAGGTCAAACGAAGGATAAGGGGCGGTGGTCGTCGGAGCGGTTGCCAGCAAACTGGTGGCAGACCGTAACACCACCACTAGCAAAACAGCAGCGCAAGCAGCAACTCCACTAGTTAGTCCTCATGGGCATATGGCGGGGTGGGCCACCCTTCCCCATGGGCTATGTGGCTGTGGGATTTTACACCTTGCCATACCCCACATCCCCTTGGACTCGGCCAGCGTATGGACATCGATACAATCCACCACATCCCAGTGGACCAGGCGTATTGGGCCCGCGTCCGCAAGCATATGTGGCTGATTCTCTGTCCACTCCCACGGACATTGAAGCAACTATGCATACTCTTGGACTCGCTCCTCCAGATCCAAATTGGTACATGAACACGGGCACCACTTCTCATATGACCTCTTCCTAAGGTATTATATTGTCTTATTTTAATTTGAGCAAAAAAATGATGGTATTCTTGTCGGAAATGGTCATAGTATTCCAATTTGTGGTTATGGAGATTCTTACTTGCTTACCCCTTACCCTTCCTGATGAGATTGCGAGAAAACAATCAAAGAATCCTAAGCAAAGGACTTAAATTCATTCTATAAGTCCGAAAATTAAACACTCAAGTAACGGGATATTTTGATTTATGCCAACATTCTTAGACCACACAAATTAAATAAGAAAACTACTTAGAACATTCCTGAACCTAAGTATATGACACCTTTCAGATCTTACTTGGTGAAGGTATGTGTGCGTCGATGAAAGTTGCTGACTTGGTCGCTTGTACTTGGGATGGAACTTGAGGATAAGTTGTTTTTAAGAGGGAGGGTCTTGATGTGGATTGTCCATCCATTTAATTCTTTTCCTAAAATAGTTAGTTGAGTCTGTAATGTAGAGTTTGCCTACAGGTTTTTACCTTTTCACTTGAAAAGGGTTTTTCTTGTTTTAGGCTATAATCTGTCATTTAATTTATCTAAATATTGTAATTTAAATTTTTGTTGAGTCAAAGTAGAAAAGTCTAGAGTCAAAGTTATTAATCAAGATGACAATATGGAAGGAAGAAGGAAAGTCAACACAAAGGAAGGAAGTTAACAGAAGTGTGCAACCTAAAAGATAGAGTTTGGAAAACAAGATAAGGTGGTTACTAAAAGATGAAGTTTGGAAGAAAAGATAAGGTGGTTGCTAAAAGATAAGATTTGCAACAAACTTTCCTAATTGTAAGGGAGTTTGTTAAACTCTAATCAGAATAGGATAAGGGAAGATATTAGGCGCCTATCTTAAGGTTTTCCTAATTGTTTTCGGTTTTTATAAGGGTTGTGGATGTACTATCAATATGCCATATGATCAAGGGCAATTTGCGAGAAACAACCTTTTAAATACATTTTTTTGCGAGAAACAACCTTTTAAATTTTTTTTGCGAGAAACAACCTTGTATAATTTTTTTTTTTTCGAGAACACACCTTATCACTATTTTCCGGCGTTGACCAAGTCAAATTTGCTATTTGCACTCCATCTTTCTTATTTCCACATTCCTTTTCCCTCATTTGTTCCCCATTATATAAATCCCATGTTTTTAAAACCCAAAAAGTTCTTTCTCTTTAAGTAAATTGATTAAGTAGTAGTGTAATACATGGGATTATAAAAACATAAACCCAAATTTGCCAATGCATGTATTAGTACTAAGACTACTACTTAATCAATTTACTAAAAGAGAAAGAACTTTTTGGGTTTTGAAAACATGAGATTTATATAATGGGGAACAAAGGAGGGAAAAGGAGTGTGGAAATAAGAAAGAAGGAGTGCAAATAGCAAATTTGACTTGGTCAAGGCCGGAAATTTGTGGTCAACGCCGAAAAAGAATGATAAGGTGTGTTCTCGCAAAAAAAATTATACAAGGTTGTTTCTCGCAAAAACAAAATTTAAAGGTTGTTTCTCGCAAAAAAAATTTAAAATGTTGTTTCTCGCAAAAAAAGTGTATTTAAAAGGTTGTTTCTCGCAAAAAAAATTATAAGGTTGTTTCTCGCAAAAAAGTGTATTTAAAAGGTTGTTTCTCGCAAATTTATCTATGATCAATAAAGTTTAATATGCATTATTAAAAAAACCAATTATTTTTTAAGAGTTTTAAATTCAGAGTGAGTTTGAAAATCAACCTTTTAATAATTATCAGGAATGTTAATTATTGAGAGTGCAAAATACTTAGGTTCAGGAATGTTCTAAGTAGTTTGTTATTTAATTTTTGTGGTCCAGGAATGTCGGCATAAATTAAAATATCCTGTTACTTTAGTGTTTAATTTACGGACTTATAGAATAAATTTAAGTCCTTTGTTTTGGGTTCTTTGATTGTTTCTCTATTTGGGAACGCAATCTCATCATTTCCTTATCTCTCAAAAACGTCCTCCATGCTACTAACGAAATTAAATAACTTGTCTCCGTTCGAAAATTTACTCCTTTTGCGTTTTCTGTGAACGATTTTCGGACGCGGAGGTCAATAATGAGATGTGAGAGTTAAGGGGGCCTTTATCCTATCACTTTTATCAATTCTCAGTCCAAATTCATTCTAGCTTTGCTGGTCTTGCACCGTCTTTGTGACATGATTGTCTCGGTCATCCTAGTGCTCCTATCTTAGATGCTCTTAGGAAGAATAAATTTATCGAATTTAATAAACTTAGTAGTTCTAACGTTTGTTACTCGTCGCCTCTTGGAAAACACATTAAATTGCCTTTTGTTGCTTCTCATTCCACTACCATGATGCCATTTGATATCATTCACTGTGATTTATGGACATCTCCCGTTTTAAAATCTATGGGTCATCGTTATTATCTTGTTGTGTTGGATGATTTCTCTAAATTTGTATGGCTTTTCCTCTTGCTAAAACTTCTCAATTATATGAAACATTATTACAATTTAGGGCCTACATTCGCACACAATTTGAAAGGAAGATTAAAGATATTCAATTTCACTCGAAGAAAATGGCTCAATTAGGGCGACTTGTTTCGCCCTTTTAGACCCAAAAATCGCCCTTTTAGATCAAACAGGGCGATTATGTTGTCGCCCTTCACCCGCCGTGTTTGCTCCTCCGTATTAGGTTTACAAAGGGCGTTTTTGCTTGTCGCCCTATTAGTGCAATCAAATAGGAGATTTTTGTTTGCCGTTTTTGGTTAGATCAAATAGGGCGAGTTTTGTCGCCCCTATTGATACCATCTAATAGGGCGAGTACTGTTGCCCTTATTGTTATGGACTCAAATAGGGCGAGTGTAGTCGCCCCTTTGATTTTGTCAAATAAGGCAATTAAGGTTGCCCTTGTTGTTGTGGAATCAAATAAGGTAACGCTTGTCGCTATTTATATTTGATAAGGCAATAGTTTATCGTCATTCAAACCGGCATCTATAAGCTGTATATATATAGATCCGAAGTCATAATCGCCCGCTTTCATCTGCTATATAAACATCTACTTTTCAATTGGTCGTAATAGATGAACAAAATTTCATAATAATTACAACACCTTCAAAAAATTTCAATAATATAGTCAATCATTGATGTTCATATCAAGTTATTCACAATGTTCCCCTGAAAAAAATGTTCTTCACAACGTTCAGCATCCCCATAGCCAAAAAAATACTCCAGCTGGTACTTGGAAACATTGCTAAAGGAAGGACTTGTCATCATAATATTTACAAGGCAAAAACGTGTCCTCCATAAATCAAATTAGAAAAAAAGGGGTAAGTTTTAACAATCAATTGTATTAAACTAAAAAACTCAAAACAATGCATTATTCAACTACACTAATAAATGAAGGAAAGTAGAATTTTTTTTGCAAAATGGGGAAATTTCTTTCCCTGCGTTTGCCTAACTATTTAAGAATCATTCTTTCTCAAATTAGCGTTAAATCGGACATACCACTAGCAGCCAGCGAATGTCTGAATTTTTGGATAATGAAATATTTTATCCGAATCCGGTCCGAATAATCCGGATATACAAAATTTCGGATATCCGGATTTGTAAGTGATATGAGTGTATAATGTATACATTTATACAAGGTTAGAAAGCCTAGAAGACTTGAAATTGAAGTAGGCAGTAGATAGTTTGTGAAATTAGGAGGGCCATGCACTCAGGAAGCAAGTTTATTGAGGGTGGAAATCAAATATACCAGTCTGCATCTTATTGTTTATGTACTGCAGGAAGCCAGGTAGAAAGTTTATTGAGGCCCTACAGCAACCTTTCAGTTTTGTTATCCCCATCTCTAATACTAACATGTGCAATCACTAAGTTCAAAACAAGCAACCAAAATTCATTCTTTAAAGAAGAATTTAGTCATAAGCAACACCGCAAGTGATTTACAACATACAATAGTATATGCATAATCTCAGTTATGGCACCAAATAAAAAGTTCCATAGATGAGGCTTTAAGAAACTTATTCATCCATCAACATTCACTGCCAGTAAGTAGCAACTTTCAATTTCTTCACAATAACCCATCATAATTTCTGGACACGTCATGTATGTATCATCATCCTCACTCGCACTAAAAATTTCAGGAGGTACATCAACCCTTGGGCCAAGCATTTCATCATCATCATTATCATCATCAACATTAGTTTCACCTCCATCATTCCCCATATCTTCATGCTCATCATCATTGTTGTCATCAATTTCTGAATCTGGAAAGTAATAGAAATTGCGAGGAATTGTCTTAATCACAAGTCGCCAAGCCCGTTCATTATGTGAGCTCACATAATAAACTTGACAAACATGAGACGTCATTGCAAAGGGCTCATTGGTTCACAGAAATCTATTCGTGTTGACACTAATAGTTCCATCTTTGTCACTCTTTATACCACGCCCATCATTGTACACATCGAACCAATCACACCTAAACAAAACCACTTTCGGTTGTGCACTCTCGGGATATGGAGCATCATATTCCAACTTTAACACCACTTTTAACACCCCAAATAATTTTCTGTTGCCACTCACTTCATCCCCTTTAACAACAACCCCACTATTTTGAGTCCTCCGCCTCTTTTGTAGTTGTTTAGTATGGAATCGATACCCATTCACAAAAAAAACCTTGGTAGCTTCTAGCACTCTTAAGTGGGCCTCTAGACAAAGATAATACTTCCCTGTTGCTGTTGTATCTCCATCCATATGGAGTTTCCAAATCTGCAGTATCACATTCGAGTGATCAAGTCCATATTTATGTTAAAACTAACATTATAATGGAAACCGCAACAATGATTTGCGCATTACTTACGTTAAATTGAAACCAATGTCCAAAGTCTTATTTTGATTCGTTTAAACTTTTGTACTCTCTGTTTTTCAATAGAAGTAGGTCATATAAATAGATAAGATTTAACAAGGAAGTGGAAAACAAAAAAAAAAGATCTTACTCCATAAATGGTTCCACCTCTTCACAGTTTTCAAGGATATACATATGAGCTTGTTCCCGCTGCAAGTGAATTAATTGCACAAATTCGGGCTTTCCTATAGGTTTTCCCTTACTGTGAAAGGTGGATAACACAAATGTCTTATGCTCGTGGATATCAGTGTCATTTCTGTCATTGGCAGTAAACTTCATCTCAACTCTAGTCAAACACATAGAGCAGAAGTTATTACACTCTTCTTGAATATAGCCTTCGGCTATACATCCTTCAGGTAGTTCTTCATTACGCACATAGGATTTCATATTGCGCATTTGTCTGCATAAATTGTGTTTGTAGTTATGATATAATTCATCAAAGTGTGTTTGTAGTTATAATGTAATTCATCAGTGAGTGTGTTTGTAGTTATAATATAAATCTAGATGAATTAAGTGTAGAATTATAAAACCATAAAGAGTTATATAAATTTTACCGTTCAAATCGCCACATAGAATTAAATTGTACGGGACCTTCGAGCTTAGCCTCACTTACCAAATGGATAGGAAGGTGCATCATGATGTTGAAGATAGACGGAAGAAATATCTTTTCCATCTTACAAAGTGTTAAGGCAATGCTTTTCTTCATCTTATCTAAGGCATCCATTGTTAAAATCTTGGAGCAAAGTTGCTTAAAATAAGAACTCAACTCTGACAAAGGCTGCAAAACCTCTTTAGGCAAGATACCACGAAATGCGGTGTTAATAAGTTGCCAAAAAATATAACAATCATGACTCTTCATATCTGTCATTTCACCATTTTACACTAGCACATCGAGCTATATTAGAAGAATATCCATCAGGTACTTTCAATTTTGATAAGAATTCAACCACTCGTTTACGCTACGCCACTTTCAATTGATAAGGTGCTCTTGGCACGATCCATTTATCACCCGCCTTCGTTGGATGTAACTTTTTGTGCATATTTAATTTCATAATGTCTTCTAGAGAATTCAAATTGTCCTTGGTCTTCCCACTTATATCAAGTATATTCCATAAAATGATATCACAAATATTTTTCTCTGTATGCATTACATCCAAATTATGACGAATCAAAAGCTCACGCCAATAAGGGAGCCTAAAAGAAATATTCACCTTTTTCCATTGGCCATCCAAGTAATCGGGCCCTCTCTTTCTTTTATGTGTTTCTTTTTCCCCAAACACTGAATTTGGACATCCGTGTAAAGCCTCTAACACATCTTTCAGTTTTCCCATTAAAAGATTTAGTATCACGCCTCCATCTGTGGTCTGGCTCTAAAAATCTCGATGTCCTAAGAAGCATTGTTTAAACCCATGACCTAATCGAACAGAACAAGTTCCCTTGTGGCATGAAGGGCAAGCAAGTTTCCCACAAGTGCTCCAACCTGACAGATATCCATAAGCTGGAAAATCATTGATGGTCCATAATAATGTCGCACGCATATTAAACATCTCTTTGCCATGAGCATCATACATTTGTGCACCAACTTCCCACAGATGTTTCAACTCATCAATTAGAGGTTAAAAAAAAACATCAATATCTTGTCTAGGGCCTTTTGGACTAGGAATAATGAGTGATAACATCATATAAGGATTTTTCATGCACATCCAAGGAGGGAGGTTGTATGGAACTAGAAAAACTGGCCATATGCTATGCCTTGTACCTAAATGTGTGCTTGGGGGTGAAACCATCTGAAGCAAGACCCAATCTAACATTTCGAGCATCCGCGGAAAAATCTGAATCATATTCATCTAGCTTCTTCCATGTTAATGAATCAGCTGGATACCTTATGGTATCATCCTTTGCGCACTTCTTATGGCACCGCATGTGTTTAGCTGTCTTACTTGACATGAATAATCGCTGAAGCCTTTCTTTTAAGGGGAAGTACCTCAAAACTAATCGTGATACTTTAGACTTCTTTTAAGGTACTTCCCCTTATCATTCACATCATCCCTGCTTGTTTGCCATCTTGGCTCGTGGAAAATTGGCATTCAACATCGTTTGCGTTTTGATTTCTATATAACACGCAATGGTTTTGATTTCTATATAACACGCAGTGGTTGACACAAGCATCTATTTTCACATAGTTCAAACCAAGATCCTTGGTGTACTTCTTAGCTTCAAATGAACTCTTTGGAAAATCAATGTTATAGTTAAATGCACGATGCAAAGTTTTAAGCAACTCATTGAAAAATTTCTCGCTCCAATGATTACTAACTTTCAAGTTTAAGAGTTTAACAATGAACTCCAGTTTTGAGTAGGTCGTACACCCCGGGTATAATTCATCTTGTGCCGCTTTCATTAACCTACTGAATTTATCATACATCTCATCATTTTGATTATGATCCGTTAGATCGTCACTTTCATTATTTGTCCTTTCTTGATGGCAAGTTACATTAGTAGCATCCCCCACCAAATAGGCCATATCATCATATATCAAGGGAATCCTCAAGAAATTCATCCTCCATAAAAGAATCCCCTTCTCCATGGTACGTCCAAGGATTGTAACTAGGATCCATCCCATACTTTAAAAGGTGTCTCCTACACATTTGGCGATCTTGGAAAAAATTATTTAAGTGATACAATCAAGGGCACCTAATCTTTGCATTTGAGTTTTGTATGATATCCTTAAAAGCAAAGGCAAGGAATTCATCAATGCCTTTCTTGTATTCTTATTATTGCCTATCTTTTACGCCTTTAATATGCACTAAACGCCTTTCGATATCCATCTTAACCACACAAAAAGAAATATACTTAAAACTGAGAGTAAAATATTTGAAATGAGTCAAATATGATATAATAAGTGATTAATAATCAAGATATAAAAAATATATTCAACATATGCTTATGGAAAGGAAGATAATAATTATTGTTGAACCATGTCTTGTTTGGTACTCATATCACTCATGTGTACTTAAGTGTAGATGGTCATTGACATGTCTTTTTCATATTGTAAAACACTACATACAAAGCTCAGGGTCCAAAGTTAGGGACAACCAAATTCTTATCATAGATTTGCACTTGAAATGAACAAACCTATACCTGATTGACTTAAGGAAGTTGGGTAATAAAAAAAAATGCATCATGAAGTCATATAGAAGAGAAGCACTGCAGTAAGCTCTTTGTATTTGTATTGATTATTGTTTTATTCTTTCTATATGTTCCTTTCTCCTTCTTAGAAAGAAATGATTAGTCTAAATTAGTACTACCATTATTACCACTAAAAATACATAACACACTCGAGTTCAGCATTACAAAAGTAGAGCAGCAGAACATACACCAAAAACCATCGGAAGAAGCTTGAGAAGGTGGTAGTAGGCTAGGGTTCGATGGTCAATTATATCGATTTCATCTAAATAAGACATTTGATTCAATAAGTTAGGTCAAAAAGGGAAAAGAAGAAAGACTATCAAATTCAACATTGACAAAAAAAAATACTAATAGGTAACAATTTTTTAGTCAGAGATTAAAAAAAGGGTGATAATTGCAGTAATTAACATCTTGAATAGGAATATTAGAGGAGAGAAAAAAAGGAAAACTTACTTGTAGGAGCTTTAATCTCATAACATACACCAAAGACGATCTGGAGAAGCTCGATGGTGAGAAATCCGATTAGGACGATGAAGAATAACAATTTGACTGTGAGATTTTGATCAGAATGATGAAGAATAGCAGCACCCTAATAACTAACAGAAATCCAACTGTTTAGATATGAGTTCATACCATTAATGAGTGTGTAAACATTTGTTTGATCATGAGACTAAATGCAATGATACATTTGTTTGAATGTGTAACCCAATAGTTATAAAAACAAAATCGAATTACATGAAAGCAACTTTTTTTTAATAGAACCCAACATCAATTAAACTTAACAGATTGAAGAACTAATACGTCAACATTTTGTATGACACCCAGCACCATCCATACAGGGACAAAGAAGAATTTGTAGAGAAATCAAACTTAAGCACATAGAAAAAGCAAGATCTAGGTAATTGACTAAATACAAATAAGCACCAAACTCACCCACTCAAATAAATCAAAAGCATAGACTATAAGGACATCAATAGGGTTAGAGCAACATAAAGAGAAAGCAACATAAAAGGGGTAGAAAGAGATTCAGTTCAAGAATAGCTTTGGTGGCATTAGCAAACTCACCCACTCACCACTTCGTTGAACACATAAAAGAAAGGAGCAGGGTCTTACATTGTATATAGACAACCCATTAAACAATGAGTTACACATTGTAGGGGAGAATGATGTTGATTATTCACTCCTACAATTTCAGCTATTTGTTTCGGGTTATCCAAATAATTTATTCCTACTTTCCCTTCATTCTGTTGTGATAAGTTAAACTCGAATTAGCCCAACCAAAAAAAAACCCTGATTAACTCTTTCTTCTGTTCTTAACAGTCCCACAAACCTCATGTTCTGAATATTACATGAAAGGTTGAGAAGGTAAACAAATTTTAGCATTTGAGAATAGACCTGTATTTTGACTAATTTGTTTTCTTACATGATTCTTATGTTCGGAAGACCATATGGAACAAATTATCAACATCAGTTCCAACATCTTTTAGACATAATAAAATATCCTTTTTGTTATAGTGAGAGTGATTTTCTTAAAATTGCAGTTTGGAGATTAGCCTATTACTCTAGTTCACCAATGTTTTCTTTTCCGTGCACTCTAAGTGAATAACTACCAAATTTGGGTTGATTAGATAGTGTTTTCCATCTTCAGCTCTCTTGTCATTATCACACCTTTCCATTGTTGGCCATCCTAATTCATGAAAAACTGATAATGTGTCTAATTAAATTAACCACACTTTTGTTCATTCATGTCTACTTTTCGATAGAAAAATCAAATAGCAAGGAAAAGAAAAACCCACATAGAACAGTGAGTATCGCTGCAAATTACATGTTCTGAACAAGGATTCAACCAACATATATGAACACGTTTCTGGGGTTCTCCCAGAATCATGAAAGATTTATGTCAAATAAAAATTCGACCATAAATAGATATTTTCTTCCATAGAACCCATAAGTCAGTGCTTGTTAATTCTCACGGGAATAATTACAAGAGAAGCTTGAGATGGTGCAAACTGAATCCGATTAGAACAGGAGAAGCTTGAGATGGTGGTAGTTATAGGTGGCAATCGGGTCGGTCTGGTCGGGTCAATTCGAGTCAGGTCACTTTCGGGTTGGCTTGATTTTGGGTCAATTTCGGGTCGGGTCGGGTCGGGTCAATATCGGGTCGGGTCGGGTCGGGTCTGCTTCGGGTCTTCCATTTCAAGTCGCGTCGGATTTCGGGATTGTCAGTTTTGGGTCGGGTCAGGTTTCGGGTATGTCGCTTTCAAATTCGGGTCAGGTCAATTTTTGGGTCGGGTCGGGTCCATTATCGGGTCGATAACAATATAAAGTTCTTGATCGTTGATCGAGGAATTGGTCGTACTGGGCTTAAGGGGAGAATTGGTATCAGAGCACCACATTTATATTGGCTTTACTTGAAAATATGTTGAGAATTTACTTGAAACTTAAAAATTATGGATAAATGTTATTCGGGTCAGTTTCGGGTCGGGTCATTTTTCATGTCGGGTCAATCTCGGGTTGGGTCAATCCGGGTCGGGTCAACATATTTCGGGTCAGGTATGGATTGGGTCGGTCATTTCGGGTCTCGGGTGGATTTAAGGTCATCGATTTTGGGTCAATTTCGGGTTCTGGGTCAGATCAGCTTTGCCAGGTCTACTGTGAGAAATCCAATAGTTCAGCGGGAAACGAAGAAGGAATTGAGATGAAACCTCATTGTTTGCTGGACACTGAAAGGAATTGCGTGAGAAAGAAGAGGGAAAAAACTTTCAGCCCAAATTGCTCGAAGGTTTTCGTTCTCTGGGAGTGAAAAGCATAGAAGGAGGGAGATTGAAATGAATTAAGCAATTGTTGACGGTCCCGTAAATTTTATTTTTGGGTTGCAGGGAGGGCGAGATTGGGTTATTCGCCCTATTAGTAAGCTCAATTGTGGCGAGTTATCTAAATCGCCCTATTTCATTTAGATCAAAAACGACGAGTTTAATTCGCCCTATATGATACGAACTACAGGGGCATTTACTAAACGTCTTTTTTTAGTGTAGCTCACTCGCCCTCTTTGACATTATTTGTTGTAGTGTATGTGCTAATGGATATGAATTTGACAATGATCCTGTTACGGCTTTTTGCAAATTGAATGGCCAAAATTTTCTTCTATCATGTCCTTATACCTCATCACAAAATGGCAAAATTGAGCGTACAATTAGATCCATTATTAACAAGATTGTTCGTACTCTTCTCGCTCATGCTTATGCTCCATCATTTTTTTGGCATCATGCCCTCCAAATGAAAACATACCTTCTAAACATCCTTCCACATAAGATTCTCACATACCACTCTCCTCTTTGAGTCTTTTTCAATAAAGATCTGTCATACTCTCATTTAAGGGTGTTTGGTTGTTTGTGTTTTCCGCTCTTTCCTTCCACTACCATTCATAAATTCCAAGCACGTTACACTCCTTGTTTTTCTTAGGCTAGCCCTCACATCATCGTGGATATAAGTGTTATGACCCCTCTTCACGGAAAATAATCATTTGTCGACATGTGCTTTTCGATGGACATATTTTTCCGTTTTCTTCCCTAAATTCGCCACAAAGCACCTCTTATGACTTCTTAAAGTCACCATTGGAATTACCTTCACTTTTTTCCATACTCAAAATAGGTCTAACATGCCCAGTCCAACAAGGCCCACGTCCAGCCCTATTTTGCAAAGTCCACAAGTGGTTGTTGGGTTTCCTCCTCTAGGTCCATCATATGGGTAATCCTCCGTATTTTTATAAATATATTTAAAGTATATTTATAATTAATATTCATGTTTATATAATTAAATTATTTAAGAGTTGACTATTTTCAAACTCAGACGATTATTTAAACGTTTTAACTAATCATATAACATTTTCTTGGGTTTGATTTTTAAGTTATTAATTACTTTAATTAGGTTTTGGGTCATGTTTTAAATTGATTGAATTATGGGTTGACGAGCTCAAATATTTTTTAGACTTGATGGTCAACTTAAAGCCCAAACTAAAGCCCTAAGCCTATTTGCATTAGGTTTCTAAGCAAACTTATAAATACTCATTAAAACCTAATTTATCCACACTCTTATTTTCTCTCGTTTTCTCCCTCACTCGCCGGCACTCTCTCTCCCCCTTGATTTTTCGGCGGCTCACCATCACCACTCACTCTCTTTTCCTCTCGTCTTCGGCCACACGCTTCTAGGGATGGCAATGGGTGGGATTTGGGTCGGGTGAGTCATCACCCACATCCATCACCCGGTTAGACCAACTCTCATCCATGCATCCGTCACCCGGTAAGACCATCACCTGTATTCCATCCATCCACCACCCGCGGGTGAACCGGGTGATAATCCATTTAATATAATTGAACAAGAAAAGTTAAATCAAACTTGCAAAATCACAATTTATATATTAACTTCATGTCAAATTATGATATGTTATGTTTATGAAAACATGTCGATATTAATCAAAAGGGAAAATTATGACACTAATGTAAATAAAATGATAGACAATTAAGAAAATGTAAGAAATGGGTCATGGGTCGGGTGATGGATGAAACTTTCTCACCCTAATCCATCCATCGCCAGTCACATGTTCACCCGTCACTCGTCCATCATCCATTTAACTCGGTTTTCACCCTTTTTTTTGGGTGGAGTGGGTGATGGATCATCCATTGGATATTGCCATCTCTACACGCGCCTATCACCTAATTAGAAGTAAATCCTAAAGTTCTCTAACAAACAGTAGTCAGGGCCGTATGGTTGAATCCACAGGGAGATAGATTTTCAGAGTTAATATTCGGTTAAATTAGTATTTCAGACAAGATCAGGGAAGAATCAACTGAACTACCAATCAAACTAAATAAAGCAATATAAAAGTGGGATTTAAACTATAAATTAAAGGTCTAGGGCATTAGTTCGGTCCACCATGCTTATACCAATCAAAAGGATTCATATAATGATTTCATATAGAGTTTTTCCCTTAATTTACAAGCTAAAATGTGCGATATTGACGCTCTTAGGAGCTATTTCTGCTAACTATTTTGACATAGTTGTGGTTCGGTTGTTTTATAATGTTTTGCAGGTTTTAGGAAAAAACTCCCTATTTTCTGTCATACTGATCAGCACACTATAGCGAACAACTTACAAGCATGTCTGAGTACTCTGGAACATATTTTCCTTGAAGAGTTTGGCGTCTCAAGCCAAGTAAAGAAGAAGCCAAGATTGGCTTGAACCCAAGGCATCGGGCAGAGTCCGCCCGATCGGGCGTCGATCTTTCCTGCTGATTTCCATTGATTTTTCAACCGATCGGGCACCCTTGCCCGATTCCATCGGGTGAAGGAACACTGAGCCAGAAACGAAGTTATTGAAGCAAGCTTAGCCCGATGGCATCGGGAAGCTTTGCCTGATCGGGCGTCAGGGTTTCGGCCCCGATCGGGTGGCTTTACCCGATCCCATCGGGTGGATGAGTGATTTGTGTTGCTAAAGCTGAGATTCCCCAGACCCGATCGAGCGACCCTTTACCCGATCGAGCAGAAGACACGGAGGGGCGATTTTCGTTTTTCCGTCTAATTTTACTTGCTTTCTTAGGTTAATATAAATACTCTGTAGTTTATTTTTACATTCATCTTTGATTATCTTAAGCATTTTAGAGAGTCTTTAGAGCGTTTTACTTACTTTATCATTGTAAAGGAGATCAAACCTTTGTTCGTTTAATTTAAATTTATTGCTTTCAGTCAAAATTGCTAATCTTCTCTCTTATTGCTTTATTGTTGTAACACCCCGACAATTATCTCTTTATAAAACATATTTTTCCCAACAAAAATAGAGAATTATCAAGACACTATCACCCGTGTGAAAACGTATCGGCTTACTCAGAGTATTACAGCGGAAAAATCATTAAAAAAAATTTATTAAATACTTAGGACATAATAATTGTCAAATCATTATCCGAACCTCGAAAGGTAATTTAAAACCAACTTCAAGCATTTAAGATAAATAATCCATAAAACAACTTTATGAAAATAAAGTAAATGCAAGAAGCAATAAAAGTAATAAAACGATCTCTCATCAACGCTTCACAAGTCCCAAATGAGTAATTGAGACGATGTATCATGCCTTCCAAACTTGTAGGTAATTACTCAATCGAAAACTGCTCGACAATAAAGGGTCATCACAGGATCAATAGACACAGTCATGATCGGCACACAAGAAAACCACGTAATCAGCAAAGCTGAGTACAACATAAATAAAATAAAATACGAAACCTAATCATGATACTAATGAACAACCAAAATATAATCATTAAATATACCTCAAGACTTCAACTTGTACAATAAGACTTAAATTCCATAAAACATACAGCATGATAATCATTAGTAAATTGAATAGACAATGGATCGAGTTGTCCAACCAAAAACGGTCTTCAAAATAGAAGACCGAGTTACAAGCGCGACTCCGTAACCCCTTGACCTACGATATCAAGGAACCTTTAAAAATTAAAAATAGGGTACGGTGATCCATTCGACCCCAAGAAAAGCCATAGGCTACCACCATGTACTCCAACTCATACTAGTCCAAAATTTCAGACGTGCACAAGTCCAAAGCTATTGCTATTCACTTCCACTTTAAGTATTAATAAGTTATTCGATGTTGGACTCTAAACAGATAACCACCACATAACATGAATACAACAAATATTCCCCTTTTTTATTAGGATTAACTAAGTGATCAAACAATTCGAATTGACCAAGAATCAACAAATATTCGATGTTCCAAATTTATTTGTTGACTTAAATCAACAATCGAATGTCCAATGACAATAAATATACATACCCCATAAAGCCCTCGGTCTTTGCAAAGTAGTAAAATAATAATAACCAATAATAATCTAATTACTCACAAAGTCCTCGACCTTTGACAAGTAATAAAATATCCACTAAGGGAAACAATACCAAAATCCATAATCCAATAATCTAATAATATTAATCCATATTACATGATGGATCAAAATATAAATAGTTCTAAACAACATGCTTGAATCAAACATCCATTCAATCATGTAATAAATCATAAAGGCAATTAACATGCTCAACAACACGTAATTCCAATTTAATAGCCAAGTATGACCCATAAAAGGGTTCCTATACATGATACTTTAAATAATCCTAATCCTTAGGACATAATACTAGTCTAACACATAAGGACATGTACATACCTTGTGTAGACAAAGTGAGAGGCCACTTTAGAACTCTAGAAATCGCCTAATATAAATTCTCCGCCTACCAAAACAATAATACAACAATGAATTAATATCTTAATTAATTCACAACAATATACTTTATTTTAAAACGCTTCAAAACTCGTTTTAAAATACTTTAAAAACATTAAAGTTTCGACCTTTAACAACCTTCAATATAATACTTATAAATCTAGGCTTTAAAACCTCAAAAATCATTCATTCATACTTAAAACTCACTTTAAATAATAAATAATAAATCTGAAATTATAATTTATATTCACAATAAATAAAAATCAGATTTTTTATAATTCGAATAATAATGTTTTCTACTTTATTTACAAATCATATTAAAACTCTTAAAAACCACAACTTAATATTAAAACCATAATTAAACATTAAAATAGAGGATAAGGATTTAGAAATAACCAAAGGAAACCACGAAAAAACCAAGAAAAAGGCACGCGGAGGCGCGTGGCTAGCGGCGGTTGAGTGGTTGGGCGGCGCGTGTGCTACATGCGCTGCTGTTGTTGTTGGCTCGCGTGAGCCAGAGGCGAAAAGAAGAGAGTGGTGCTGGCGGTGCTGGTGGTAGCACGCAAACAAGAGGGAGGGGTGGCGCGCGTGGCTCGCCGGAAAAACAAGAGTGAGTGGTGGTGGTATGCACGGCGTAGAAAACCGAAAGGAAGAAAAAGAGGAGACAGGCGCCGGTTTGTGAGGAAGAGTGGAGAGAAAATAAAGTGTGTAAAAATTGGTGTTTAGGAAGGTATTTATAGGTTTTGCCTAAAATCTATGGCACTTAGGTTAGGCTTAGGTTTGGGCTCAAGTTGATCATTAAACTTAAATAAATGGTTTGGGCTCCTCAACCCAACATTAAAAATCATTTTAAACACGACCCAAAACCTTTAATAAAATTTTCAATACTTAAAATCCAACCCCATTAATAGTAATGATTATTTCAGACGTTTAAACAATCATTTGACTTTCAAAATAGTCAATACTTAAATAATTAAATGAAATAAATATGAAAATGCTTATAAATATACTTTAAAAATATTTATAAAATTCATAAAATTACAGGGGATTACAGTCTACCCCTCTTAAAAGAAGTTTCATCTGGAAACTTAATTGGCACGAAAAACTAAATCGTTTGGAAAAATTCCTTTGCTTAAACTTTTCAAAACGAAAAACTCAGAAATACTTGTGTTACACATGTGCACACTTTACCAACTCAAACTCAAATGTGTCACTCATGGACACGGTATATTGCACCAACATGTGCAAATCGCAAAAATAAGCATAAAAATGCATTAAAACACCATAAAAAGCAAGAAACGCGAAATTCTATCGCATTCTACCCCTTTTAAAGAAAACGAGTTATGCCCTCGTAACTCACCTCAACAAACAAGGCAGGATACTTTTTCCTTATATCATCCTCGGCTTCCCATGTTGCCTCCTCGAACTCATGGTTAGACCAAAGTACTTTCATGATACTCACATCCTTATTGCGTGTACTACGCACCTTCTTGTCGAAAATCTTCACAGGTCTTTCCTCATACGTGAGGCTACTATCAATATGAACTCTTTCGGGTTCTAGAACGTGATTCTCATCAGGAATATACCACTTAAGCTGCGAGATATGAAACACATCGTGCATCTTCTCGAATTCCATCGGCAAAGCCAACTTGTAGGCTACTTTGCCAACTCTTTGCAAAATCTCATACGGACCAACATACTTGGTACTCAACTTGCCTTTCTTACCAAATCTCATAACACCTTTCGTCGGTGAGACTTTCAGAAACACTTTATCGCCAACGGCGAACTCATCTTCACGCCTCCTCAAATCAGCGTAACTCTTCCGCCTATCCTTGGCAGCTTGGATTCTAGCTTGAATCAACTTCACATTCTTAACAGTCTCCTTAATGAATTTAGTCCGTAGGACTATATTCTCACTAAAATCATTCCAACAAATAGGACTTCTACACTTCCGTCCATACAAGGCTTCAAATGGTGCCATTTTTATACTCGCATGATATAACTATTGTATAAAAAGTCAATCAAATCTAATTGGTCTTCCCAACTTCCTTCAAAATCAATCGCACATGCTCTCAACATGTCCTCCATAGTCTGATTGTTCCTCTCAGTCTGACCATCTGTCGCAGGGTGAAAAGTAGTATTCATCTTCAATGTAGTTCCAAGGTTCTACTGAACTTTCTGCCAAAACTTCGAGAGAAATATATCACGATCTGAAATAATATATTTCTGCACACCATCGAGTCTCAGGATCCTTGATCAACTCTACAATCCCCTTTGTCTCATATTGAGATCCTTCTGATTGAAAATATACTTCAAACTCTTATGGTCTGTAAATATCTTCACAATCGCTTCATAGTGATAATGTCTCCAAATATTCAGTGCAAACACAATGGCAGCTAACTCTAAGTCATGGGTAGGGTACGCAATGCATATGCAATCACCTTTCCATTCTGTTGTAACACACATCCCAGACCATTCTTCGAAGCATCACTATATACCTCGAATCAATCATTCCGGTTGGGCAGAGTCAAAACAGGTGCAGAGGTTAAACGATCCTTCAAAATCTTAAAGGCTTCCTCACACTTCTCATTCCATTCAAACTTCGACTCTTTCTTCATAAAGTAGTCATAGGTCTCGCTATCCTCGAGAAATATTTCACAAACATTCTATAATAACCAGCCAATCCCAGAAAACTTCTTATGTCAGACACATTTTTCGGTCTAGGCGACTCACTGAGGGCTTGTATCTTCGCATGATCCACAGAAACTCCTTCCTTAGACACATAATGACCCAAAAATGCAACTTTCTCCAAACGGAACTCACACTTAGAGAACTTGGCAAACAATCTCCTAATCATCTCCAAAACCATTCTCAAATGCTCATCATGCTCTTCTTCATTCTTCGAGTAAATCAAAATATCGTCAATGAATACCATGACAAACTTGTCTAAGAACTCATGGAAAATCCTATTCATCATATTTATAAATATTGTAGGTGCATTGGTGAACCGAAATGGCATCACGGTAAACTCATAGTGACCATATCTCGTTCTAAAAGCAGTCTTAGGTATATCCTTATCGTCTACCTTCAATTGATGATACCCTGAACGCAAATCAATCTTCGATAAAACACTAGCTTCATTAAATTGATCGAAAAGATCATCTATCCTAGGCAAAAGATACTTGTTCTTAATAGCCACATTGTTCAACTCACGATAATCAATACACAACCTCATACAACCATCCTTCTTCTTCACAAATAAAACTGGTGCTCCCCAAGGTGACACACTAGGTCTAGTGTAACCTTTCTCCAACAATTCTTGCAATTGAGGCTTCAATTCACTAATCTCAAGAGGTGCCATCTTGTAAGGTGCTTTCGACATATGTGCAGTACCAGGAACTAAGTCTACGGTAAACTCAACGGCTCTCTTA
Source organism: Patellifolia procumbens (assembly GCA_947645195.1). Lineage (NCBI taxonomy): Eukaryota > Viridiplantae > Streptophyta > Magnoliopsida > Caryophyllales > Amaranthaceae > Patellifolia > Patellifolia procumbens. The sequence continues at coordinate 146,204 of CANSGD010001510.1, read as the reverse complement.
GGCGGCATTCCAGAAATCTCACTTGGAAACACATCTAAGAACTCATTCACAATAGGCACATCCTCAATTCTCACTCAACTTCCTAGCTTACATCTTTCACACTACACAAGAATACTTCACAACCTTTCCTTATTAATTTTCAGCTTGCATAGCATAAATGATCCCAAAACTCTTAGGTTTCCCAAAACGTCGGTACGAAATCGACTTCCCCGAAGGACTCTTCAAAACTACCTTTTGAGCTTCACAATCTATCTAGGCTTTATAAGAACTTAACCAGTCCATTCCTAGAATAACATCTAGGTCTCCAAAATTGAATTCTATGAGATTAGAGGGACAAGTACAACCTCCGATCTTCAAAGGTAAGTTTCTAAACATCTTAGTATACTTCACAATTCCTCCAGTAGGAAAACTAATGGGAAAATCAACGACTTCAAGGTCTACTAGACCTAAACTCTTAACAACAGACGACGAAATAAAAGAATAGGTCGCTCCAGAATCAAATAACGCCTTAACTACAGTGAAGTTGATAGAAAAAGTACTAGAAACTACATCAGCGGACTTTTCAGCTTCAGTACGACTCATCACGAACAGCTTCCCTGGAGCCTTACTCTGGTTGTTGTTGTTGTTGTTGTTGCTTCCATTCACAGGCTTAGTGTAGCTTCCCTGACCATTCTGTGACTCTGAAGGTTTCGGTCCTTGGTTGCTAGCTTGATCATAACCAGATCTTGCCTGAGTATTGCCTCCATTGGCATTCTGTTCACATTTCTGTTTCGTGGAACACTCGAACTCTCTATGTCCCTTCTTTTGACAGTAATTGCACGTAACCAGATCTCCCTTACAGTTGCTACCAGGGTGGTTCTTGTTACATCTCTTACAATAGTAAATCCTCTCAGGCTTGGCCCCATCACTAGACCCTTGGCCATTCCTGTTCTGAAAATTTCCATTTCCATTCCTGTTCCTCTTGTAACTACCTTGACTTCCTCCATCTTGGAAATCTTTCCTCTTATCTCCTAGGGTAACGATCTTCTTGTCACGCCTAGTCCGCAATCTATAATTATGAGCCGCTCGCCCATACACAATATATAGGGATATGAAGGTTTCACCTCCTAACCCCAATTGAATTTCCTCAGTCAAATATTGCTCAAATATCTGAGCTTTCAATTCCTCAGTGGCAACTACCTCAGGTGAATATCTAGACAAAGCTTGAACTTGCTGTAGTACTCAGAAATATAATAGACATACTCCCCATTCTAAGGTTAATGAACTATTCGGCCTTTTGCTTCCTCATGAAAGCAGGATATAACTTTCCTCTAAGAGCAGTGGTAAAGGAATCCCAATCGAAATCAGCCTCGGCACTAATCCTAGTCCCGTTTTCCTTCCACCAAAGATCAGCCTCATCTTTCAGATACATCACAGCCTGATCTACCTTCATTGCCGCAGGACAATTTACAGCTCCAAATATCTTGTCGAATTCTCTAATCCAACTCTCCAAGAACATAGGATCAGTTTGTCCCTGAAAATAAGGCGGCTTAACTTTAGCCAACTTCTCAAACATCTCGCCTGCAGTGTCAGGACGTTCAATCTCTCTTGGGTCAATCTCTCTGCGCAAAGACGAATGGCAGAGGCTAGGGCGACATCGTTGTTGGCCATCCTACTGTGTAACCTATGAAAAACACATACGTCCAATTTCAGGTCACGATTCACTGATTGCATTCTACGAAGGCATCGAAAATAAAGATTGATCATACAAGATTATCTAGAGAGAATAATTCGTCTTCAAAGTCATTCATATGCTCAATAACATATTTATAATTTGGCTCGTCAGCTCTAGTCATCCTCTTAATTCGTTTAGGTGAAGGTTCATCAAAGTCTTCAATCTCATCTTCACTATCAGAGACATCATCAAGTAAGTCGTCCATAAAAGCAGCATAAATATCCTTAAGGCTTTGACTTCTAGCTCGGTCGAACTCTTGTAGCATCTCATCATCACTCTCAGTGGCTACTTTCAGAATACGACATATTCCAACCTCTAAGCTAGTATAGCTCTCAAGCACAGACTCAATGTTGGACTCGTCATCTCTATGTACAATAGGATTGTAAAAACTTCCAACTCGATCGGCTTCACTATCAGACATGCCTAAAGGTCCATCTACTGTTGAGCAAGACATCTACAATGAATGATGTTCATTCTTAGCTTATATTCCCAACAATAAATATAAATAGTCACAAAATAAATAAATCAACAACCAGCCAAAAAAAACATGTACTTAACACGTAAACATGATTCAAAACTCCAGACAATCATAAGTCAGACACTCATACAAAAATGACTGGACATTTGTGCAAACTAAAAAAAGCTGAACACACTAAAAGCAGTTGAACAGCCAAAAACAGTTGAATAGACTAGAATAGCTAAACATATTAGCAGATAGAAAATAAACTGAACACAACAATATAATGCAGACATATGATATTTCTATCCTATATGCCCATCCTAAACTACCCATCTCACTCAAAACATAAATAAGCAAGACAAAAATAATTTTTGAAACTCAACAATTTTCGAAAATGCTCAATAAATACCGAAAAATAACAAAAATTTCGGATAGCTCAAAATTAAAATTTCGGACCAAATTCCGAAAATTCCAAACTAATAAGAGAAATTAAAAATTAAAATTTCGAAAATCTTTAAAGGAACTAAAAAATTAATAAAAGAACTAGAAATAAAATCGAAAATCAAGCTAAAACCGAAAATAAAATTCGAAAAGAAATGTCCCACCAAAATAAGATTCGAACCTTTTTCAAAATAGTACCTCAAATTCTTTAAAATAAATTTAAGAAATAAATATGTAGGAGCTTACTTTCATAAAATAACTTTTGGAAATAGCTAGGTAGCTAGTTAGTTAGTTAGGCGCCTTAAAAAATAGTTTTGGCACGAAAGCCAATAAAAACTTAAGGTCCAAGATACCACTTTGTAACACCCCGACAATTCTCTCTTTATAAAACATAAATTTTTCCCAACTAAAAAAGAGAAGTATCAAAACATTATCGCCCGTGTAAAAACGTATCTGCTTACTGAGAGTATTGCAGCGGAAAAATCATTAAATAAAACTTTATTAAATACTTAGGACATAATATTTGTCAAATCAATATCCGAACCTCGAAAAGTAATTTAAAACCAACTTAAAGCATTTAAGATAAATAATCTATAAAACAACTTTATAAAAATAAAGTAAATGCAAGAAGCAATAAAAGTAATAAAACGATCTCTCATCAACGCTTCACAAGTCCCAAATGAGTAATTGAGACGATGCATCATGCCTTCCAAACTTGTAGGCAATTACTCATTCGAAAACTGCTCGCCAATAAAGGGTCATCACAGGATCAATAGACACAGTCATGATCGACACACAAGAAAACCACGTAATCAGCAAAGCTGAGTACAACATAAATAAAATAAAATAAAATATGAAACCTAATCAGGATACTAATGAACAACCAAAATATAATCATTAAATATACCTCAAGACTTCAACTTGTACAATAAGACTTAAATTCCACAAAACATACAGCATGATAATCATTAGTAAATTGAATAAACAATGGATCGAGTTGTCCAACCAAAAACGGTCTTCAAAATAGAAGACCGAGTTACAGGCGCGACTTCGTAACCCTTGACCTACGATATCGAGGAACCTTTAAAAAATAAAAATAGGGTACGGTGATCAATCCGACCCCAAGAAAAGCCATGGGCTACCACCATGAACTCCAACTCATACTAGTCCAGAATTTCAGACGTGCACAAGTCCAAATCTATTGCTATTCACTTCCACTTTAAGTGTTAATAAGTTATTCGATGTTGGGCTTTAAACAGACAACCAACACATAACTTGAATACAACAAATATTCCCCTTTTTTCTTAGGATTAAACAAGTGATCAAACAATTCCAATTGATCAAGAATTAATCCTCCAAATTTAGTTGTTGACCTAAATCAACAATCGAATGTCCATTGACAATAAATATACATACCCTATAAAGGCCTCGGTCTTTGCAAAGTAGTAAAATGATAATAATCAATAATAATCCAACTTACTCACAAAGTCCTCGGCCTTTGAGAAGTAATAAAATACCCACTAAGAAAAACAATACAAAAAACATAATCCAATAATACAATAATATTAATCCATATCACACCATGGATCAAAATATAAATACTTCCAAACAAGATGCTTGAATCAAACATCCATTTAATCATGTAATAAATCATAAAGGCAATTAACATGCTCAACAACACGTAATTCCAATTTAATAGCCACATATGAACCATAAAAGGGTTCCCTATACATGATACTATAAATAATCCTAATCCTTAGGATATGGTACTAGTCTAACACATAAGAACATGTACGTAACTTGTGTAGACAAAGTGAGAGGCCACTTTAGAACTCTAGAAATCACCTAAAGTAAATTATATGCCTACCAAAACAATAATACAACAATGAATTAATACCCTAATTAATTCTCAGAAATATAATTTATTTTAAAACGCTTCAAAACTCGTGGTAAAATAATTGAAAAACATTAAAGTTTCGACCTAAAACAACCTTCAATATAATACGTATAAATCTAGGCTTTAAAACCTCAAAAATCATTACTTTCATACTTAAAATTCACTTTAAATAATAAATAATAAATCAAAAATTATAATTTATATTCACAATAAATAAAAATCATATTTTTAATAATTCGAATAATAAATTTTTAACTATATTTACAAGACATGTTAAAATTCTTAAAAACCACAACTTAATATTCAAACCATAATTAAATATTAAAATAGAGGATAAAGGTTTAGAAATAACATAAAAAAAACAATGAAAAACCGAAAAAACCAAGAAAAAGGCACGCGGGAGGCGCGTGGCTGGCGGCGCATGTGCTACACGCGCTGCTGCTGCTTGCTCGCGTGAGCCGGAGGAGAAAAGAAGAGAGTGGGTGGCGGTGCTGGTGGCAGCACGCAAACAAGAGGGAGGGGTGGCGTGTGTGGCTCGCCAGAAAGATAAGAGTGAGTGGAGGTAGTGTGCACAACGTCGGAAAACCGAAGGGAAGGAAAAGAGGAGAGGGGGCGCCGGTTTGTGAGGGAGAGAGGAGAGAAAATAAAGTGTGCAAAAATTGTTGTTTGGGGAGGTATTTATAGGTTTTGCCTAAAACCTATGGCACTTAGGTTAGGCTTAGGTTATGGCTCAATTTGATCATCAAACTTAAATAAATGGTTTTGGATCCTCAACCCAACATTAAAAATTATTTTAAACACGAATCAAAACCTTTAATAAAATTTTCAATACTTCAAATCCAACCCCATAAATATTAATAATTATTTAAAACGTTTAAACAATCATTTGACTTTCAAAATAGTCAATGCTTAAATAGTTAAATAAATTAAATATGAAAATGATTATAAATATACTTTAAATATATTTATAAAATTCATAAAATTACGGGGGTTACAATTATTATTTCTCAATTATTTTAGTTTAGTTATTGATTATTTCATGATGTAATTGTTAGGGTTTCTTATCCGAATTGTTATTGTTAGTTTAATCATGTCTGAGTAGATCCCTTTCTAGGGTATTAGATAGGGAAGCCATGTTTATACCATGATTACTGATTAGATTTCTATTGATTTATAGGGCTTAATTAGAGCGATTGTGGTGTGGTTTGTTCTTGATTAGTAATTAATGTTAATGGCCATTTTAATTGATTGCTTGGGGTTAATAATTATTCGTAAAAGCGTGTCTTACAATTAGAGGCCTAGGACACACCATTAGTTCTTATTACGTTACTGAACAAGCGTCGTATGTTGAACTATGAGCGCTGAGACATAACCATAGCTCAGCACATGCTCTAATCTCTCGACTCTTGACCTAGGTTTTGGTAGTAGTTAAACCCCTTTGATTGGTATAAGCATGGTCGACCGAACTAATACTCTAGGCTTTTATTTCATAGTTAAATCTCATTTTAATTCCCATCTTTCTCTAGTTTAATTATTAGTTCAGTTTCTCATATCTAATTTCATCTGAAGTAGTTATTTGGTTGAATCTTAACATAGAAACTCTGTCTACCTGTGGACTCGACCCTGCTTCCCTTAACTACTATTGTTAGAGGACTCTAGGATTTATCTTTAAATAGGTGATACGACTTTAGCCTATAAAATTTTGGCGTCGTTACCGAGGAGACGGCTAGTTTTCTAGTTTGCTAATTTTGGCGCTTAGCTATTTAGAATAAATCCTAAAACTAATGAGAAAACATAATAGAATTTGGGGTCCGCGTGCCCCTCTCGATCGGGCTAAACGGCCCGACCAAGTAGGGCGAAAATCCAACGATTTTGTGTCAACTTGCAAAGGCGATATCTCTCAAACCAAAAGTCAGATTGGGGCGTGTGACCTATCATTGGAAAGCTCTTGAAGTCTAAAATCCAAACCAATTAGAATTCATTTATTAATTTTTTATCAAAACTTATAATAAAAATAGTAAACGTGAGTCAGTTTTGGCACTTCTTTTACTAACTTTTTGTTTCATTCCAATTCAAAATTGTCCGAAACGGATGCATTGTCATCCTTGTGCAAGCTACCTTGAACCTCAATGATTAGTAGATTTGATCTTATATAATCATAATCAATTTACCTGTTTGTGTGATACGTCCTCTTCACTATCTGATTTGGCCATTAGACACAGCTGAGCAGTTTCATCCTCAGGTTGTTCCTGTTCCTCATCAGAATCTGATTCACCCCAGGCTGCTACCATAGCCTTTCTCATTTCAGTTTTAGAGAAAGGTTTTTGTTGTTCTTTGCTTTTGAATCTGCTTTTTCCTTTCTCGTTTTCCCACAAAGGACATTCCTTTATGAAGTGATCTGGACTTCCGCATTTATGGCAGCTTAGCTTTGAGGTTTTCCTTGTGCTCTTCCCTTTATAGTTCTTGTTGAAGAACCTTTTGAATTTCTTTACTATCAAGGCAGCTTCCTCTTCATCAGTTTCTGAATCATCTTGCTCTTCAGTCTTGAGAGCCAGGGACTTTGATCTGCTGGAGTCAGGTTCATGAGTTCCTAAGTGCAACTCATGTGTCATCAAGGATCCAACAAGTTGTTCTATGTTAAACTTGGTGAAATCCTTGGTTTCTTGTAGAGCTTTCACCTTAGCCATCCACTTCTCGTCTTGTGGAAGACTTCTCAATACTTTGCGTACTTGTTCCTCTGGAGAAATAGATTTTCCTAGAGAGTCAAGTTCATTTATGATATTTGAAAATCTTGTAAGCATATCATGAACTGGCTCTTTAGGTTTCATTTGAAATAACTCATATCTATGCATGAGCATGTCTATCTTTGATCTCTTGACCTCGCTTGTTCCTTCATGTGTAACTTGAAGGAGTTCCCACATCTGCTTTGCACTCTTGCATCCCATGACTTTGTTGTGTTCATGAGGACCAAGACCACAATGCAAAATCTTCTTGGCCATGTTGTTCATCTCCATTTTCTCAAAATCTTCCTTGTCATACTTGGAGAGTGGTTTTGTAACTAGCTCGCCTTCTTCATTCTTTTCAGTGACTTCAAAGTCACCTATCTCAATGACTCTCCAGACTTGATAGTTTTCTGCCTTAATAAATATTTCCATCCTATTCTTCCAATAAGGATAATTTTTGCCATTGAACATTGGAGGACGTTGAGTAGAGTATCCCTCATCTAGCTTTTCTCCAGTTGTATTCATGTTCTCTAGGATCAGCCTCCCCAGTGTTAACTGTTTCAGGAGGAACTAGCTCTGATACCAATTGTTGGTCCTATAGAACTTCTAAGTTTACTACAAGAGGGGGGTGAATTGTAGTAAAGACTATTGGGAACTAATTTTTGCGGAATTAACAAGTTAAAATAAAATAAAGAGAAGTTAAAATAACGAACACTAGAACTGCTTTTAAACAAGATCTTATTCCTATTATCTCTAGGAATAAATCTTGCCGTTTTATTATAATAGCAACTTACACCCTATTATAAACAGCAACTCACTATGTTCCTCTAGGAACTAGTTCCCCCTGAACACGAGACTTCCTCTCTTGACTTCACTCGACGTCTTCTCTTTCTCTTTCTTCTCTTTCTCTCTTGAATGTAGAAATTTTCTCACAAAATTTCACTCACCCCAACTCAGATTAATGGAATACAATGAATTGTTGAAGAGAATAAAACCGAAATAACTTTCTAAAAGATTTACACAATTATCGTAGAAAGTCTTAAGAACTAAAATTGAGTTCTTCTTAATATATATAGCTGTGACAAAATCTTCAACGGTCTTCTTCAGCTTCTTTGTAGTGGACGCAAGTTTTTAGGCATTATCTTCCACCTTTATAGCCGTTATGGATCATGTTAATGCCACGTTCCATGATCGTGTGTTTGCACGGGTTGAATGAGTCTTCGAGTCTTCCACGATCTTCTCAGCAGCTCTTGACTTGGTCTTTGGCAGTTTAGGGTATGCGTTTGATGTGCGGTTAGCTGGTATCATGGCTCCTAGAATCTAGGACCTCAACCCATCAATCAGCCACGCATCTTAGCATTCTCTTCAACGTCTATTTCCTGTTAACCATTAACAAACTCAACTAATATTATGGAATCCAATATTCCATAATATTAGAATATTAATTCTACACAAAATAACTAAATATTCTATTTTCCTAAATAACTTAATTTTGGTAATTATAAAACCAATTCTCCATAAGTTTATTTTAGGCAAAATAAAATAAATAATTAAATAAAACTATATAAATTATTACATGAGCAAAAACTAATTAAAAACAAAGTTAAAAACTATTCATTTGTCATCATCAAAATAACGAGTTCAACAATATTCCCCCTTTTTGATGATGGCAAATAAGTTGGCAAAAAAAATTTCTATCCTAAGTCTAAGTCTAAAGAGAAGTCTAGTCTAAAAAGCCTACGGCTAAGTCTAAACTCAATTTGGACTAGGAACTGGATCCACTAGAAACAGAGACATTCATAAAGGCTCTAGGAACTAAGTCAGACCAGAAAATGTTTTAGATAGCCAACTAGTCTTTTCCCCCTTTTGTTATCATCAAAACTAAGTTATGTCCCTGCAGCACTAAAGAGTCAACAGTCTAGGCATCAATTAAAGTAGCTCAAACAGTCATCTCATAATATTAGCCATCCAAACACAAGCAAGTACGAAAAGAAAAAGCATGTGCAAGCAAAAAGGATCAGATTAAGCATATCACAAGAGCAAGGAAAGAAGAGTTCAGAACGAGCTGTGTCAAAATAAGACACGCAAAAAGGAAAAACAAAATTGTTCAACCAGATATTACAAACCCAAAAAAAATTATCCAGTAAATCATTGTTTAAAGAGAGGGGGAAATTATGATTTGGGGCGTTTGAAAATGTTGGAGACAACGGAGTCAATCTTGGAAATCACTGCATCCACTTTGTTCCTGATCCCCGTGTCTGCCTGCTTGATGGCGGCTAGAGTCTCCTGCTGCTATGTATCAAGAGTAGAAACTGACTTCTCCAGGACATTGATCCTTGTGTGCATAAGTGTCAGAGACTCCCTAATTTCCCTCAGAATCCCATGAAGTCCAGTGGTAGATATGAGTGGAAAATCCACAGTAGTTGAAGGAACCTGATCCTCATCCAGATTGATCGTTTCAGCATGACCCGGATCCTGGTCCTTAAGAGACTTACCCCCAGCCAGTCTCTGACTGTTCCTAACAGATGCCCCACCAGTTTCCTCAAATAATTTCCTTTTTGTCCCTGCCTCAGGCTTAGTCACAGTAGCCTCTTCCTCAAATTCCAACTTTCCACCAACCACCCTCAAGCTAAGTCTAGTCAGCGTCTCCTTGGTCAAGTAATTTTCAGGTTCAAGGGTGAAAGAAGGGCTGTCAGACAATTTCACTTTATTTTTCTTTAAAATTGTGGTGATTAGATTGCCATATCCCACCTTGGTATTATGGGATATGCAATAGGAAAGGTGAGAGAGCATAAGAGCGGGAAAGTTTATCTTGGTATTCTTTGCTAAACAGTACATTATTGAGAGGTCCATTAGATTAGCTTGGGTTCTCTTGGAAGATCGGGGTAAAACAAAACGCCAAACAAACTGAAACAAAAGCTTGTGAAAGGGAGAGAGATCTTTTTGGTAATGGACATAGAGTTAGGGTTTCCTTGAAAAAATTGAAGAATTTTTTCATTTGTGACGCCATTGATGATTAGTTTGCCCTTCCCTTTAACATACTCCTGGTACCCATCTGAAGGTACTTCAAACCATTCACTCAATTTCTTTTATGTAAAGGTCACCACACCCATTCACTAAGCTTACACACACTCCCTCTGTTTTATTGAAGTTCTCACAGAAGGAACTCATCTCTTCCTCATATAGTCCCTCATCTACACAAACTAACTTCATCTATTTTTGAAACTTTAACAAATTCAGAAACTCATTCCATTTTACTTTCTTGCACCATGCAAGATCAACACAGAATCCGACAATAAATTGAGAGGATTTTGATTTCTTACCCATTTTTGTGGGAATTTGAAGATCTTTCCCTTGACTGCTTTCTTGATCCTCGTCATCGTCCTCATGCTTGTGAGAAGCCGCTTCATTGTCAGAAATGGGTTCTTGAGAATGTGTGGAATCGGCTTTAGGATGAGAAGATTCTTGGTCACTTTGCTCGTCCATGGAGGGTGTTTTTTCGGCTGGGTAATTTTCTTGAGGTTCAGAGGTTGCCTTTTTGGGTGCCATGGGAGAGAGAGAGAGAGTGAAGAATGAAGAGAGATGAAGGAGACAGAAGATGAGCAGTGAGAGGTGAAGTGGGTCAGTAAAAATTGTCAGTGAAGTGAAGTGTTGGGTTTTTATTATAATGATGAGGCGTATTGAGTTGAAGGTGAAGAGGTGTGATTTGACTGGGTACGGTTTGGGTAAGCGTGTTTCATTTATTGTTTCCCCTCTTTAAGTTAGATAAACTGAATTTTATATTGAGTAAATAATATGGTTGATACAGTGAATCAGATAAGTCATAATGAGAGTAGGAGAGAGAATAAAAATGTGGAAAAAGAAAATAGCTCTTGTGTACACGGACCCTTTTTAAACTATACAAGCAATTTTAATTTACGTACTCTATATATGTGCATGGACAATAAGGATAATATTTAAAGACAAATTTGAGTCCTTAGACATGACCCTAGGTGTATGAAATTTAATTCATGAAGATTGCAGGACACTCTTAGAAATGACTAGTACATAGGGTTCAAATTTTATAGGCCATTTTATACAATTCTGATCATTCCTAGTTCCAAGCGAATCTTTTCAAATCTATCCCTAGATAATGGTTTGGTAAAAATGTCAGCAATTTGATTTTCTGTAGGGCAAAATTCAACTTTGACTAAGCCTTTTTCAACATAGTCTTTCAAGAAGTGGTGTCTTATGTGAATGTGCATGACCCTTGAGCGGTGAACTGGGTCCTTGGATATGCATATGGCACTGGTATTATCACAAAATATTGGAACACATTTTAACTTAATACCGAAATCACGTACCTGTTGTTTGATCCATAAGACTTGGGAACAACATGCAACAGCAGCCACATATTCAACTTCAGCAGTTGACAAGGCAACTGTATGTTGTTTCTTGGATCCCCAAGAAACTAAGATTGTTCCTAGGAACTGGGCAGTTCCTGAGGTACTTTTTCGATTCACCAAATCTCCAGCATAATCAGCATCAGAGTAGCTAATTAGGTCAAATGTATCACTACGAGGATAGAGCAAACAGAGATCATCACTTCCTTTCAAATACCGAAGGATCCTTTTGACAGCTATCAAGTGGGATTCCTTTGGATTTGATTGGAACCTAGCACATAGACCAACACTGAAAGGAATATCAGGCCTACTTGCAGTTAAATAAAGAAGAGATCGAATCATACCTCTGTATAATTTCTGATCTATTGATTTACCATTTTGATCTTCATCCAACCTTTTTCCTGTTCCTATAGGAGTATGGTTGGTTTTAGCTTGTTCCATTCCATATTTCTTTAGAAGTTCCTTAACATATTTTTGCTGATGGATCATTGTTCCTCTTTCACTTTACTTGATTTGCAAACCAAGAAAGAAGTTCAATTCTCCCATCATGCTCATTTCAAATTCACTGCTCATTAAGTCAGCAAAACCCTTGCACAACGAATCATTAGTAGCACCAAAAATAATATCATAAACATAAATTTGTACTACTAAAATGTCTGTTCCTTTTGATTGAAGGAACAGGGTTCTATCAACTTTGCCTCTAACAAAATTATGAGCAAGTAAGAATTTAGAAAGTCTTTCATACCAAGATCTAGGAGCTTGTTTCAGCCCATATAAGGCTTTATCTAGCTTGTAGACCTGGTTTGGTAGATCAGGTTTTTCAAATCCTGGAGGTTGTTCCACATAGACGTCTTCCAATATATATCAATTTAAAAATGCACATTTAACGTCCATCTGGTACAACCTAAATCCCATATAGCTGCAAATGATACTAAAATTCTTATTGCTTCTATTCTAGCTACTGGAGCAAAGGTTTCATCAAAGTCAATACCTTCTTGTTGGTTGTAGCCTTTTGCTACGAGTCTGGCCTTGTTTCTGATCACTGTGCCATGATCATCTAGCTTGTTCCTGAATACCCATTTTAACTTGGGTTTGGGCTCCAAGTGTCATACCTTATTCCTCTGAAATTCATTCAGTTCCTCTTGCATGGCATTTATCTAGTCAGACTCTAGCATTGCTTCATTGTGGTCTCGAGGTTCTATCCTGGATAGAAACGCTTGAAAGGCACAAAAGTTTCTAAGTTGAGATCTTGTTTGAGTTCCCTTCTCAATGTCGCTAATTATCAGCTCTAGGGGATGTGACTTTTGGTGCCTCCAAGATTTTGGTTCAAATCTTCTTGTTCCCGTTCCTTCAACTTGATGTTCTTCAGTTTGGTCCTGTTCATTCTCTGTGTGAGTTTCTTCAGCCTGTATTCCTGCATTTATTGTTCCTTCATTTACCTGTTCCTCGTGAGGAACAGGCTCAGGGACGGTTAGTTCATTTTCAGGAATATGTTTATTAACTGTTCCTGCAGGAGTCAGTTCCTCCTCAAGATTGTCAGTCTCTTGAGGATGAGTTAGCCCAATTTCAAAATCATTTTCATAACATGGTTCATGTAATGAGTCAGTTTCATCAAAGATAATATGGACACTTTCCTCTACGCACATTGTTCTCTTATTATAAACTCTGTATGCTTTACTATTTGAAGCATATCCTATAAAGACAGCTTCATCACTTCTAGCATCAAATTTGCCTAAATTGTATTTACCATTATTGTGTACAAAACATCTACATCCAAAGACTCTAAAGTAAGAGATATTTGGTTTTCTTCCTTTGAACAGTTCATAAGGAGTTTTCTTGGTGATGGGTCTTAGCATGACCCTTTTTATGATGTAACATGCAGTGTTCACTGCTTCTTCCCAAAAGTTCTTTGGAAGATTGCTTGATATAAGATTGTTCTAGCCATATCCTCCAGAGTCCGGTTCTTTCTTTCAACTACACCATTTTGTTGTGGTGTTCTGGGAGCAGAGAAGTTGTGATCTAATCCTTCATTGCTGCAAAAATCATCAAACTTGGAGTTTTCAAACTCCGTACCATGGTCAGACTTAGGTGTTTCAATTTGAAACCATATATCCTTTGAACTTTCTTAGCAAATGAAACAAATTCTTCAAATGTTTCATCCTTGCTATGAAGGAAGATTACCCACGTAAATCTAGAAAAGTCATCAACAATAACTAATACATATCTTTTACCTGATCTACTTTGGATTCTCACTGGGCCACAAAGATCCATGTGGATCAGCTCAAGTGGACTTTGAGTGCTTACCATTTTCTTGGATTTGAACGAGGATCTAACTAGTTTCCCTCTTACACAAGCTCCCCAAACTCCATGGCTTGTTCCTTTTATAGTTGGCAAATCAACTACCAAATCTTTACCACTTAGTTTATGAAGCAGTGTAAAGCTTGCATGACCACACCTCTTATGCCAAAGGTCTTGGTCATCTTCTAGTACACTAAGACAAGTTAGATTGTTCCTAGGAACAAGGTTTAGGTCAACAACATAAGTGTTTCCCCTTCTTGTTCCTTCTAGTATCTTGGTTCCTGTAATGGTGTCACTAACCACACAACATTCATTAGTAAATTTCACATTGTTTCCTTTGTCACAAAATTGAGAGATACTAAGTAAGTTATGTTTCAAACCCTCGACTAAAAATATATTATTTATGGAATGTGACTGAGATTTCCCAACTTTACCTATACCTACTATGTTACCTGTCAGGTTGTCTCCAAAGGTCACAGTTCCTCCTTCGTAGACTGAAAGTGAGAGAAATTTGGTTTTATCTCCTGTCATGTGCTTGGAACAACCGGTATCAAGGTACCACAGGTTGTTCCCCCTCACTTTAGTCTGAACCTATAGTAATTAGTCAGTGGTAGGAACCCAGTTAGACTTGGGTTCCTCTGTCGAGTGTGTGTTCCTCTTAATTCTCCACTCTTGCTTCACTAAGCGAGTGTTCATTTCGATCTGTTCCTCTTTGGTGGAACAGTCAGACACTAAGTGTCCACTATTCCCACAATAGGAACATATTCTATTGCTTGGCAGGTCAACATATTTTTTATGTTTGTTCCTCTTCTTATAATTGAAACCTAGTCCATTTCTTCCTTCATTTTTATATTTTTGTATCCAACTAACTGGATCAGGAAGTTTGATTCTTGAAGATTCTAATTTCCTCTTCAGTACCATATTTTCATTCAGCACTAATTTGTGCTCAATTTTCAAATTGTCAATTTCTTTACTAGTACTGTCAGAGGAACTGGTTCCTTCTGGAACAACTAGTTTTAATTCTGCCAAAGCAATATTTAAGAAGTAGTTGTCATTTTTCAGTTTTTCATAGGCTTCTTGAAATCCTCGGTATTTATCAAAAATTTCAAAGAACCGTTCCTCGATATCTGAATTTAATTTCTTAAACCAATTTGTGTGTTCCTTGGTAACTTTCAAGGCCCTCTCCATATTCTCCTCTCCTATGCAGATTGCCTTGTAGTTATCAAAGGTTTCTAAAAGTAATTCAGTGAGTTGGTTCTTATTTAATTTTGATAATTCTTCTTCAACAACATTAAAGTTTACCTGTTTGTGTGATACGTCCTCTTCACTATCTGATTTGGCCATTAGCCACAGTTGAGCAGTTTCATCCTCAGGCTGTTCCTGTTCCTCATCAGAATCTGATTCACCCCAGGCTGCTACCATAGCCTTTCTCATTTCAGTTTTAGAGAAAGGTTTTTGTTGTTCTTTGCTTTTGAATCTGCTTTTTTCCTTTCTCGTTTTCCCACAAAGGACATTCCTTTATGAAGTGATCTGGACTTCCGCATTTATGGCAGCTTAGCTTTGAGGTTTTCCTTGTGCTCTTCCCTTTATAGTTCTTGTTGAAGAACCTTTTGAATTTCTTTACTATCAAAGCAGCTTCCTCTTCATCAGTTTCTGAATCATCTTGCTCTTCAGTCTTGAGAGCCAGGGACTTTGATCTGCTGGAGTCAGGTTCATGAGTTCCTAAGTGCAACTCATGTGTCATCAAGGATCCAACAAGTTGTTCTATGTTAAACTTGGTGAAATCCTTGGTTTCTTGTAGAGCTGTCACCTTAGCCATCCACTTCTCGTCTTATGGAAGACTTCTCAATACTTTGCGTACTTGTTCCTCTGGAGAAATAGATTTTCCTAGAGAGTGAAGTTCATTTATGATATTTGATAATCTTGTAAGCATATCATGAACTGGCTCTTTAGGTTTCATTTGAAATAACTCATATCTATGCATGAGCATGTCTATCTTTGATCTCTTGACCTCGCTTGTTCCTTCATGTGTAACTTGAAGGAGTTCCCACATCTGCTTTGCACTCTTGCATCCCATGACTTTGTTGTGTTCATGAGGACCAAGACCACAATGCAAAATCTTCTTGGCCATGTTGTTCATCTCCATTTTCTCAAAATCTTCCTTGTCATACTTGGAGAGTGGTTTTGTAACTAGCTCGCCTTCTTCATTCTTTTCAGTGACTTCAAAGTCACCTATCTCAATGACTCTCCAGACTTGATAATTTTCTGCCTTAATAAATATTTCCATCTTATTCTTCCAATAAGGATAATGTTTGCCATTGAACATTGGAGGACGTTGAGTAGAGTATCCCTCATCTAGCTTTTCTCCAGTTGTATTCATGTTCTCTAGGATCAGCCTCCCCAGTGTTAAATATTTCAGGAGGAACTAGCTCTGATACCAATTGTTGGTCCTATAGAACTTCTAAGTTTACTACAAGAGGGGGGTGAATTGTAGTAAAGACTATTGGGGACTAATTTTTGCGGAATTAACAAGTTAAAATAAAATAAAGAGAAGTTAAAATAACAAACACTAGAACTGTTTTTAAACAAGATCTTATTCCTATTCTCTCTAGGAATAAATCTTGCCCTTTTATTTATAATAGCAACTTACACCCTATTATAAACAGCAACTCACTCTGTTCCTCTGGGAACTGGTTCCCAGTCACCTTGTTCCCCCTGAACACGTGACTTCCTCTCTTGACTTCACTCGAAGTCTTCTCTTTCTCTTTCTTCTCTTTCTCTCTTGAATGTAGAAATTTTCTCACAAAATTTCAGTCACCCCAACTCAGATTAACGGAATACAATGAATTATTGAAGAGAATAAAACCGAAATAACTTTCTAAAAGATTTACACAATTATCGTAGAAAGTCTTAAGAACAAAAATTGAATTCTTCTTAATATATATAGCTGTGATAAATCTTCAACGGTCTTCTTCAGCTTCTTTGTAGTGCACGCAAGTTTTTAGGCATTATCTTCCACCTTTATAGCCGTTATGGATCATGTTAATGCCACGTTCCATGATCGTGTGTTTGCACGGGTTGAATGAGTCTTCGAGTCTTCCACGATCTTCTCAGCAGCTCTTGACTTGGTCTTTGGCAGTTTAGGGTATGCGTTTGATGTGCGGATAGCTGGGATCATGGCTCCTAGAATCTAGGACCTCAACCCATCAAATCAGCCACGCATCATAGCATTCTCTTCAACGTCTATTTCCTGTTAACCATTAACAAACTCAACTAATATTATGGAATCCAATATTCCATAATATTAGAATATTAATTCTACACAAAATAACTAAATATTCTATTTTCCTAAACAACTTAATTTTGGTAATTATAAAACCAATTCTCCATAAGTTTATTTTAGGCAAAATAAAATAAATAATTAAATAAAACTATATAAATAATTACATGAACAAAAACTAATTAAAAACAAAGTTAAAAACTATTCATTTGTCATCATCAAAATAACGAGTTCAACACTCCCCCTAGTTAAACCTTTGCTTGTCCTCAAGCAAATAAAACATGACATGGAATAAAATGCCTCACCCTAATGATAAAACATTAGAAGCTCAAAACATTTTCAAGACTAAGAATCGTTCAAGCAGACAAAATTCAAATTAATCTATTAAAGTTCATCAAACTAAAAATCAGCCAAGCAAATCGTCAAATGCAACTCTTTACATGGCATACATGTCCTGAAAAAGTGCTCACCAATGTGTCACTCCTCTCAATTTTGTGGCAGGCAAAGAATATGCCCGAACACTCATCAACCCGACCATAATGTCCCTTCCCACTCACACTCTCATGTGTTTAAGAAGGTTAAATGTCTCTCATCCTAATCAAGTCGACTCAATTAGCAGACATACCCTTTAACTATGACAAATTGACTTGAAATTAATCCAATAAACAATGTAAACACGAGTTTAAAAAGACTTTTTTGGGGTTGTAATGGGGCTTAGATAAGGGTAGGGAATATTTCTAGGAAATGTGGTGGAAAAACCAAAATTGAGGGAGCAAAAGTCACTCAAACCAAGGCTGAATGTGGCTGAAACAACTCTCCACAACACCAAAGAACCATAAACACACAAGGCAACTCTCATAAATCAATGAAAACTCATAACAACCCAAGTATTCGACCTGGTTTGACAACAACTACCCAATATTCTGGCGATCCTTTCCCTGAACCTATACGGGTTTCTGCGGGTCTTAATGTAACAGGTTTGTCGGGAAATATACGTACCCATATTTTTCCACCGCGACGTGCATGTTTTATTGCTCTCCGCCCTGCTTCTATTTGTCTAGACGTGATGCAAGCGATTTCAAGTGCCTGAAGAGCATATCTTCCGAAACAAATACGATTCCCCCGATACGATATTCCCTTCATTCTTCCTCTATGTTGTTTACAGAATCTGGTTCTTTTGGGGTTATAGTTGATGGTTATTTTGTAATTCCATATCTACTACAGAACCGGACGTGAGAGTTTCTTCTCATCCGGCTTTTCAAGCAATGTAGCAAATTTTTCTTTACAAACAACGTGAACAAAGGACCTTTGAATTCTTTTCAATTTTTATTTCTTTTTTTTCACTTTTTCAAACCAAACATTCGCGCAACTCAAAATTTGCTTTTCTTTTCTTTTTCTCAAACTTAAACCACAATAGATACACAATCATTCCCAAAACCATGCAAACCATGCAAACCAATCTCAAAATCTACCCATACAGAAGCTCCCCCAAGCTAGGCTTGGAAATAATATTGAAATAAAGCCCAATGGCTCATAGTAAGGGTTTAGTAACACAAAAAGGTCATTAGGCTCAGTGGGATCAAAGTATATCTAAATTCACTTTGAGGCTCAAGAATACGACAAAAGAACGCCTCTATTATAGCAAATGCTACAAGTCATCGAATGTCAGACAAGTACGAAGTCAAAGTCAAGATCAGTCAACAAATGAGGAAATAACACACAAAGACAGACTGGATAATGATATGTTTCCAATAGGCTAGAAAAACCTCTCACACTCTAACCAATTTAGGTATGCAGCACAATGTAGTGTATAATAATCAAAACTTTCTCAAAATCATAACAATCAAACTTCAAATCATAGCCTCAGAATCACAAATGCCCAACTATCCAGAGAAGAAAGTCAAATGATTTTCAACCAAAGCACAACAAGGGGCACACGGAGGCAACTAAACCAGTCATGTGAATCATATTTTTTTTATTGTTTTCAATATTTTTTGAAAGCAATAAATCTATCCTAAAAAGCAGTAAAAGAGCTAGAGAATACAAACAGAAATCCTTCCCCAAGTTGAACTTGGCAGTGTCCTCAATGCCAAAAGATGAATGATAGGACGATGCTAAGAGGAAAAAAAACTATCAGTACTCTCTCACTCTCTCTCACTCTAAAATAAAAATAAAAATAAAAATAAAAATAAGAAATCAAATCAAATCAAATAAGGGGAAATTACGGGTTGCCTCCCGCACTACGCTGGTTTATAAAGGTCCTGCACGACCATATCACCTCAACCAACATTCAGATAAGGAACAAGGTTGTAGATATAGTACCTCAACATGCCCATGGAAACTCCTTCATTTTTTTTATTACAGTCCTATACGACCTTATCTTACCATCGCTGGAAGATTCCAATGCCTTGAGTAACTTATCAAATGCGCCTGCAAACATGTCATTGAGCACTAGATATGGCTTGACTACAAGCACATCTATCTTCACATAAATAATATCAAAGGAAACAAATGATTTGTGAAGATAAGAAAAATCAAAATAAAAGGGAGAAAAGGAGGATAATCAACAACTTCCCTTTATTTTTTGCGTATGTGGTGAGGGCCTCAAGGAGAGAATAGGAGCAGTGTCAACTATGAGAAAATATGGGGCATAAAGAATAGGGAGGGACAGGACAAAATCTACCTCCCGTGAAGATTGAATATAGGGACAAGGAATGATAGGCTCAACCTTTACGGTTTTACTTACAATTTCACCACCCTTAATAATGGACTCTTTGACACAAGGGTCCTCAACCAAGAATTCCTCCTCCATCAAAACATTCATCATATCCACACTCCCTTCAGTCTGATCATTCTTTTCAATATCAGGGGGTCAGATTATTATCAGCCCCCTCTAACATGACATCTGCTGACTATCAAATTGTTGCATAATAAGAGATTGAACAGAATTTGAGATACGTTTCAAGTCACGTTTTAATTCTTTATTAAATTCTTCATTTTGTTTACCAAAAGACTCAGGCATTTTCTTAATAGACCTAGACTTACTGAGGATTCAGATTAAGTATAATCATGGGCTCCATGTGGGTCATAAGGGGTATTATCAGTTGCAATAAGACTCATTAGGGTAATGATAAAATTCATGGGGATTCATGCACACGTTATTTGGATATTAACAATAAGAAGATGCATCAGATACATAACTATTACAATACCCATTATTAAAATTATATTGCCCTTGAATTTTAGTGTACCCATTATAATAGTCATTTTGCCTCTAATATTTGGAATATCCATTATTATAGTCATATTGCCCCTGATAATTAGGATAATCTTCCCCATACGAATTCAGGCCACTCCATATAAACTCGTAAGTGAGACAGGAAGGAAGGAAGATAAAATTTACAAAAATAAAAAAAAAAACAAAAAAAAGAATATTTACATATGAAAAGTAGTCTGAAAAATCAAACAAAAACCGCGAAAGATAGCCGTCTCCCCGGCAACGACGCCAAATGTTGATAGGCTAAACTCATATCACCTAATCAAAAGTAAATCCTAAAGCCCTCTAACAAATAGTTGTTAAGACAGTATGGACGAATCCACAGGGAGACAGATTTTCAGAGTTAATATTCAGTTAAACAGTTATTTCAGACAAGATCAGGGAAGAATAAGCTAAACTACTAATCAAACTAAAGAAAGCAATATAAAAGTGGGATTTAAACTATGAATAAAAGGTGTAGGGCATTAGTTTAGCCACCATGCTTATACCAATCAAAAGGATCAAACAACAATTAATACCTAGGTCAAGAGTCGAGATATTAGAGCACTTGTTAAGCTATGGTTAAGTCTTAACGCTCATAATTCAACATATGCCGCATGTTCACTAACATAATCAGAATTACTGATGTGTACTAAGGCCTCTAAAAGTAAGACGGGTCTGCGCAAACGATTATTAACCACAAGATTTCAATGGAACTGTGCAATAACATCCATCACTCATCAAGAACAAATCACACCATAATCAATCTAATCAAAACCTAGAAACTAATAGCAATTCAAATATGAATCATGGTATAAACATGGTTATCCTCCCTAAATCCCTAGAAATAAAACTACTCACTCATAATTGAATCACCAATAAATAAACCTAATATAAAAACCTAAACTTTGCATTATGAACTAATTAAATAATCAAACTAAGCAAACAAAGATTAAATAATGAAATTAAGATAGAAGAAAAATACCGAATGACGGAAAGCAATAACTTTAATTGAAATACAATCCGTGTTTACTCTAAGAAAACTCTTAAAACTAAACTAATGACAGTTGAAAAATGAAGTATCTTCAAAATAATAAAGCTTAGCTATTTATAATAAATCCTAAAACTAATTAGAAAACGAAAATAAAAAGATAGAATTTGGGCTTCACCGTGCCCTACCCGATCGAGCTAAACGGCCCGAACAAGTCGGGCGGAAATCCTGCAATTTTGCGTCAACTTGCAATGGCCATATCTCTCAAACCCAAAGTCTGATTGGGGTGTGTGACCTATCACGGGAAATTTTTTGAAGTCTAAAATCCAACCCAATTGGAATTTCCTGATTATCAATTTTCTATCAAAAGTTATGATAAATATAGTGAACGTGTGTCAGTTTTGGCACTTCTTTTACTAACTCTTTGCTTCATTCCAACTCAAAATTGTCCCAAACGGATGCATTGTCATCCTTGTGCAAGATACCTTCATCCTCAATGATTAGTAGGCTTGATCGTATATAATCATAATCAATTTGCATCAAAATAACATGAAAATCATCGAAACACATAAACAGGGATTAGTAGAGCACAACTTCTGTAAATTCATGTCATTATACACCTAAATGCTCTAAAAGGAGTTCTAAATGCAATATAAATGCATCTAAAAACTATATACAAATGTGATACATCAGTCACCACACTCACTCTTTTTCCCTTTGCTCCGACGAGCCACGCCACCCTCAACCTCCCTCGTCAGTTGCGCTGCTACCACGCAGTATGCACCCGCAACACCACTCTCCTTCTCCTTCATGCGCCAGGCAACAACCGCAATGCAGCCGTGCGTGCGACACACGCACCACCGTGTGTTCCTTTTTCGCTTATTTCCCGTTATCTTGTTTTCTTCCAGTTATTTCTTATCCCTTTTCCTCTATTTATATTCATGAATAGTTTTAGTGATTAAAGTTATGATTTTTGTATGTATTATAAATAAAGTTTGTAACTTTATTGTTAAAGTAATTAAAAATCTGATTTTTATGATTCATAAATTTAAGTTATAATTTTAGGTTTATAGATTTATATTCAAAGTGAGTTTTAATAATAAATTAAGGATTTTAGAGGTTTTTAAAGCCTATTTTGTTAGTATTACATTAGAGGTTGTTAAAGGTTGAATTGTAATCTTTTAAAAGGATTTTAAAATAAGTTATTGAAGCGTTTTAAAATATTTATAATGGTTGTGAATTAACTAGAGTATTAATTCATTGTTATTTCATTATTTGTTAGGCGGAGAATTTGCCTTAAGTGACATCTAGTAGTCCTAAAGTGGTCTCTCATTTTGTCTACACAAGGTATGTACATATTAGGGGTGTTCATAAAAACCCGACCCGCTTGACCCGACCCGCTGACCCGGGTAATTTATGTCGGGTAATTTTTCCGATTTTCACTTTTTTTTGGGCCGGGTACCCGACCCGGTAAATTTATGAATTACCAGGTCGGGTAATGGGCCGCACATTAGGAATTTTTGGGTACCCGGGTACCCGTTAATTTTTTTTAAAATGAATGTTGTGCTGTCAATGTTGTGCCTGTGCGTGCGCTGATGATGCAGTGATGCTTGATGCTGAATTGCTACGCGTACTAGCAGACCTGGCCCAAGTAAAGTAACATTACAAAATTTACAACTCAATAGTCAATAATAAAATTCAGTCATTCTCATTTCTCACTACTCACTCAAGTCAAAACTCAAAAGAAAACCCTAGGCCCGTAGTACGCACTCTTTCTCTCTCACATGTCCCTGCGCCGCGGCGACTGCTCACTCCGGCGAGGCGGTGACTGCTCACTCCGGTGAGGCGACGACTACTCACTCCGGCGGTAAGTTATTTACTCATTCAGTCATTATTTTCTTCTTTCTCTCATTTTAATAAGCTTAGTTATATGCTCAATTATTGGTTCACATAATCAAATGGGTTGTGGCAGCTTACTGGATAGGTTGACAAATGAATTGTTAGAATCAAATGGCTTATATAATCAAATGGCTAAGTTATTTACTCATTCTTCATTACTTTGTAGGGTTATTGGTTCACATAATCAAACTTATACAGGACAATTATAAAAAATAAACCTCAAATGATGATGCAAGGATATATCTATTGTGGTTTGGATTGTGTAATAATTTGTATTATGATTCTCTCTGTAATCTAATCAGTAATCATCACCCTACTTTGATTTGAGATTTTTTTACTGTCATCCCTTTGTCAATTGTAGATTTGTAGTATGTTGTACACATTTGATGGTTTTTGTAGCATGTGATTATGTTGTTATTGGTACAATTTCTATCAAATTAGAACTTGCACTTCAGTGGATGTATCAAAGAGACAAAGAGTCTAATAAATGAATATTCAATCTGATGAGGAATTGAGGATGGTTTGCAAAGTTTATATATTCTTATATGATTGCTGATGTATCACATTTATATATAGTTTCTAGATGCATTTAGATTACATTTAGAACTCCTTTTTGAGCATTTAGGTGCATAATGACATGAATTACATAAGTTGTGCTCTACTACTCCCCGTTTGTGTGTTTCGATGATTTTCAGGTTATTTTGATACAAAGTGATCATGACTACCAAGGATGTAGCCTATTAATCATTGAAGATGAAGGTAGCTTGCGCAAGGATCACAATGCATCCGTTTGGGACGATTTTGAGTTAGAATGAAGCAAAGAGTTAGTGAAACAAGTGCCAAAACTGACACACCTTCACTATTTTCATTATAACTTTTGGTAGAAAATTTATAATCCAGAAATTCCAATTGGGTTGGATTCTATACTTCAAGAGCTTTCCAATGATAGGTCACACGCCCCAATCGGACTTCTATTTTGAGAGATAAGGCCTTCGCAAGTTGATACAAAATTGCAGTTTAGCCACCCGATCGGGCGGGAATTGACCCGATCGGTCCTGGAGCACGGACAGCTCTTTTTCCCGAAATTCTATCTTTTTCTATTCATTTTTTAATTAGATTTTGGGGCTATTATAAATAGATATTCCTCATATTTTTAGAGACATCTTTTCATTCTAGTTTTTCCATAGTTCTTAGTTTAGCTTTATTTTAGTCTAAACACTTTAGATTAGATTAAAGGTGATTGAACCTATTCAATTTCAATAAAAGTTCATGCTTTCTGTCAATTGATATTCTTCTCTACTCTTTATCTCTTTAATTACTTTGATTGCTTAGTTTAATTATTTAATCATTCATGATGCAATTATTAGGGTTTCAAATTAGTTTAATTATTGTCAATTCAATTATGAGTGAGTAGTTTAATTTCTAGGGATTTAGATAGGGAAGCCATGTTTATACCATGATTATTTGAATTGCTATTAGTTTCTAGGGTTTGACGAGATAGGTTATGGTGTGATTTGTTCTTATTGAGTAATTAACGTTATTGTGCAGTTTCTTTGATTACTTGAGGTTCATAAATGTTTGCACATATCCGTCTTACTTTTAGAGGCCTAGTACACACCAGTAATTCTGATTATGTTTGTGAACATGCTGCATATGTTGAATTATGGACGTTGAGACTTAACCATAGCTTGACATTGTTCTAATCTATCGATTCTCGACCTAGGTTCTGATAGTTGTTTGATCCTTTGATTGGTATAAGCATGGTGGACCGAACTAATTCCCTAGACCTTTATTTCATAGAATAAAATTCCACTTTATATTGTTTTCTAGTAGTTAATTATTAGTTCAGCTGTTTCTATCTGATCTTGTCTGAAGTAGCTTTTTAGCTGAATATTAACTTAGAACTCCGTCTCTCTGTGGATTCGACCCTACTTCCTTTTACTACCATTGTTAGAGGACTGTGGGAATTATCTTTGAATAGGTGATACGACTTTAGCCTATCAAATTTTGGCGCCGTTGGCGAGGAGACGGCTAGTTTTCTCAGTTTTTGTTCGGTTATTCAGACTACTTTTCTTGTGTAAATATTTTTTTTATTTTTTTTTTCTTCTTATTTTTGTAAATTCTTTCTTTCTTTCTCTCTTACTCATGAGTTTATATGGAGTGGCCGGTTTATAATTCGTATGGGGAAGGTTATCCTAATTCTCAGGGGCAATATAATAACTATAATGGATATTCCAATTTTCAAGGATCATATGACAATAATAATGGATATTCCAATTATCAGGGGCAAGACTATAATAATGGGTATTCTAATTTGCAAGAGCAATATAATTTTGATAATGGGTATTACAATAGTTATGTGTCTGATGCATATTCTTATTGTCAATATTCAAATAATTTGTGCATGAATTCCCATGATGTCAGCCATTTCCCTAACGAGTCTTATGCAACTGATTATACTTATTCTGACCCACATAGAGTCCATAATTATTCACAATCTGAATCTTCAGAGAGTCTAGATCTACTTAAGCAAATGATTGAGTCTTTTGATGAACAAATTGAAAAATCTAACCAAGACTTGATGTGTTACATCACACATGTCTCAAATTATGAAAAATCGCTTGCTATGCAACTTGATAGTCAACGGGCGATTTATGATGATAATGATTATGATGATGATTGTGTCGAGAATGCCATATTAGAGGTGAATGATAATAATTTGACTCCTGATATTGAAGAGAATGATCAGACTGAGGGGAGTGTGGATGTAATGAATGTTTTGATATAGAGGAGGAACTCTTAGTTGAGAGCCCTTGTGTTGACGAGCCCATTATTGAGGATGGTGAAATTGTAAGTAAAACCGTCAAGGTTGAGCCTATTATTCCCTGTCCCTATATTCCATCTTCACATACACTTGATCTTGTCCCTTCTCTCCCTATTCTCCATGCCCCATATTTTCTCACAGTTGCGGTTGCTCCTATTCTCTCCTTGAGATCCTCACAGCCTACGCCACCAAAGGGAAGTTGTTCATTGTCCTTCTTTTCTCCCTTTTATTTTGATTTTACTTATCTTCACAAATCATTTATTTTCTCTGATATTATTTATGTGAAGATAGATGCGCTTGTCATCAAGCCATATCTAGTGCTCAATGACATGTTTGCAGGCGCATTTGATAAGTTACTCAAGGCATTGGACTCTTCCAATGATGATAGGATAAGATCGTGTATGGGCATGTTAGGGTACTATTCCTACAACCCCGTTCCTCTTCTGACTGATGGTTGAGGTATTATGGTCGTGCGGGACCTTTATAAACCAGCGCTGTGCGAGAGGCAACTCGTATTTTTCTTTCCACTTTTCCTTTTCTTTTTATTTTTCTTTGTTTTTATGAGCGAGAGTGAGGGTACTAACATTGTTTTTCCTCTTAGCATAGTCCTTATCACCTTTTGGCATTGAGGACACTGCCAAGTTCAGCTTGGGGGAGGAGTTCTGTTTGTATTCTCTATCTCTTTTACTGCTTTCTAGGATAGATTTACTGCTTTCGAAAAATTCTGAAAAAATCAAAAAATATGGTTCCCATGACTGGTTTAGTTGCCTCCCTGTGCCCCTTGTTATGCTCTATTTGAAAATGATTTGACTTTTTTTTCTGGATAGCTGGGCATTTGTGATCTTTTGGCTATGATCTGATGTTTGATTGCTATGACTTCGAGCAAAATTTGATTATATAACACCACTTTGTGCTGCATACCTGGATTGGTTAGACTGTGAGGCCTCCTTGTAAGCCTATTGGATTTATATTATTATCCAGTATTTTCTTGTGTGTTAGTTCCTCTTTAGTGGATTGATCTTGACTTTGACTTCGTACTTGTTTGATTTTCGATGACTTGTAGCATTAGCTGTGATAGAGGCGTTCTTTTGTCTGATTCTTGAGCCTCAGAGTGGATTTTTGATATACTTTTATACTCCTTAGCCCCGCTGAGCCTAATGACTTGTTTCGTGTTACTTAAACCCCTATTATGAGCCCAAGGCCTTCACTTGTTATTATTCCAAGCCTAGCTTGGGGGAGCTTTTGTATGGGTTGAGTTCGAAATTTGTTTCTTGGTTTGGTTGTTGAGGAATTAAAAGTGTATTTGTTGTGGTTTGAGAGTGAGAAAAAGAAATGAAAAAGCAATTTTAGAGTTGCGTGAATGAAGTTCAGAAAAATGAAAGAAAAATGAAATAAAAGTTCAAAAGAATTCGAAGTTCTTTCATTCACATACGTTCTTAAAGAAATATTCGCTTCATTGCTTGAAAATTGGGTTTGTTATGAGTTCTTCATTGATTTATGAGAGTTGGGTTACTTTACGTGGTTTTATGGTGTTGTTAGGAGTTGTGTAGGCCATCTTAGACCTTGTTTGAATTATTCATGCTCTCCCTTTCTTGGTTTTTCCACCACATTGCCCAAAAGTATTCCCTACCTTTTACCTAAGCCCCATTACAACCCTATAAAGTCCTCTTGAGCTCGTGTCTGCATTGTTCATTTGATTGATTTCGAGTCAGTTTGTCAAAGTTAAAGAGTATGTCTGCTAATTGAGTCGACTTGACTAGGATGAGCGTCATTTGACCTTCTTAAACACATGAGGGTGTGAGTGGGAAGGGTATTTATGGTCGGGTTGGTGAGTGTTCGGGCATATTCTTTGCCTGCCACAAAATTTAGAGGAGTGACACCCTTGTGAGAGCCTTTTCAGGATTTGTATGCCTTGTGGATGCTAAAATTTGATGAATTGCTTGGATGATCGGTGGTTGGATGGATTTGATTAGCCGAACTTGAATTTAGCCTGCTTGAACGATTCTTAGTCTTGAAAACATTTTGAGCTTTGATTGTTTTTATCTATGGGGTGAGGCAATTTATTCCATGTTCATGTTTTATTTGCTTGAGGACAAGCAAAGGTTTAGCTTGGGGGAGTTTGATGTATCACATTTATATATAGTTTCTAGATGCATTTAGATTGCATTTAGAACTCCTTTTTGAGCATTTAGGTGCATAATGACATGAATTACATAAGTTGTGCTCTACTACTCCCCGTTTGTGTGTTTCGATGATTTTCAGGTTATTTTGATACAAAGTGATCATGACTACCAAGGATGTAGCCTATAAATCATTGAAGATGAAGGTAGCTTGCGCAAGGATCACAATGCATCCGTTTGGGACGATTTTGAGTTAGAATGAAGCAAAGAGTTAGTGAAACAAGTGCCAAAACTGACACACCTTCACTATTTTCATTATAACTTTTGGTAGAAAATTTATAATCCAGAAATTCCAATTGGGTTGGATTCTATACTTCAAGAGCTTTCCAATTATAGGTCACACGCCCCAATCGGACTTCTAGTTTGAGAGATACGGCCTTCGCAAGTTGATGCAAAATTGCAGTTTAGCCACCCGATCGGGCGGGAATTGACCCGATCGGGCCTGGAGCACGGACAGCTCTTTTTCCCGAAATTCTATCTTTTTCTATTCATTTTTTAATTAGATTTTGGGGCTATTATAAATAGATATTCCTCATATTTTTAGAGACATCTTTTCATTCTAGTTTTTCCATAGTTCTTAGTTTAGCTTTATTTTAGTCTAAACACTTTAGATTAGATTAAAGGTGATTGAACCTATTCGATTTCAATAAAAGTTCATGCTTTCTGTCAATTGATATTCTTCTCTACTCTTTATCTCTTTAATTACTTTGATTGCTTAGTTTAATTATTTAATCATTCATGATGCAATTATTAGGGTTTCAAATTAGTTTAATTATTGTCAATTCAATTATGAGTGAGTAGTTTAATTTCTAGGGATTTAGATAGGGAAGCCATGTTTATACCATGATTATTTGAATTGCTATTAGTTTCTAGGGTTTGACGAGATAGGTTATGGTGTGATTTGTTCTTATTGAGTAATTAACGTTATTGTGCAGTTTCTTTGATTACTTGAGGTTCATAAATGTTTGCACATATCCGTCTTACTTTTAGAGGCCTAGTACACACCAGTAATTCTGATTATGTTTGTGAACATGCTGCATATGTTGAATTATGGACGTTGAGACTTAACCATAGCTTGACATTGTTCTAATCTATCGATTCTCGACCTAGGTTCTGATAGTTGTTTGATCCTTTGATTGGTATAAGCATGGTGGACCGAACTAATTCCCTAGACCTTTATTTCATAGAATAAAATTCCACTTTATATTGTTTTCTAGTAGTTAATTATTAGTTCAGCTGTTTCTATCTGATCTTGTCTGAAGTAGCTTTTTAGCTGAATATTAACTTAGAACTCCGTCTCTCTGTGGATTCGACCCTACTTCCTTTTACTACCATTGTTAGAGGACTGTAGGAATTATCTTTGAATAGGTGATACGACTTTAGCCTATCAATTGCTAACTTTTACATTTTTTGTAGAAAATGTCAACGTATGAAGATAATAGTGATGATGATGTGATGGAGGTTACCTCTAAAGAAACTCTTGAAGATTCTGATGACCTCGAGATAGTGAAGGAGACTCAAGCAAGGACTACGAAGAAAAAAGGAAAGGCACGTGAAGCAAGTGAAGGAGGTAAAAGGAAAAAAAGTTCTTCTGCTTGGGACCATTTTAAGGCAATTGAGGGTGACAGAGAACATGCTAAATGTTCATATTGTAGTAGGAAGATTACTTGCTCAGCTAAAAATGGAACTAATGCCATGACCCGCCATACTAGTAGGTGTAAGAAAGCTCCTTTTAACCTAGACAAAAAACAAACAATTTTAGATTTTGAATCTGGACCCAAATTAACACCGATGGGACCGTTGAGACTGTTAATGTTCCTAGGTTATGGAGATTTGATAATGATGCAATTAGAAAGGCACTTGCTAAAATGTTGATTCTTGATGAGTTGCCATTTATATTTGTTGAGCGTGAGGGTTTTCGTGAATTTTGCAAGGTTGCCATTCCTGATTTTATTCCCCCTTCACGTGCTACTATTACACGGGATTGTTATGGTCTTTATATTGAAAAAAGGAAGATTTTGAAGGACTTTTTTCAGAAATTGTCCTCTAGGGTTTGCCTTACCACAGATACATGGACTTCTGGTCAAAACTTACCATATATGTGCCTCACTGCTCATTTCATAGATGATAATTCGAAATTACATAAAAAAATCATTAACTTTTGTCCAGTTGGTGGTCATTCGGGGGAGTTGATTGGTAGAAGTGTTGAGAAGTGTTTGCTAGAATGGGGTCTTAAAAGGGTTTTGACCGTAACAGTTGACAATGCTAGTTCTAACGATTTAGCAATCCAATACTTGAAAAAGATTTTTAATCTTTGGGATGGGTGTGTGTTGAATGCCGATATTTTGCATATGAGATGTGCCGCACATATTTTGAACTTGGTTGTTAAAGATGGCTTGAAAGATGTTGATGTTTCTATTTTGAGAGTGCGTGCTGCTGTGAAATATGTGAGGTCTTCTCCTGCTAGGCTTGAAAAGTTCAAAATTTGTGTTGTTGAAGAAAATATTTGTTGTAAAGGTCTTGTATGTTTGGACATTGAGACAAGATGGAATTCGACTTTTATGATGCTTAAGACTGCTTTGGTGTTTAGAAAGGCATTTAAAAACTTGAAAACTAAGTACACTCCTTACACCAGGGAGCTTAGGAGGGTGGGTGGTGCATCCGATGATGGAGATTGGGACAAAGTTTCTGGTTTTTTGCCTTTTCTTGAAGTATTTTATCAAGCTACTTTGACATTATCGGGATCTCGATATGTGACTGGTAATACTCTTGTGGAAGATATATATGACATTGGATATGAGTTTTTTTATTATCTCAGTGATGAGAATGAAGAACTTAGGAATATGGCACGACAAATGAAACTTAAATTTGACAAGTACTGGTCAAACGTCAATAATGTTAATGTTTTGATGTTTATTGCTTTAGTTCTTGATCCTAGGCATAAGTTGGATTATGTTGAGTACATTGCTCGTCGATCTTATGAATCCACTGGTGCTAGTGTCTTATGCACAAAGATTAGACATGTTTTGGGCTCCTTATTTGAATTCTATGCACTATCTGAGCCTCCATCAAAACAAACAGTGACTCCTTCGGCTCAACCCTCTATGGTTCATGGTGATGGTGTTGGGGTGACAACAAAAACAAAAAGTTTGAGAATGGATTATTGGAGAGACAATGTGAATGTTGATGCTTTTGACACACAAAGTGAACTTGACAAGTATTTGAGTGATAAACGGGACCCCGATAATGATGAGAGATTTGATATTTTAGATTGGTGGTCTGCACAAAGGAAGACCTATCCCATTCTTATGAAAATGGCACGTGACATACTTGTTATTCCAGTTTCAACTGTAGCTTCGGAATCCGCTTTTAGCACAGGGGGGCGTGTTTTGGATTCGTTTTGTACCTCTTTGACTCCAAGGATGGTTGAAGCTCTTGTTTGCTGCCAAGATTGGATGCGCACATCTACTGAACCATTTGCTATAGAGGAAAACTTGCTAGAGTTGGAAGTTATTGAAGAAGGTTAGATTTACCGTAATTTGTTTATGTTTTTTTATTTTTATTCTTTTATTACATAAATGATATTATTGATTTTAACATTATTATTTATTATTTTTTAGGCATGGGGAAGTTGGTTCTCGAGCAACCGTCAATTCTAATAGATGAAAGCATTGCTTTGCCGGAGAACATGACGGAATTCGAAGCCAATGTGTATTGTTCCGTTGTTGGGATCTTTATCTATTGTGTGTTTTGCATTTATGTTGAACAAGTATTGTATTTAAAGTTGTAAACATTAAACAACGTATTTGGGCATGTGTTTGTATTTCTTAACTTTTAGCAATTTAGTATCGTAGAGACTTGGTTGAATTTTGTTTCGGGGAAGCAATCAATGATGGATGTTGGATACTTGGATGATCGATTTAATTTTAATGTGATGAATGATGAATGAAAAATTGATTAGTTGCTTTTAGGATGAAGAAGGAAGCAGGAAGCAGGAAGCAGGAAGGATTGTTTTTTAGGGGAAGCATGAAGTTGGCAGGAAGCAGTAGCTAGCTTTACTATATAGCTAAGTAGTTATTTTTAAAAAAAAAGGCATGCATTAGTTCCGGGTACCCGGGTGACCCGACCCGGGAAAACCGGGTACCCGGTTTGCGGGTACCCGGTTTTCCCGGGCCGGGTCATGGGCCGCCTCAAAAGGTACCCGCATTTCCGGGTACCCGCATTTTCGGGTACCCGGGAAGCCGGGTACCCGGAAATGAACACCCCTAGTACATATCCTTATGTGTTAGATTAGAATCATGTCCTAAGGTTAGGATTATGTATAATACTATCATGTATATGAAACCCTTTTTATCAATCGACATGGCGAATTTGCCTTAGATTTCGGAGAGGAAATGGGGAAATCTTATAATAGAAAATTTGTAAAGCTTGAATTTAGAGAATTGGAGAGGTTATTTTAGAGATT
Organism: Patellifolia procumbens; assembly: GCA_947645195.1. NCBI lineage: Eukaryota > Viridiplantae > Streptophyta > Magnoliopsida > Caryophyllales > Amaranthaceae > Patellifolia > Patellifolia procumbens. The sequence goes on along the minus strand of CANSGD010001510.1, from coordinate 113,394 downwards.
TTTGATAATTTATGTAAGTTTTAGGAAGGAAAGAAATAAAGAGGAGGTGATACTGATAAAATAACATGCGTTATCTTGGGAAACAAAGCTCAGTTAACTGCTTTTTTCCTCTAGTTTTTTTTTACAAAAAAAACAAAGAAAAAAAAAATTGGGCCCTGGGCCGGAGCCTCGCCTTTCCCGCCCCAGGTCCGGCCCTGCGTAGAGGAAGGTGCACCCACCAGAACACAAGCCCAAATGAACAAAATGCAGCAAGAAAGAATAAGCCAACTTATGTATAACAGGGAATGAACATCAGGCATAGATAAATATACATTAGAAAAGATAAAAAATATTAAACATGCCACAAATTATTATCCTGCTTATGAAAGACACGAAATGAACATCACTTGCCAACAAATATACATGGAAAAACGACAAACAACATTTAGTTTTGCTGAGAATGAACATTAAAGAGAAATAAATCAAATTAACCAAACAAACAACGAAACAATGAATGAACCTCAATTATCCTATGAAGAACCCATGAATACCTTAAATGAATACATTACTTCTTTTTTTTACTTAATTTATGAAAATAAGCAATTCGATATATTGTTATCCACAAAATTCTTTTTTGTTACTGTTTAAAGAGTTATTGTTAAAAGGAAAATTTGTTAAGAATAAGTCAACCTTTGCGTTGACCGCTTTTAACAAGTCAAGCTTCGTTTATTCCAGTAGCAAGTAAACCTTGTAGGTATATTTTCTTTTAACAAGTTTTTTAACTTGTGACCTGTTGAACCTGTAAACCTATATTTTAAACAAACAACCTCCCTTTGACTTGTTGACCACTGAAGCAAAATTTCCCTCCACATTTCATCTTCTCCAACTGTTCGTATACCCAGAAGGCACACTCTCTCTTGTTCTTCTCTCCAGCGCATACATTGAAGAAAAAGAAGATCAAAGATCGAATCTTTGCAGTGGAGGTAAGTTTTTTGCCCCTTTATTTCATTATTTTCACTCGATTTTAACGAAATTCAGAAATAAAGTATCGAAATTTGTTGCCTTAATGCATGTATACGTTCCGTATCTTTCTATTTGAAATGGTTTGTTGTTGATGGATTTAAATTAGGGTTTTATTTCTGGGTTGAATTTTGCTTGATAGTGATGTATGAGTTTGCAAGTTTAGGGTTTACAATTTTGATTAATGTTTATAATTGCTTTGATTAATGATATTGCGCTGGGTTAGAAAATTGACTTAAATTACAAACTTATGATTTTAGGTAGCAATGGCTAGTAGTGTTTGGGATTCAGTTACATTAAGGTATTGGCATGGTGGGAGGTTTAAAGAAGCTAGTACTGGGGAGTTCATATATGCAGGGGGGAAAGGGAAGACAGTTTCTGTTGTGCCTGATGAGTTGTGTTTTTGGGAAATAATGGATTTGGCTAAAAAGTGTGGGGATTACAGAACAGTTGAGTGTGTTTTTTACTTGGTTCCAGGGATGGGCTTGTTAGATGGTTTGGTAAAAATAGAAGATGATAAGGGGGTGATGGCAGTTTGTGATATAGCTAGGAAAGAGAGGACAATTGACCTGTATGTATTGCATCAGCAGGTTGCCCCCACTTTCCCACATAAATCTCCTTCTAAAACTCCTACTAAGCCAATAAATTCATCTCAACCAACTGAGCTTCAATTAAATATTCCAAAACCAAACAAAATGAAAAAGCTTACACCAAAAAGGGCCCCACAACCTGATAAAAATATTCTCACTAGGACTAGGTCAAAGGGAAAAGATGATGTTATTGTCTTGGACTATGCATCTTTTGTCCAACAATGCAACCCTAGTACAAAGCTATCTTCTCCCTCTGAAAAAGAAAATCCCCCAACTTCACCAGTTACTCAAATATCCACAGAACAAGCTCCTTGTAAACCTGTCTCTCCTCTCATATCTACTGAACAACCTACACCTCCACATCTACTTATAACAACAGAACCTTCTCAAGCTAAAACACCAGTCCACCTTACATCCAGTCAAACACAACCTGCCACCTTTGCAAAACAAGTAGATCCATCTTGTTCAACCAACCCTAATCAAACAGATTACCCTTTTGAAGATGATTTTCTTCAAAATTATGATTGGGAGGATAATAGACCAGACAGTCCTTTAACTTTGAGGGAGTTGATTGATATCACGTATTTATATAGAGTTTTCTCCCTTATTTACAAGCTAATTTGTGCGTCATTGGAGCTCTTGGGAGCTATTTTATGCTAACTATCGTATGTAGTTGTGGTTTCGTGTTTTAGTATTGAATTGCAGGTTTTATGGAGTTTTCTCCTTATTCCCGAACCTTTTGGAAGCAACCACGGCTTTACGAGATGTTACGAGGCACGTAGGATGGCTCACGAGCTTTATGGATAGTTTAGGAGGTCCCAAGACCCCTAAACGTGAAGATTAGAGAGCCAAAGAGTCAAATGAGGTTTCCGTGCACTGATCGGGCAGAAATGGCCCGATCGGGCGAAATATTATGATCGGGTACGAAAGTTGCGTACCCGATCGGGCAAGGCGTGCCCGATCAGATCGAGCGAGAACACATGTGCCCAGACCCGATCGGGCATCTACCGCCCGATCCCATCGGGTCTAGTGCTGCTAGGTCTTATTGGGACGCTGCGGAGGAGGCGAGCTTGCTGGCACTTTTTATCGCCAGACCCGATCGGGTGACTACCGCCCGACCCGATCGGGTGGGCCGCTTTTCTCGCCTTATTGCTGCACTGCTGCTGCCAGAGCCCAGAAGTGAAGTTGGGGGAATTTGTATGTGGACCCGATCGGGTACTGTGCTCGGGCCCGATCGGGTCTGGCGCTCTTTATCGCGCTTTTTCACTTTTTGTTCCCATTTTTAGTGAACTTGAGGGGTATTATAAATACCTTTTCCTTATTATCTTTCATTCATCTTTTATTCATCTTTCATTAGGTTTTAGACTAGTTTTATTCTTCATTGTTCATAGCTTAGTTTAAACACTTAGATTAGTTTAAAGGTGATTGAACCTGTTCCGATTTCAATAAAAGTTCCTACTTTCTGTCAATTGGTATTCTTTCTCTACTCTAATCTCTTTTATTATTATTAATTGCTTAGCTTATTTATTCAATTATTCATGATGCAATTGTTAGGGTTTCATATTAGTCTTATTGTTGTCAATTCAATTATGAGTGAGTAGTTCTCTTTCTAGGGTGTTAGATAGGAAAGCCATGTTTATACCATGATTGTGATTTAGCTTTCTTTCAATTTCTAGGGCTTGATTAGGGTGATTGTGATGTGGTTTGTTCTTATTGAGTAATTAATGTCAGTGTACAATTTCATTGATTGCTTGTGGTTAATAGTTGTTTGCACAGATCCGTCTTACGACTAGAGGCCTAGGACACGTCAGTAGTTCTGATTACGTTAGTGAACATGCGGCGTATGTTGAACTATGAGCGTTGAGTCTTAACCATAGCTCAACATAGGCTCTAATCCCCCGACTCTTGACTTAGGTTTTGATAGTAGTTGACCCTATTTGATTGGTATAAGCATGGTGGACCGACCTAATACCCTAGACTTTTATTCCATAGTTTAATCCTCGATTTATTCAGTCTTCCGTAGTCTATTCCTTAGTTTAATTATTTCCTTCCTGATTTCATCTGGAGTAGCTGAATTGGTTGAATTTTGATTTAGAAACTCTGTCTCCCTGTGGATTCGATCCTGCTTCCACTGACTACCTAGTTAGAGGTCTGTAGGTTTATTTTTGAATAGGCGATACGACTAAATCCTATCATTGATTGGTGAATCAAGTGAGGATGAAGATGACCCCATTTATGAGCCTGAAAACAATGTGGCTGAGGGTGAAGGTAGTGGGTTAGATGATTTGGATTTCATTATTGATGAGGATGATGATTTCTTTGTTGATGAGGAGGCTGATTTGATTGGTGGTGGGACTGTGGATGAGCAAATTGAAACTGAGGAGCCTTTGGATGATTCAGATAACAGTGATGAAGAGTATGTTGTTGCTAGGGAGAGGGTCAGAAGATGTTCATCTAGGTTACTTGTAATTGCTAAACAATTACAAAGGGAGGCTGCTGAAGGGAAATTGAATGCACAACAAGGTGCTACAGAAAATATACCCCAAGAAGATGAGAATGATTCAGAGTATTATGAGAGTGAGGAGGACATTGATACCCCACCAGTGAGTGGTGATGAGGATGAACAGGAAAGAAAAATAAGAAGGGCTTTGTTAGTAGGAAAAAACACTGATTTCTCTACCTTTAAGTGGAAAGTTGGACAGAGATTTCCAAACAAGGAGGCTTTTAAGGAGGCAGTGGCTAGGTATGCCATTTTTCAAGGTAGGAATGTTACTGTAGTTCTAAGTAATCAAAAAAGAAGGCAAGAGTGTGGAGTGAAGTGTGTGCCAGGCTGTCCTTTTTATTTGTACTCCTCTTGGCACACAAACAAATCTAGTTTCATTGTTAAGAAAGTGGTGGAAGAGCACAAGTGTCAGAGAGATATGAAGAAAAACGAGCAGTTGAAAACAAAGTGGGTTGCAGCTGATATGTTGGAAGTGTTTAAGGCTAGGCCACACTGGCCAGCCAAAGAGATAATTGAGACAGTGAGGAGGGCTTATAAGGTGATTGTACATAAGGATTTTGCCTACAAAGTGAAGTACCATGCACATCAGATGTTGCATGGTTCTATGCAGGATCATTATAAGAAATTAGGGAGATATATGGCAGCTTTGAAGAAGGGTAGTCCAGAAACTGTGATTGAGTTGGTTGTAGATGGCAGTTTAGGGACAAATCCTCCCATTTTTCAGAGGTTATTCAATTGTTTTGATGGATTAAAGAAAGGTTGGAAGGAAGGGTGTAGGAGAATTATTTGTGTAGATGCAGCTTTCCTCAAGACTTTTTTGGGTGGTCAGATTATATCTGCAGTGGGGAGGGATGCCAATGAACAGATGTATCCCCTTTGCTGGGCAGTGGTGGAGGGTGAAAATTTACTTTCTTGGGAGTGGTTTTTCACACACCTGCAATCTTGCTTGGAGCTTGGAAATGGAGAAGGATATGCAATTGTTTCTGATGAGCATCTGGTAAGCCTAAGATCAATTGTAATGTTATTAATTTACTTTGATTGAACTTATTTTGCTTTGTAATATTTTTAGTTTACTTGGCATGCTAATGGTACTATCATATTAGTTAGGTTGAATTTGAAATCAGTTAGGTTATCTATTAGACACCTATAAAACTGAAACTTAGATAACCACCTAAATCAGTTAGTTTGAAATGAATTCAAAGTAACCTAGCTAATTACCTAAACACCTAACTACCTAAGTATCTAACTAGTAACTTAGATAACTAATTAACTCTAACTAACTAGTATCTAGTACTAACTAGTAACTTAGATAACTAATTAACTCTAACTAACTAGTATCTAAAACAAACTAGTAACTTAACTAACTACCTAAGTAAGCTTAACTACCTAACTAACTACCTAATATAACTATCTAACTACTAACTTAGATAACCACCTAACTAACTTAATACCTAAGTAAGATAAAACTATTATTAGAGATTACATACTTAACTAGAATTCTGATGAAGATTACTATTATTTTGAAGGCTATTATATCTGATGTTGCTAAAGTCTTGCCTAAGGCAGAGCATAGACATTGTGCTCGACATGTATATGCACATTGGCACAAAACTTACAAAGGAGATGAAATGAAACTACTATTCTGGAAGATCTGTAAAGCATACAACATGGCTGATTTTGAAGATGCTTTAACTGAATTGAATGAAAAGAATTCTGATGCTGCTGTTGCTTTTAGGGCTTACAAGCCAAACCTGTTTTGTAGAGCTTTCATGAATCCTAGTGTAAAATCTTATGCTATCACAAACAATATGGCTGAGACCTTTAATGGATATATAATCAATGCTAGGACCAAGCATTTGATTTACATGATGGAGGACATTAGGGTTGCACTTATGCAGAGATTGTGTAGTAAGAGACAGTCCATGGAGAAGCAAACTGCCAAGATTTGTCCTAGGATTCTAGCTATGCTTGATAAAGAGAAGGATAAGGCTGCTAATTGTGATGTTATGCCATCAACAGAGCACATTTTCAATGTTAGGTATTACCTTGACCAGCTCATTGTAGACTTAGATACTAGATCATGTACATGTAGAAAATGGGATCTGTTGGGAGTGCCTTGCTGTCATGCTGTGGCTTGTATTTTCTTTTTGAATAAGAATGCAGAGGATTTTGTAGATGAAGCTTATAGCAGAGAGGCTTATTTGAAAGCTTATATGGGCTCCATACCACCATGTGAGGGTGAAAGGCACTGGCCAAGAGTGGAGTGTGATTTACACCCACCAAACATAAAAATTGGACCAGGGAGGCCAAGAAAAAATAGAATAAGAGATCCCTATGAAGATCCAAAGAAACCCGGTGTTTTGAGTAGGCATGGTATGCAAATGACTTGCAAACTATGTAATGAACAAGGTCACAACAAGAGGGGATGCCCTAATAAGGAATCTGCTGTCCAACAAGAGCCTCCACCTAAAAAGGCAAGAGGGAGGCCAAAGAAAAATCAAACACCTACTGAAAACCAACCACCAGCTTCAACTTCTCATCACACTACAACTGCTCAGGCAACACAGCTTGGGAGGGGAGGCAGAATGATCTTGGGTGGCTTAGGTGCAAGAGGAAGGGGGAGAACTGCACAAGGTGGTGGCAGAGGTACTAGTACAGCTGGTAGGGGAAGGGGAAGGAGTGCAGAAGGTGGTGGCAGAGGGACTGTTACAACTGGTAGGGGAAGGGGAAGGACTGCACAGAGTGGTGGTAGAGGTAATGCAAGAGGCAGGGGCAGAAGGGGAAATCAGGTAAAGGAAACATATGGAATGTGTTCTCTTTATGTTTTTTAGACTTACAAATAATTAAGCTTAAAAAAACTGATTGTTGTTGACGTTTGTGTAGGTACCAGTTGGTGTTGGTGTTTACATAGAGACTCGATCAAGCTAAGCTTCTACTATTGTTAACCCGACACAGTAGGATGGCTGTTGCACTACAAGGATGGTTTCAGTTGGTGTACTAGCATGATTTGGATTCCATTGAACAAAATTTGTAATAGCTAATTTAGTACTATGTAATGAGCAATATTTAGAAGACTTATGTACTCTTTTGGATGTTAAAAATGTGTTGTCCAACTTTTTGGAAATGTTTGGAATATTTGGATAATTATCAATGAAGCTAGTACATTTTGGTGATAAAATGGTGTTCATATGTGTAAAATGAAGCTACAATTAGCAATGTACAATTCATGTGGAACATAGTAAATCTCAATTCCATTTCCATCTCACAAAATGATATTAGATACATTCATCCAATCACCAACCATACACATTGATTACCTAACCAATCACTTCATAACTTAATAACCTAAATACAATTAACTAAGAACAACATCTACTTAAGATTCAAAAGGACCAAAAAAATGAAAATTGAAAAAAAGGGCAATCATCAAACTCTTTACTGTCAAACTAGACTTCATAGCAAACATTCTCAACTCCAAAGCCTCTTTCTTCAATTCCTTCAACTCTCCTTCCAGTTTTCCTACCTTCTTCTTCAACTCTTTTATCTTGTCTTCACTAAACTTATGCAACATCTCCAATTCAGCTATTGTGGTATCCTTCTCGAGCAACCAAAAGTGCAAATTTTCAACATCATCCACCAACTTGAACATGTCGCAATTTCTATTCTGCAAACCGAATTGAAAAAAAAATAATCAGATGTAGAAAAGTAGCAAATTAATCTTCAGTTTAATTTACTTACAGGCCAAAGTGGACATCCATAAAATTTAGCACCGGGGTTTGAACCGTTCTTCACCGTTCTCACCACGGCATCATGACCACATTTACACTTCACTTTAGGGTGCAAAACCCTTGCTGAATTCGAAGAATTCCCAAACCCACATGAGCTTTGCTTTCGTCCTGACATGAAGAAGCTTCGAAGAAGAGGATGAAGAGAGGAAGAAACAGAGTATGGAAGAGAGAGAAATGGTATGTGGGTTTGGTTGGGTTTTATAACAGTTCAAGGAATAAAAAATAAAGATTTATTCAATAAAACCCAACGGATCTAATTTAACCTGTTATAACCTCCTATTGTAGGTAAACATTTTTAAAAACTTGTTAAAAGAAAATATACCTACAAGGTTTACTTGCTACTGGAATAAACGAAGCTTGACTTGTTAAAAGCGGTCAACGCAAAGGTTGACTTATTCTTGACAAATTTTCCTTGTTAAAATTCATTATGCATGATCTATTGTTCATTTTTATTGGTACACACATTCATCGTGTCTGCTCTAATGTTTATGTATTGTTATCAATGAACTTTTATATTAATAATTTTTAAATACTTATTATCAATGTTTATTATGTTTGTTCAAAAGTTCATCTACTTAATTAGTACAGAAGTTGCATTTTATTTGATCTAATTTTCATTTATTGTTATCAACGAAATTTTGTATTGTTAACTATTATCAATGAAGTTTTGTATTGTTAATGTTCAAGTATTTATTATCAAAGTTCATTGTAGTTGCTCTAATGTTCATGAATTGTTATCAATTAACTTTGGTATTTATAAATTTGAAGTATTTATTGTCAATGTTCAATATGTTTGCTTAAATGCTTCATCTAATTGGTACACAAGTTCATTGTGCTTGATCTATTCATGTATCGCGACCATTTATTCTATGTTGTCAATCGCTATTTAATGTTCATTTTATTAGTACACATGTTCATTGTGCCTGCTCTAATGCTCAAGTATTGTTACCAATTAACTTTGATATTGGTAATATCTAAGTACTTATTATCAATGTTCATGATGATTGCTCAATTGTTGATGTAGCTGCTACAAAAGTTCATTGTGTTTGTTATCAATTAATATTGGTATTGATAACTTCTAAGTACTTATTGTCTATGTTCACTACGGTTGCTTAATTAATGGTTCATCTGCTTGGTACAAATGTTCATTGTGTTTGATCTAATGTTCATGTATGGCGACTATTTATTATGTGTTGTCAATTGCTATCTAATGTTCATCTTATTAGTACACATGTTCATTGTGTCTAGTCTAATGTTTATATATTGTTATCAATTAACTTTTGTATTGATAATGTTTAAGTACTTATTATTAATGTCCATGATGATTGCTTAATTGTTCATATAGCTGCTACAAAAGTTCATTGTGTTTGCTCAAATGTTCATTGCATGAACATAGCTGCTAATGTTCATATAGTTTCTACAAAAGTTCATATTGTGAATGTTCATTGTGTTTGCTCAATTGCTTAGATAGCTACTACGAAAGTTCATTGTCTTTGTTACCAATCGACTTTTGTATTGTTTGCTCAACTGTTCATATAGCTGCTACAAAAAAATGTAAATAAATAAAAGAAAATATTCTTATTGAGAGGTTTTCTAAGTTAATTTTTTTAACACAACGTCAACGGTTATTCTTATCGGTCGAATAAGGTACAAGTCATGGCGTAACATTATGAGAAGATGTATATAAAAGGTGGGATTATACTTGGATTACTTAAGATGGTACCAGTGGTGGAAGACCGGCTGGGATTTTCCTTCTAATTTTTCCTTTTTGAAGATAGCAACTAAACAAATATCTGATGAATATTAAAACATTTCAGATGAAACAATAATCCCATTTTAAAATAGCTTCATTTGCAGATGAACATAGAAACATTGAAGATGAACGAGAATACCTCATTTCAAATACAACCACATTTTAGATGAACATTTCAACATATCAAAAGAACCCTTTTGAAATGAACTTTAGAACATAATGGATGAACCAACCCCCCCCCATATGAAATCAATTTCAAATTAACATTATACTTCCACGATGAACAATAGAGCATACCAAATATACCATATGTCAGAAGAGCCAATTTTAGTTGGACATTTCGACATACATATAGAACTCATTTCAGGTGAACAATAGAACATAACAAATAAACCCAATTTCAAAATAAAAATTGAATCTAAATAAGAAAACTAACCCATTTAAGGGTGAACATAAGCGTATATCCAATAAATATCAGCCCAACATAAGTGAACATACGTAGTCATTTAGGAATCAACACAATAATAATCAACAAAAAATGAAAAAAACTCAAAAACTATATTATCATTCACATATAAGTTTTTACCATTCGAGATTGCTTCTTATGAGTTTAGAATTGTTGAGGTTGAAGTTTGAAATGATTTTTCATGCTGAAATTCGATTTATTGAGTGGAAATGATGAAAAGGTGTGGTACTTTTACAAATATAACTTGAATGTTTGAAGTTGGCTTTTGGATGAAAATGGTGATTCAATGAGTTCTTGGGAAGAAGATTGAGAAATTTTAGAGAGAAAATGGAGGAAAGAGAAATGGAAAACATGGAAAGTTTTTGCCAAATGAATTTAAATTTTGAATTCAAAATTAAATAAAGAGATAATGAAGGAGAGGGAAAAAATTTCGGTTTTTCTGGTTCATTGGAAATAAATGATTGTTCATTCCGTTTCATAGATGAGGGAGTTTGTTTGCGTTTATTGTTTGTTGGGTGCGTTTAAGGTGGGCACACCTTCCTCAACCTAGGTGTGCACCCACCATATACCTATTGCAATTGTCTTAGTTGGGGTGGCAGGCAGACTGTAACACCCCGCCCAAACCGAACCCTTTTTATATTAATAAAACTCGTTTGAGGGGAAATCAACGAGGGTTCGATTCGGATGGAGCGTTACCGCCGCACTCAACTCCTTGGAATTAAGTGCAAGGCTAAGTAACCAAAACATATTCATTCCAAACTAAATTAAAAATCATCCTTGCAACCAAATTAAACTTGTTCGTTAAGTACTAAATACTACGAGTTTTAGAGTTCCAGCGGAAGCAAAATATTAAACTAGGTGGATGACAACTTCTAGTCGATCTCTCATATTTCCCCTCGATCACCCACCTGCAAATGAACATTGAAAAAGACAAGAGAGACAAGCTCCCAAAAATCAGATAAACTGAGTAATTCCAACTTCTTCCCGTAAAAATACTTAACTTAAAATAGTTGAAAGTAATATATGAGTCAAGTTGAAAAGCATAACATGTATGTACAATTAATAAGCACGTAAGTAACACTAACTTCACATTTCAATATTATCCAATTACTTAAATAGAAGGAAAATAACGCTAGTAAGCCGGGACTAGTCCCGTTATCCACTTACTATAAGAACAAACATGATATGTATGTGTATAGGCCGGGACTCGTCCCGTTATCCACCTATCACGATAACAACACGTGTGAGTATAGGCAGGGACTCGTCCCGTTATCCACCTACCTCAATAACAGAAAGTGTGTGTATAGGCCGGGACTCGTCCCGTTATCCACCTATCACAATAACAGAACGAGTGAGTATAGGCCGGGACTCGTCCCGTTATCCACCTATCTCAATAACAGAATATGTGTGTATAGGCCGGGACTTGTCCCGTTAACCACCTATCACAATAATGGTCAATCCAACGTCATAACTTTAATTCACACACGGGTTCAACATCCCATTTTTAATTACAACCGCACTTGATTCAATTTCAACAATCTATACATTAATTAGTTGTCATAAGTCTTACACATAGTCATGATTTCCGATTTTCCATTTATAATGTCTCCATATTAATAATGCCATAAGAATAATAGAGTAAATAACAACAACAAAAATAATAAGAATAATAATAATAACTTCACTTATATGAATAATCGTTTAATAATAATATCCTTTAATAATAATAATAATAATAATAATAATAATAATAATAATAATAATAATAAATAACAATAATAGTAACAATAGCAATCATTTTATTGTCGTATTAATTTATCGTTCATAGCTCGTAATCCATAATCCAAGAGTCATACTCATAATCCATAAATAGAATTTACACTAATAATCCATATTCACAATCTATAATTATAATCCTCCTTTAAACTTCATAGTCATACTTCGATTCACATAGTCACGTAATTAATTCACATAATCTCAAGGTTAAATCGGTTTATTTTACGGAATCTACTTGTGGATGAACATTGGTAATTACCTCTTGAAGCGTGCTTGAAAACTAAATCACGAACGAATCAACACTCTTGGAAATCCTCGTCTACGCAGTCGGAGTCTATAATTAAACGATATCTAAAATTAGTTACCTAAATAACCCTTATAATTTTATAAATGAACAACTTGAATAATTTAAATAACTTAAAAGAAACTTATTATTTAAAGAAGTTTATAAATCAAAGTTTAAGTTTCTCAAATTTATTTATAAAAATCATTTTAAGTACTTAAACTTTTTTTCAACTTTAATATTTATATAACTTAAACGTTTATAAATAATTTAAATAAACATAGAAAATAACCTTCAATATATTCATTATTTTATTTTAGAAACTTAGAAATATTTTTAAGTTATGAAAATTTAATATAAACATTAATAGTAATAATAAACTTAAAATGAAAGTTTATTTTAATTAAACAAAACAACTAACAAAGAAGGATGAGTCATTTTAGAGTGTTGGGCTAACTTAGCATTAAAAATCTGATTTGGGAGGGAGTAAGATTGGGCTTTGGCCTATTTAAAATAAAAGGATTAGGCTTTGGGTTATTTGTTAAGTGGAAACAAAATAAGAGAAGAAGTAAAAGAATCAGTAGAAGAGGAAGGAAGAAGTGGAAACAGAGGAGAAGGGCTGCCGGATTCCGGCGACCCTGGGTGGCGGTCGGCTGGGCTGGCGGTCAGCAGGGGGTGGCGTGGCTGTAAGGTGGCGTTTTTGTGGTGGCTGGGCTGCGTTGTGGCAGCAGCGAAAAGGGGGGAGGGGAGCTGCGTTGCTGCTGCACGGTGGCAGCCGCTGCTGCTGCGCGGTGGTGGCCGCTGCTGCCGTGCGGCGGCGGTTGGTGGTGGTTGTTTTTGTGGTTGTGTTTTAATGATAGTTTAAGCTTTAGTTTTGTTTTAATGGTGGTTAACAAAATCAGGAATTAAAGAGAAGGAGGAGGAAGAAGTGAAGCAAACTTTGAGTGATGTTTGCTTGAGTAATTTAGTGGGTTGAGTTGGGTATATATAGAGGGGGAAAATCTGATTTGGGTTTGAATGGTCAAGCAACATTGATGAGGGAGAGGCATGGAGGTTGAAGAAAGGTTGCTTGTTTGACTCAATTGTGTAAGTGAATCAGATTTTTAAGTGGAAAAATCTGATTTCTTGCAAGTGGGTATGGGTTTGCTTGAGGTTTTGAATAAACCATTAATGGTTGTGGGGTGAAGGAGGAAGGTGATGATGAGGGTGATAAGAGCTTTGAGTTGGGTGATAAATGATAAGTGGTATAAGTGGTATGAGTAGTAATCAAGCTTTTAAAAAGCTGTACATCAAAATGTTTATACTAGTACATGAAATAACATTTTAATGAAATAAATAAAAGTAGTTGTTTAAAATAATTTTAATACTAGCTAATTAAATTAATAATGGAAATAATATTATATCAAAATAATTAGTGTGTTTAAAATAATTGGAAATAAAATCGTAATAAAAATCAATACTTTAATAAAACTCGAAATTTTTAATTAACACATATTTTCGCTAATAGTATAATTTATAAAGTAATTAATACATTTTAAAACTAATAATATAGTTTAAAATTTTGGGGTATTACACAAACTGGGGTTTTACACCCCCTACCCCTACCCTTTTTAAAATTCATTAACATTCAACTTCTTTTGGAAACTCCCATACAAATTCATGAAAAGTCTTTTTGACACCTTTTACCCGGCAAAAAAACCAATATTTTCTTTTAATACAGGAGATTATGCATCATACATCCAGGTGTATCATGAGTATGGTACACCCAAAGTTATTTGAGCAAAAACATAGTCTTATGTGCATCATGCTCATGGTATAGCCGGGTCTGTAATAAAAATTGTACTTTTTTAAGTATGTTTATTTTTTCTAACCTATAAGTTGACATGAATGGTACATTTTATTTATGAAATCAATAACAGTATAACACTCATATATAGATATAAAAACTTCTACAAATGATGCTACTTCATTTTATCAAAATACATATAGGACTTCATAATTTGATTGATTTGTCTATGTTAAGGGAGAAATATGGTTGACTTTTTTAAATAAAATATTATTAGACAATTCTAAATGATACAATATTCTGTACACGTTATTATGTTATTACGTTATTGTAATTTTGTAGAGCCTTAAATCTAATATTTAATTTTTCATAGGTCCCACTCTTTATGAGATGACCCTGTTAACCATCAATCCACCATAGAGTCCACGACACAAGGGTCCTGAACCAGGATTTCATGACACGAGGAACTACTTATTTATTTATTAAAGAACCTGAGTTTCTATTCTTTGAATTGGTCTCTTTTGTTTCCTTTTCTTTCGCTCAATTTCCTGTCACCTCTTGGCTAATTAACTTTCTCCCTCATCTATTTTGAGTGGCTAGGTTTTAGGATTTGGCTGGCTAATTCACGTTTGATATGTAAAACTCAGTAAAAGGTTAAGGATAGATTTCTCCAAGGCAATTACAGAAACGTTGAGAATAATCTCACCTTATGTTCAGTTCTGGTGAGAGAGATCGTAAGAGACACAGAATAATAAGCACGTAGTTGAAGAATCTGAGATAGCTTGTGTTCGACGCCACATTTTCGAAAAGGATTCAAAGGCTTAGGCAATGGATATGGTGGCATGGGGCACAAATTTCGAGTTTTTTGGTACTAATTAAAGCTCATAACTCTATTTTGTGCTTAACTTTGTTAGCCTTATCATAATTTAAACATTAGTTATTCCCAATCATTTCTATCGCCTTTCTAATGGTGGTATATCGTGAGTCAATATTTTTTTTTAAAGCAAATTTCATTAATTGAAAGTCAAACAACATTTACAATAGGTATTAAAGAAAAATAATATATAATCAAATAAGATTAAATGAAATTTGTCTTCAATAAAACTATAATGAACCATATCGACCATGAGTATAGATCCCTTCTATTTATTGAATCTTGTTGTTAATGCAATTGTTTGTTATTTGGACATAGTTTTGGATAAGAACATTCTTAATCTAACAGAGTTGACCGCATATGAGATCTCAATATATTCATGTTGATAGTATTGAAGTTCAACAAATAAGAACAATTTCTCATACCCATAGAGGGGAATGAGTCCTTCACGACAGAGAAGACAAAAACTCTGATAGAAGGGCTTGATAAACTCTCATAAAAAAAGGCTAACTTATTCAACCAAATAAGAAAATGAATTAGAAACCGAAAACAAGGAAGGAAAATGGGCTTACCATGGATGTTCTCCTCACAGATGAAGAGGGGAAAAAAGAGAAGAGGGTCGGCTAGGGAGGAAAGGAGATTAGGGTTTTTTTCCGGCTACCCCTAGTATTGATAACATAAAAACAATTCTATTATTCCTCAGTCAAGATTATTGACACGAACAATGAGTTTCTATACTAAGTCCCTCTAATACACTTCTTTTATTCTTTTATGTATATTTTCAGAGACAATTTTACACAGTAAAATCTCTAATTGTGTAAGTGAAATTTATAAGTAAATTGACATTCATTAAGTATATAACAAGACAAATCCTACATGATCAGTTAATCACATATGATTTTTCATCATAAATCATGGTAGTTGGTAAAAGAATAGGTGAATAGTATAATATGAGAGATATAGTTATTCTAAAAAAGCCAAAAGAAGATCTATCTAAAAAGAGAATAAATTAATTAATTGTCGAGAATAAAGATATAATTAAATATAAATTGGAATCCAACTTAACAATTTAATTTATTTTTTTATAATACATCCTCGTGTTTATTAGTATCTACATTGTACCCCTAACATTTTGAAATTTTTTTCACTTTAAGAACTTACATTTTAATTTCATGCATCCATGCTTTTCAGTAGACTTAATTCACTAAATATGTGGTAATTTAGCTAATCAAAATGATTTTAGATGTTAATAAAAAATTAAATGTTTTGACCCTGAAGATAACATTTTCAAGGGAAGTGGACGTCGCCGATTATCCTTATAGGACACAAGTATCAAGCTACCTATACAACAACATTTTGGCATGCACTTTGAGTAGTAGAATTAGTACTCATTTTAATTGGCTTCTCAAAATTCCTGTTATTTAAGGGCGCTATGCAGTTTTTGTTTTCTCGAAAAATGTCATCTTCAAGGTCTAAAATATCATAAGTTTGCTTTGAAGTGCGTGCCCAAAACATTGATGTATTAATACTCAACTCAACCAGCTTCTTAAAATGTATGTCTTTTAAGGCAATCAGTGATGTCCATTTTCCTTAAAAACATTGTCTTTTAAGGCGTTTAATTTCAATTCTCATCAACAACTAAAGGTCATATAATTAGCTAAATGGTAGAGGTGCATTAAATTTAAAAATGTAAGTTAAGAGGTATCGTGAAAAACTTTTGAAATGTTAATGTTGGTATACAACGTATAAACTTGGAAAATACGAGGGCATATCATAGGAAAACCTGACTATTTTTATGCTCTATCTCTATTGACTAATGGGTGAATTACAAGGGCGGAAAATGTAGCATAGCCCACATAATGATTAAAACTCTCTGTGGTTTGGGTGGAAAACATTTTAAAGGAAAAACTTAATTGTAAGTTTTTTTTTG
Organism: Patellifolia procumbens; assembly: GCA_947645195.1. Taxonomy (NCBI): domain Eukaryota; kingdom Viridiplantae; phylum Streptophyta; class Magnoliopsida; order Caryophyllales; family Amaranthaceae; genus Patellifolia; species Patellifolia procumbens. The sequence continues at coordinate 96,646 of CANSGD010001510.1, read as the reverse complement.
GTTCCTTAAACGAAAAGTTAGAGGGATAAAAAAAATGAAAATAATGAGATGATAGATGGGATGATGGAAAGAAGGTAAGTAAGAGGGTGGAAAATGTGTTTTTCCTTTATTTATAACGGAAAATATTGAGAGTGAAGGATAGGTCAGTTGGTTAGAGCATCTCTCTTGATTCCAAGAGATCTCACAATTGATTCTCATCCCGCACTAGTGGCTCCTTAATCACCAAAAAAAATTTAGGAAACTGTTTTTAAAGCTAGAAAAGCTATTTTCCACCATTAGGAAAACCATTTTCCTTCCCCTTACGAAGCAAATAAAGAAAAATGATAAATGAGTTTTTCAAAAAAATATTTCTCACCCCACAGAACAGAGCATAGATTAAATTAATTCAACATTTTTCAATGTTTATTTTGTTTCTATACAGCATGCATTGGGAATGGAATATGTTACTAGTTTTGGAGACCCAAATGATGACCATTATTATGGAGAAGAGGCCAGTATACATGCAAGTGCTGTTGGGCATGTCATTATTTTCCTCATTTTCATTGCTTTTCCTCAAGGGTAATTCTAACTCCAAAACTTAAGAGGTGTTATACAAATTGTTCTACATGAGCAATTATATTACGGTTTTATGAAAATTAGTATTGAGACGCAGACGATGTCCCAAAAAATTTCATGCATTATAATTTAGTATTAATTAATGATAACTAATGCTTATCATTTAGTGCAAAAAAGTACTATTAAAAAAGAAAAATAAGTCATTACGTTTATAATATAGAATTAAAGAGTTAAATTTAACTACTCTTAGTTTTCGTTCATATATGATCATTAGTTTTGACAACAAAAGCAACAAAAAAATGATGGAGTGATGGTTGGAGCTCTTTATTTCATACTTGAGGTTACGAGTTTAAATCTTCAAATTGACTTTTTTTCAATCTATGAGAATGATGTCGATAGAATACTATTTGGAAGAGGGATGGTGACACAAGATGGATTACATTCTTACATAAAATTTTTAATATCTCTAAACTATTGCTTCTTCCTCTCCTTTCACAATCAAACTTTGTATTCTTTTACATGCATCACGTGCATTTTCGCTAAAGATGTAATGACCTTTTCCTTAAGTTATAAGTCTACTTCCCTCACATTTTATTATATTTTATTATGTTTTATTTTTTGGTAAGAAGAAGTGGCCCCGACCCCGCTCGGGTCCTATTGGGCCAGACACTTTGAGACATGGGGAATGATAAGGGAAATCCTACTCTCAAAATGCCCCTAGTGGAGATTGAACCCCCAACCTTAAGGTTAGAAGTCTCACTTCTTTCCACTAGACCAAGCCTTGCTTGGTGTCTACTTCCCTATCATAGTCTTCTCTTCATATTTTTAGGTAATATAAAGTAGTAAAGTCCAATAAAAGTTCATGGAGAATGTTAAATACAACTAATCATTCTCCTTTATCGAGTATGCAATGTTTAGAAACGAAAACTAATGTCAATTAGAAACTGGCCGTCAGTTGAATTTTCCCAGCTACAACACACAACCTCTTCGCAATCAATCTCTAGGGATACAAGATTTCTACCTTTCCGATATCAACAGAAAAATAGATTGAGAAAACTCTTGAATATTGCCAAGAAAAAAAAGATGCAGAACTAGCAAATATATATATATATATGTATATATATAGGATGAATAAAAAAACTGAAATGGGAATTAGCGAAGAACGTTGTTCGGTTTTCCCGGAAATAAGGAAGTAACATCTACATAATTCGTGAGAATCTTGCAACTGCCATATTTGCTGAGAACAAAATTGCCCCAAGTTGTCAAATAAATACACCCCCACCCACGTCCGCGAACGTGTCGTGCCAACGCTACACGCCCACGATCTCGACCCGGCTCGTGCATGTGTGGTGGGTACTAAAGTATACCTTGTAGGCTCTATACATAACTTACAAGTATGGTAGGATAAATAAAGAGAGTAAATGCTAACAAAACTACCTATGTGGAACTTAGCTCTTTGTTTTCTTTGAAAGAAAAAAATCTTTGAGTTATAAGAAAAGATAAAGTTCCAGCAAATTCCCATGTGGGACTATGATAACTTCAACAATGCCACATGATTTAACAGAAAACAAAACATACTCAACGATGAGATCTAGGACATATAGACTAAGTTTTGAAGTATCAACAATGTCTGATAGACTTGAATTGGTACCTAGTTGATACAACTATGTCTTACTGGTGTATTAGGTAGATTTCTCTCTGAACCTTTAATACAATTATGTCATACTGTTGCAGTATGTATATTTCTCTTTGAACATTTTACGATGTTATCCAAAATAATTGCACACTCAATCCTTTTCAAATCAAGAAGTATTCTCGCAATTTGTAATATAATTGCCCCCACAATTTGCCTGGATTTTCACATGAAGCTCTAGCTCGATGTCCTGAGCCTTATGACTCATAGGGGATTGGGGCGTAACCCCTAAATTAAAATAGGTAAGTTCATCGAGCTTTTACTATCATAACTCACCTTAAATAAGGCTATGGACTTATTAGGATCTTTAAGCTCATTCTTACACATATAATAGTAATAAAATATTATATTACTTTTATTAATAGGAATTGTAGAATTACACAAAACATGAATTCTTATGTAACTTTGTTTGATCTATTGAACTTATGAATGCCTATGAAGGTATTCATGACAATTCACCCTAAAATAGGCTTTAGACCAATTCTTTGTACAAACTGCAACACCATTTTCTACAAAGACCTTTTGTGAGAGGATCAACAATATTCCTCTCTAATTTTACATACTCGATTGACAACACATTACTTTAATTATATTTCTAACTATGACATGCCTTGAATGAATATTACTTCTCTTTTATAATAGGCTTAATTATTCATGACCCCAAGTGTTGCTTACGAGTCACACGTGGAAACTATTGGAGCTGGATTCTCCTACAAGCAATAAACTCATATTTCATTATAGTTTTCACAATTGAAGTTTGTTTTGATGATTTTTAATTATAATATAGCACCTCCTGCAATAGTAAAAACATAACCACTAATAGAATTAATCTCTGATTTTACATAAGACACCCAATTGACATCACAAAATCCTCCAAGAACACAAGGTGTTCTCTAATAATGAAAACCCCAATTTATAATGCCTTCTAAGTACTTGAAAAAACTAATCAAGGTACCCTAATGCTCCTGATTATGATTGGGAATATACCTACTCAATCTACTAATTAACATCATAAGCTAAATCAGATTTAGTATAGTTCATCATGAACATTACACTAACAATTATCTTCACATATATTGTTCTTGTAAATTACTATCACCTTTATTCTTCTTAAATTGTATAGTAGAATTATATGTGGTTTTTGCAGAAGTGCAATCAAATTGATCAACTTTTATTAAGATTTTTTCAATATAATAAGATTGATTTAATTTAAGACACATCAGATAGTGTTCTAGCAATCTATATTCCATAAATAACATCGACCTCTCCTAAATCCTTCATCTCAAAGCAGGAATTTAGAAAACCCTTAGTTACATTAGTCTATATTGGTTCCAAAAATCAATATATCATCCACATACAAACATATGAAAAACAACCAAGTTCATCATTTTCGGAATAAACACATGCATTAGAATAATTTTCCAAAAACCCATTTGAAGTTATAGTTTGATGAAATTTATCATACCATTGTTTTGGTGCTCGTTTTTACCATACAAAGATCTAATAAACTTGCATACCTTGTCTTTTTGAACTTATATATATATATATATATATATATATATATATATATATATATATATATATAATTTAATAAATAATAATGTTATTGTGTAAGGTGGAGTATATTATTGACTTTTTCTCAATATACATATTCAAGCTATAATATAACTATAATTTTACTAACAAATTAATAAAGGTACTTTATCAAATCAATACTTAACTACAGCCAATCAACATTTTTTGAAATTATATAATTTCTCCATAATTTAATCGTAATTCGATTTTCTTTTACTTTTGTACAGTTAATACCATTTTTAAAATATTTCTCCATGTGATATCTTATTTAAAATATTTTGATATATTATATTTTTAAGATATGAAATATTTATTACTTGTACTTATAAATAAATTAAATATTAATGGTCAAAAAATTATGTTGCCAATCATAAATTTCACCCTTGTAAAGTTGTAAATAAAAGAGAAGAGGGCAATTAGGTAGGCAAAAAGAAAAAGGTTACTATATGAACGATGGGATATATTTCACTCTCTCATTAGTAAACTTGCCACTTTTTCCAATGTTTCCTTCCCGGCTACGTTCAACAAAAGGTCAACGTTATACACGAAAGATGACATAGAATGATAACATTGATAATTGTTCTAATTATTTTGCATAAGATGGATGTTTCAAGTGGAAAAACTAACCGTAGTGAAGGTAAGTTTTATAAATGCACTTTTTTTATTTGAATGCATAATCAATGTTATATTATTTATCGAATTATGTAGTTGATGGAAGAGGGGAAAATATGCTAGCTAAACATGTTGCTTTCTTCGATAGGAACCATGATGGTGTTGTTTATCCATGGGAGACATTCAAAGGTTTTAATTACAAACCCCACACTTTCCTTGAATTGAAACTTTATAATCTTACATAAATTTAAAATTTTTTATTTGGGTTTTTTTGTAAGCAATCAAGATGTTGCTTAAAATTTTGTAGTTTTTGTTAAAAGTATGGAATTATGTTGTAGGATTTCGTGCGATCGGAAGTGGTATGTTGTTATCTACTGTTGCTGGCTTCGTCATCAACACAAGCCTTAGCCATAAAACTCGCTTGGTATCTCTCTCACCCCAAATTTATTGCGTTAAGGATTCATGGTTAGTAAAATTTATCAGTTTCAACATCTTATTAATTTCATCTGAAATGTGAAAAGTATCTACTATCTAAAAATTAATAATCTTTGTTATTGAGTATGTCATATATTATTCTTGGTAAAAGAACATACACTAAAATAACATGAAAATATGATCAATTAACAAACGTATTATGAACCAAACATTAATCGGTGGATATTCTCAGTATTTGTGGATAACAAACGTATTATGAATCAATTGACAAACGTATTATGAACCAAACGTATTATGAACCAAATATAATCAATTATACCAACTATTATTCATTATATATACTTAAATGAATTGAAATAAAGTTCATCCAACTAGCTAATATAATAACTACCATCCTTAAATAACTAAACTAAACAATAAATACCTAGTTCGAAAAAAATTTGCACATTGCTTTCAAATCACATTAATTTCTTTATTCGTATGCAGAGCTAGAATTCCAAAATATTCTTGAAAAATGCAACATAAGTTTGTAATATCTAATTAAAGTAAGCAAATTATTTTTTAGTATATTCTCAAGCTGAGATGAACGTATAAGCACTAAATAAAATCATATATTATTTACAAGCCCGCCACAAATGTGATCTAGCTGCATGTTATTTGTGAAGCCAGTAGCTAAAAGGGGTAGCTTTTGTTATATCTTTCACTAGGCACAACGGAAACTCAAGGGGGATAATATCACATTTAAGCAAACTTAAGGGGTTAATTCATTATTTTCGCGAATACCACAATCGGAAATTATTTTAGCAAAAAATAATTTACACCGCTCATTGTTATTCATGGGCCATTATTCTAATGTAAGATAGGTTTTTGGTTCTCTTTATTGTTATGTGCTTGTTTTTCTTTCTTTTTTTCAACACTATAACCCAAACTTTCAATATTCTTAGGGCCTGTTCTCTTCGGCTAATTCTAGCCGAACTGAACTTATTGGAGCTGAACTGAACTGAACTGAACTTATTGGAGCTGAAATGAACTGAACTGAACTGAACTTATTAGAGCTGAACTGAACTGAACTGAACTGAACTTATTAGAGCTGAACTGAACTGAACTGAACTGAATTTATTAGAGCTGAACTGAACTGAAATGAACTTATTAGAGCTGAAATGAACTGAACTGAACTTATTGGAGCTGAACTTAACTGAACTGAATTGTTGAATTAAATTGTAACAAATATATAAATAATAAGTAAATAATAATTATTATGAATATTCAATAATAAGTAATAATAATTCTAAGTACTAATAGTTAAACTAATAATTTAGAATAATATCAAATGAATAATAATAGTATTATTTTTAATGTTATTAAATGATATCATAAATAAATAAATAATAATAATAATGATAAATTAATTTTATAAATAATAATTACTGAAAATAATAATAATAATAATTAATAATGAGTAATTACTATTATTAGTATTAATATATTAATACTTGATGATGATGATGATATAATAACAATAACGTGTAAGAAGTAAATTAATATTACCATTATAATAATTAGCTTAAACCATGGGTTGATGTGTGCTTCATTCTAACCAAACCGCGATTTGTGGTGGGTTGGTCTATGATAGAGATACGCCAAACCCCACCACAAACCGCCAAAGTATATTTAATATGCAACGTAACGACAATGTTGTACCATAAATAGTACTGCAGTATTATGTGTAATTTTTTTATATCTTCTAATTTTTTGTAGTTTACTTGTGTAATGTAATAGTGAATATTTCGTCAAATAAAACAGCAATTGCAAATTAGAATACTCATATTGATATGAAATTTGGTTAAACCGCGCACCAACCCAAACCTTGCTCAGTCATAATAATAATAGTAATAATAATGAGTAAATATATAATAACAAAATAATATATAAAAATAATAATAATATATAAAAATAATAATAATAATAACCATAATAAAAAGTAAAATAAATTAGACCAATAATAATACATTAAACAAAATGGTTAAATAATGAATGGAGCTGAACTGAACTGAACTTATTGGAGCTGAACTGAACTGAACTGAACTTATTAGAGCTGAGCTGAACTGAACTGAACTTATTGGAGCTGAACTGAACTGAATTGAACTGAACTTATTAGAGCTGAACTGAACTGAACTGAACTTATTAGAGCTGAACTGAACTGAAAATAAGCTGAATAGAACAGGCCCTTAGTATCCCTCGTTGTCAACTCTCTATTATATAGGAGAAGAGGAGGATATGGTGTCCACATGATATCACCGAAATTCCCTTACTTAATTTTCTTCTCTCGTTAATTACTAAGGACATGTAAGTCAATAAAGTACTTGATGAATTTCTATTATATATTGATTATCTAAAAAGTCTAATTTTCATAATTTTTTTAATTTAGCAGTAAAGTACGTATTTATTTCATGGTTTGAATACTTTGAACAAATAATAGTATAAAAAATTTATAATAAAACTTCAAATCCTTAGTTTGTATGCATCCTAAATTTCACACGCATCGCGTGCAATAAATTAAAAAGACTAGTATTATGTAATTTAAGGAACTTAGTTAAGTTATATACATTTTAAATATTTGTAGGAAAGCCCCATTATATTACATAATTTAACAAAAGTAGTGTGACTTATCCACTTGTATATGGATAGACCAATTGGTATAACAAAAAGGTTGTAACTTAATACAATTAGGTTTTAAAATCTTACCATGTAAGACTTTAACTTGACACTAAAAGATATTTAAAATTTGAAACCTTGAAGTTTAACATATCATATGATATTATCTATTCATATGCTCATGGATAAATTCGTTTTCTTTATGATTGTTTTGAGAGTTTCTCTGGGTTCTCGAAATTTTGTTTGTTTTTTAACTAGTAGTCGAGTTTTAATAAGATTGTCTTTTTCATTCATTGCACATATATACACGTGTTGATGTGAGAAAGATTGTGGATTTAGAGGTCCAGATATATATCCCGAATTGTGCATATTGTAGTAAGCAAAAATTATTTAGAATTGTATATAAGTATTAAATATATTAATAAGGACACGTGTAAAATGACGATGAATGCAACTGTTATTTGTATATTTTAGGAAAATTTGTGAAAAACTACTACAAAGCTTACACTTTTTGAAAAAAACCACCAATTTTTTAATTTTCAAAATAAATTAAAGTACTATAACTTTGCAAAATTTTGTGAAGCACCACCTCTAACAGAAAATGTTAAGTTTTAGGTTTGGTGGTGAACTTAAGGGTTACGGTTATTCACGGAAAACTTAACTTTTTTCATTAAAAGGTAGTGGTTCACATAACTTTGTAAAGTTGTAGTAGTTTAAATTCAAAAAAAAAAATTTATTGGTGTTTTTTTTTTTCAAAAAGTGTAAAGTTTGTAGTGGTTTTTCAATAATTTTCCTATATTTATTTTTATATCAAACAAAATCCAATTACTAATTTTGACAAATTTTCTTTTGATTTATTGTTGCCATGGATACAGGGAAAATTTCCTTCTTTGCTTTTCCCCATTGAGATAAAGAACATAGCCAACTCTAAACATGGGAGTGATTCCGGTGTCTATGATACACAAGGAAGGTATGTTTGAGCTCAAGTTCCATGGGTGCCTCATTACTCATTACTCCCTTAAGGACGGTTCTACCAGAAAATATTGAAAAGGGCAAACACACGCTGAAAAATGAAACGACAAATAAATATGGACATTGTAACAGCCCGGCCATTTAGCAGCTCAATTAAGACATAATAATCATCTGATTATCATAATCCAAAGTAATGATCGACTGTCACTAAGCGCGTTGACCCCTTTCCAAAGTAAGTCAATGTACTTAGATATAATCATCAAGCTAACTCTTTAAACAAAAGATTGTTACAAATCCAAAATTCAAGTAGAAGGTCAAAATACGATGTCTTATACAAAATCCGTCCTCGCCGTCGAATATATGTAACAAACATCTTCAAATTGCTTCACATAACATAGGACGGTTCCCACATTCTAAACCTGTAAAATAACTGAACATGTCTCCACCAGGACAGGTTCAAAGAACAAAAATCAGCAATGCTCGTACAGAAGTTCTTATGCGGAAGCGAAATTACTTATGGTGGCGGCAAATAGATCATTAAAGAAAGCTTACATTCAACTTAAATTAAGGTTATTTCAACCCATATACGATTGCATATATATATATATATATATATATATATATATATATATATATATATATATATCTCAACTCATATACGAACACATATATATAACACAAGATAGTTCCTCAAATGGTTGAAGTTTCACAACCGTACCATAAACACATGAATGGTATTGAAAACGTTTTTTCACTTTTCTAAAATACGCCATTATGCGTTAGTCCATACGATCTTATAAAATTATATAAGAAATATACTTAGGATATTCCAAGAAAAAACTCAAAATAACTTTCTCAAATTTTCAAATACGACAATATGCATTTACACGAGGGTCTCATCGACCACATGATCTTATAAAATCATATATAAGAAATATGTATAAGATATTCTAGTATAATACTAATATAGGTTTCTTAACTTTTCACAGAACACGGGGGAGAACACACGTTGGAGTAGCGTTCACCACTAACACCCACATTGGTAGGCCGTCGCCCATCCCGTATTATTTCCGCTTGCAAGACTTTCAGGACATGTCCCCACACATTACACATACACATTGCAAGATGACAAGTCACCATTGCCACAATCTCCACCCTTCTTAAAACACATTTCAAAAGTTGACATTTCTGTCTCAAATCCATAGTTTTCGATAATCATTAAACATCATATCACAAATCAAATCATAAGACCAAACGATCCTTCTGGGGATAAATTAAAAGTAACTCCATAATATATACTTAAGATTTTTAGCAATCAAACTCTCATAAATGAGTAAATCAACACATAATATTTTCATAAGCAATAGTTACAAGTACCATAGTAGTAATGTAACTTAAAGTAGAAGTATACAATCTTCATTTGTGAAATCAATATAACAAAACTCATGTCAAGAAAGTACTATTAAACATAGATATTTACTTAAATGCATCTCTTATGATCATCATTTCAAATTAAGCTTGGTGAGTACACAAAGGAAAACCTCGTAATCACAAAGCCGCAAATAGGTTGTATTTGAAGTAATATAGTTTTTAAATAAATGAATACTACAATACTAAAACCCTTTTATGTACATACTTACTGTCCTTAAAGTCATACGAAAGTTTATAATATATAACCTGGATTTTTTACATTCCAAAGTCCTCAACAAACTCATTATTAGTACTCAACTAACCATTTCGTCAATTCACAAGTAAATAATTTATTTACTTCTAAAATTAAATTCGAAAAACATTTAAAAACTATATTCTCATTGATACTGCCTTTATAATGCTGAAAATAATTTTAATAATATTTTATCAAAGGGTTACATAATTTAAAATCAACTAACATCATATACCGTCAATTTCCCATAAATATGGAAAACACTAAAATGAACTAAATCATGCTTATATCCAAACTCAATAAGGTTTAATATATGTAACTATTCAAATTTACAGAATATATATCATCATCACAAATATAGATTAAGTAGATACAGTTCTCAAATTATACACAAGTTCAAAACATGATGGTTCAAAGTAAGATAATCACACTAGTCATGTCCAATCACTTCTTTAAATCATTCTTACTCAATATTTCGTTGCATGCAAGAAATACTAACTCTTTTTACACTTGAAAATCAAATTATAATCCAAATTCATCCACATGCAAATACTCCAATCAAAGGATTTAGAAACAAGTTCATAACATTTCAAGTTTTTCAAATCCCTTTCACTAAAATTTGTATCTTTCTTGTGTACCTTGAATGAGTGATCAAAAAAGGCTCTTAATAATGTTCTCCAATTCTATAAATCAACTACTTTGATGTCCATCAACAATCCTCAAAGTTCTAACATTAAAATTTAGGTAAGATAGTAGCCTAAAACTTAGAGATAAACCATAAATCAAAGTTTGTTCTTATTCATTACCTTGACTCATTTTTGTGAGTGAGTTGGGCTTTCTTGATGATCTAATGCTTTCCCGCTCCAATATGCGTTAAAACACAAGGAATCCAAATATGAGATTGCATGTGGGAAATAATGAGTGAAAGAATCAGAAAGAGGGAGAAGAACCCACCTTGGGTTGCTATCTACACAAGGCGAGTGGAATGGGGGTTCTTTGGGGTTCTGGGATTTATTTGTTTCTCAAGGGATAAAGATGAGTTTTAGGTGAGAGTTAGCTCAGTATGTCTCCTTATATGGGTTGTACTTGAATTTCCATTTTAGCCCCTCTTAGTAAGGGTAATTTAGTCATCTATATGGTTGTATCTGTTCAACTATTTTTAGTGTACCAATTCACTTAGAAGCCTCATTTTTCCAAATTTTGGGTTACCTATTGACCCAACTCGACCCAATTAGTGTTGGGAACATCCTAAGGATTAATTCCACACTTGTTTGCCTCAAAAATATGCAATACTCTTTAATCCACACTCAAATTAGTGAGCTACTTAGTTTTCCCAATTTCCTTTTACTTCTCTAAATATGGGAAACTTATATAATGGAATGTAATACCTTAAATCACAATTCTAAATCAGAGAACACTCAATCACAAATATACTTCATCAATATACTTATACAAACATAATTTTTATAGATTTATATGTATACGTATACATATTCATATAATCATGCTTACTTATAACTTATTCATAATTTTACATATCACCATACTTAGTAACCTTTAAGTTACTAATCATAATTAACACATAACACATAATTTCACATCTTGTGATATCAAATCACACACACACACACACACACACACACACACACACACACACACACACACACAGAGAGAGAGAGAGAGAGAGAGAGAGATGTACTTGTACCCATGTACACAAATTGGTCGTATCTTATCCATAACACATTCTTACTTAGTAACTTTTAATTTACTAACACAATCCACATCATAACACATAATTCTTTAACTTTCTCATCACTAATCACGCACATAAGTACATGTTGTGCAAAAATTTAAATTAATACGTAATTTACACTTAATAATTATGGTTTAAGGCTTAATAAAATTCCGGGGCTATTATAGACATCACATAGGAAAATACTAAATCAAATTTTTTGATTTTTGACCTTTTTCATAGGAGCATAAATTCAGGAAAATTTATTATTAATTAAAAGCATATATATCTTGCATTTGTCATGAAATAATTGTGTGTTGACCCTTTTGTTTTTTATTTGGAAGGTTTATACCATCAAAGTTTGAAGATATTTTTAGAAAGCACGCGCGCTCAAATTCAAATGCTCTAACCTCTATAGAAGTTAGCGAAATATTGAAGGCCAATAAAGAGCCAAAGGATTTCGGAGGATGGTTAGTACTAGTTTTTGAATCTTATCTTATCATAGATCGTCCCTTAGTTATGTTTTTATGTTTCAATAATTGATGTTATCATTTCCAACTATGATAAACTTATTTCAAAAGGTATCGAATTTTGATTATTTCGAAGCACTACCAACTTTATGGGGTCTCTTCTCAAAACGATCGTACAACTTAATTAACCCATGAAATTGGTTACTCTGATATCGGTATTGTTGTTCCTTTTTTTTAAAGGTTTGCGGCATATATCGAGTGAAAGATATTATCTTCACTCTGCAAGGACAAAGATGGTTTGTTGCAAAGGGATACAATTAAAGGAGTTTATGATGGGAGCTTATTTGAGAAGTTGGAGAAGGAGAGACAATCTACTAAAATACGTTAACAAGGATATAAGTTATAACAATCATAAAATTTCAAGAAGCTAGTTGAAGTATAATTGTTTGTTTTAAATATACTTTATTGTAAAATTTTTTTAGTTTATGATCTATGATTATTGCATTTTGTTCTTTTTCTAAATCGTTCATGGAGAACAAGATATTTAAGCTTATTTTTCAAAAACTTCTTTTCTTCATTTAAGATGTGAATGTGTAATTATTTTAAACCGTATTCCATATGTGACAAAAAAAGTAAATTTACTAGTGCAAAAGAGAAAGAAGAAAAGAGAGAAAATTTGAACATAGGAGAGAATATAATGATGCTTACCTTTTTACCCGTGCATCGAATTTCATTTCTTACATTAGTTCTATATGCAAAGTTATTGGCAATATTAACATATCGTATATAATAGCACATGGGTAAAAGTTCAAAAATTGGCATTCATCTATTTGTTCTGACATAGTCCTTGACTCGCAACACTCCCCCTTGAATTTCCATCTTTTAATAAATATCGGTTGCCTCTAATTATTACCTCGTTAAAAACTTTGTCAAAAAAAATCAAATAGGATAAAAACCTAATCGAGGGAAAAAGAGTGTAGCGCTTGTAATACTCCCTTGAATCTAATATAGTTCATGAAGGAGGCGGGTTTCGATAATTTGCATCAGCTCATTCAATTTTCTTTGAAGATAAAGATTTGGCAAACAAGTCAGCAAGATTTTCATATGACTGAATTTATTGCATATTTATCTTTCCTTCTTTGTGGATATCATGTGTGAAGAAGAGATTTTTTAATAAATGCTTAGTTTTATTTCCTTTAATTTCATCTTCACTAACTTGGGTGATACAAGAAATGTTATCTTCATAGATCAATTTTGGGCTATCTATAATTGCATCCATCCCGCATTCTTCTTAAATATGACTAATAATTGACCTAAGCCAAGCACATTGTTGTCCAATTACATAAAGAGCGGTTATTTCAGCATCATTTGACAATGTAGTAGTTAATGTTTGCTTCATTGATTCCCATGATGTTGTTATATCCCCATAAGTAAATGCATATCCAGATAGTAACTTGGCTTTATGAGGGTTTGATAGGTATCTAACATCTGTGCAACCAATTAGTGAAGCATTTTTTTGATTGATAGAATAAATCAAGATTACATGTTTCTCGGAGATAATAAAGTAAGTGCTTAATTTCACTCCAATGTTTCTTTGTTGGTCAATAATCGTATCTAGATAGAGGTTTACAGAAAATCCTATGTCAGGTCAAGTGTTGTTAGCCAGATACATCAAGGGACCAATTGCCCTTAATACTTCAGGAACAAGAATTTCTTTGTCTTCGTCTTAAGGTTGAAGTGGGCCATCTTTCATATTCAAAGTTCGGATAACCATTGGAGAATTTATTGGTTGTGCTTTATCCATATGAAATCGTTTCCAAACCTTTTCTATACAATTTACTTGATGAACAAATATCCCTACTTTCAAATGTTCCATTTGTAAGCCAATACGCGGGCTATAGTATTATACCCCGCAACTAAAAGTGTAATATCCCAAAATTCATTTCCTAAGGAGAGAGTGTCTTCATAATGAATTTCATTTACTTTAGAAGGCGATTAAAATATGGGAGGGTCACGAAGCCACTCTCTCCTTTCTCTTTCAACAAAACCATAAATTCCATCTAATTTCGTCTAAAACTTCAGTGCATTACTACCGAAGAACTCCAAAAATCTAAGAATCCAATTTCCATGGTAAACCCATTAACAACTAGCTTCAAATCCATCAAAACACTAACAAGTTGTTTGGATAACCAAAATAGGAGGGAAGGAGAGGGAAGGGGAGCGAGGGGAAGGGAAGGGAGATGGCAAAAATCAATTGTTTGGATAATAAGTGAGGGGGTGAGTGATTTGGAGGGAGGAAATTGAAGGATTAGTTTATAAAAATTTCCTCCCTCCAACTTGGAGAGATTTGGAAGGAAAACTCGTCATTCTCTCCTCCCCTCCCTTTCTATTCCCTCCCCTTCCCTTCCCTCCCCTTCTTTTCCTTCCCCTTTTCTTATCCAAACACAATGTAAGAGATTATTTGGATAGTCAAGATATGATGGAAGGGGAGGGGAGGGGAGGAGGGGGACGGCCAAAATACATTGTTTGGATACCTAGGGAAGGGGTGAAGGATTTGGAGGGGAGAGAAATGGAGGATTACTATGTAAGAAATTCCTCCCTCCAGCAATGGAGAGATTTGAACAGGAAAGTCATTCTTTTTTCATCCCCTTCCCTTTCTCTTTCCTCCGCTTCCCTTCCCTCCCCTTCTTATTCTTCCCCTTCTTTCCCAAACACGTTGTAAATGCTTCAGTCGTTTGATTCTTGGGCACTTCTTGGCCAACTGGGCAAACCAGCAGTTGTTTTACCTGCTAGCAAGCCCTTTAATTTGCAGTAGCTGGATAAGTTGTAGGAATAAATCGTTGGGGGTAAGCACAACCAGGTACCCGATCAATATACTAAGAACCAGACTTGAAACCAGACATTCCTAGAATTTAGAACTGGGATTGGAATTTGTTGAACCGAATTCTTATTGTTTTAAATTGGACTCAAAACCATTCCAACACCGTGTAACCGATTCTCTATGAGATGGATGCAATACTGATTTTCATAGGTTTGACTTTCTAGAAGTGGCCCTAAAATCGGTAAGGGTTCCAATGATGCGTACCTGACACCCAATGACATTCACAAGCTTAGTTTGTTCACTATCAAGCTAAAAAAAAGATCAAAACAAGAACCATAACATATTCATATTGGTATCATTTGATATAATTTCGCTCAAACTTACATTTACGAGCTCTTAAGTTTTAAGACTATTAATTAAGAAGCACACAATAAAAAAATCATCAAGTACCCAATCTCACTCTCATTCCATCAAATAACAGGTCTTGGAAACATAGTTATCGGGTACCCAGTGGTAGCGAGTCCAAAAGTTACTACCCAGAATTGGAGCCAGTTGTAACATTAGTTCCTTAGATTTGGAACCAGACCCAGTTCTAACGGGACCAGTCCCAATTCCTTACCCGCCATATCCAATCGGCTCTAGATCTAAAATCGAGTACCCAATAATTTTGTTCACGCAGTCACCCCTAATAAATAGAGGAGAAAAATATAGAAATGGGATAAGTAATGGGTTTTGAATTCTATAGTGGTTGATATATGTTTTCGAATTTTTAAAAGAGCGCCAAATTATGAAATTATTTATAAATTTTGAGTTTTTTTATGCTTTGACATTTGTCCATATTTTCTTGTATAAAAAGTAGTTCTATGGTATTATCTATAAATTTGGTTTTTTTTTTTTTGAAGTTTTCACATTTGGCGCCAAATCCTACTATTATGGCTTTTAATTTGGGGAATTGAACTTGTGGGTTTTTGCGCGGATATAGACTTAGCATTTAGCGGTGATTAGCCTATTGAGAAAAGGTTTTTCAACTACCCTAGTTTTTGTTGAGGTACATAGCCACTAATGCCAAATGCACTTATTAACGTGCGAAAGTGAATGAGGTTAATAATTTATTTCCTACATTTTTGAATTAGTAAAACCATTAGCATAATTTTTTTCCTTTATTTTAGAATCCATCCTCTCCCCCTAATATAATATAGATAGAAGAAGTTACGAATGTATGATAAAAATCAATCTCAAATATTTTGAAAAAAATGATCTAATCAATTGACATATCCCTTAATCTATCTCAACGGTGCTAGTTTTTTAAGTGTATTAGCCCAGTAGGCAGCAAGATATCTCATATGGTCTACAATATTAGCCCCTCGGCTTGTTAGCATTGCGGTTCTTTGCTACACCTGATTTAGCTAAGGTCTTGTTCTCTTGGATTGAATAGATATGAACTAAAACTAGTTTTAGACTCGGGCAATGCCCCGAACTTTTTATGCATTACATTTTACTAATAGTTGAAAATAATTAATGTCATTTAACATGAAAAGCTTATCGTAAAAAAAGAAAAGATAAAAAAATGACTTATTTAAAATATGGATTTTGAAAGTTACAACTTATAACTCTTAGTTTCACTTCTATATCATCATTGATTTTCATCAAAGATTTGATAAAAGAAACAACAATAGTAGGTTGGCGTAGTGGTTGGAGCTGTTTTCTTGCATGCTGAATGTCGTGGGTTCAAATCTTCCATTAGACATTTTTTTTAATATGAGAAAGAAGTTGATAGAATGTCATCAAAGAGAGATGGATAGTGACACGTGGCAGATTGCAATGCTTGGCTACGCTTTTTAATATATATATAGATGAATTAAACTGAACTATCTATACATATAAAAAGTGTAGGCAACGGATTGGCCACATGTCACTATCCCTCTTTCAATAGCCTTTTATCTATGCCATTCTCATATATCAAAAAAATTATTGATAGGAAGATTAAAACCCGCAACCTGAAGTAGAAATAAAGAGTTTCAACCATCCCTCCACCGTCCTCTTATTGATTTTTTTTATCAAACTTAATGGTCATACTTGAATGAAATTCAAGAGTAGTTAAGTTGTAATTAAATTTGAAATCAATATTATAAAAGACTTTTTTATGATGACATATTTTATCCCTAAATGATACTTTTAGTTTTTGTAACTACTATTAAATTATAGCATAAAATATTTGGGGCATCCCTCGGGTCTAATACTATTTCCATTAATTCTATCCAAAAAGTAGGGCCTAAATTAAATTTTTAAGGTACTCAATTGCCATTATTAGCCAAGGGATTGTCTCTTAAGGTTGTAGAAAATACAAGGATTCTTGTATTAATAAGTCTGTTCTTTTCAACTTATTTTCGTTTTATTTGAACATATCTTAACTTATCTGAACTTATTAGACCTTATTAGATCTTATTAGACGTTATTCGAGCTTATTACATCTTATTAGTCTTATTATTCAACCTTATTCCACCTTATTAGATCTTATCAAAACTTATCTGAACTCTCTAAAATTATAAGGAATGAAAGTAAGAACGGACCCTAGAAGTATGTACTAACTGCTATTAGTTATAAAAATTGCAATTTTAGAAAAAAATAGTGATTCGTATGAGAAAAGTTACAATTTTTTTTTAAAAAAAACAAACTATAGTACGTACTTAGGTGAGAAAAATAGGTAAAAGGTTACTAGTTTAACTAATCAGGACAGTTCAACAAAAAAAAACCAATTGTATAATGAGATTGTTAGGGTTGTAAGTGCAAGTAGAATCACATGAAAAGATATATAGATTGAGAAAAACAAATAGAATTGAAAATATTGCTAGAAGAGCCGTAAAAGATGGACACAATAATTTAACGTGAGGAAACCCTCTAATTAGGGGTAAATAAACACGGATGACGAACATCGAGAATTCCATTATAATACAATAGAAAAAAAAAAACTATTATAGGGTGAATAGTTAAACATACAAATTAAACTCTCAGTATAAACTCACTAAAGATAATTACAAGAAATGGTGGAGTAGAATACAAGGAGTAATATAGGAAGGCTTGCAGGTTGTGGCTTCTTGTGTGTAGTGTGTTGTTAGGTTTGTGTTGATGCCCAAAATGAAAACCACACCTATATATATAGAGGTCTTCTAGTTAGTTGACTAATGCTCAAGAAAAAAGGAGAATTTCTAGCATTCCACCCACGTAGCACTGATGTCAAATGCTCTTCATTTCTTGACTTGTTAGAGATCTAGATGTTGTTGGAATGCAATGGAACACTTAATAGGTGTTGAATTGAGCGACTAATTTTAATTGACTTTTTGAAAAAACGAACTTTATGTTATAAAAAGAACAATGAACAAGAGGAAACTGAATATATCACCACTCCAAGGCACGAAAACTACGCTTTCCTATTAGTTTATTTAGCCCCTCTAGGATGATCGAGTTACACAAAACAACTAATGATATACAATGGAGTAAACAATTCATTTCTATGATCTTAGAAGTGAATCCTCAAGAATTTGTGTTTGATGTGTTTATGAAGAACACTTAAGAAAAATTTGATTACTATTTTTCTTAAGCAAGCAATCCTCTTGTGAATTTTGGAACGGAATGCAACTCCTCCTTTTATAGCTACATGTGCAAGGAGCCTTATTAAGGCCTTTAATAGGATCCTTAATATGTCCTTAAACCAGAGAATAATGCCTACAATTAACTTGCAAAATCGTTCATAAACAAGCAAAACGCCTCCAATGGATATAAATTGTCATATCACAAAACCGAGGAGTCAGATGCAGTGCGCAGTCGCGGCCCGCGTGCTTCTCCTACCTCCCTTCTTCAATCTTCGAAAATAATTCCTTCCCTCCACTTATTTCCCCCACATGTTAACTAACTAAACCCATTACCCCTACAAATGTTCCAACAATCTTCCTTCCATATGTAAGGTAATGTTGAACAGTTTACAGCATGCAAAAAATCATAAACAAACATGCTCATGTATCAAAGAAATATCAAACGATTGAATTTCCACTTGTATACATAAACTTAACAACAGTTACGATTAAAATGATAGGCTAAGCTTTGAATCATTCAACCACTACAAATTATTGAAGTTACAAATACACATAAGCACAAAACTAGGGTTCTTAAACATCCGACATCATGGTGTCCATATCCATTCATGAGCGTTCAAAGTCAAGCCTAGACTTGTTGAAGCGGCCAAACTCCTAGCTCATATAGGTAAATCTTTACGCACATGCTCCTGCAATTTGAGCACTTTATCAAAGATTTATTAAGTAACTTAATTTAACCTCCTTTACATTACAGTAACAAGCACTAACCTAGCGATGTGAATCTCACAAGTGCTTCCAACCTTTAAGGAAAAGTACTATCCTCATTGAATTTGGGATCTAATGTTGTATTAAACATCAAATTGAGTTTTCCTTAGTTAAAGGTTGATCAATAGGCTCAAGAACCATCCCTATGTTCATTATTTTCACTAGTTCCCTTGGCAACGGTTTCGTAAACTTATCCGCCAAGTTCACACTAGGCCGAACAAAATCAATGGTTATACAACCATCCCTTATCAGCTCACATACATAGCTATGTCTAACCCCCAATGTGCCTTGACTTGCCATTGTAGACTTCACTATACGCTTTGGCTATTATGGATGCACTATCACAATGGAGGCAAGAGGAGACATTGGTTTGACCCATAAGTCAACCTCACTCAGCACATTTCTTAGCCATTCTGCTTCTTGACAACAAGAAGCTAATGCGATGACTTCCGATGCCATTGTTGAATAGGTAATACATGTTTGTTTCTTAGACGCCCATGAGACGGCACCTCCTCCTAGAAGAAACACTCATCCACTTGTGTAAGAATAATCTTCCTTATTGGATAACCAACTACCTTCGAGTACCCTTCTATGATCGAAGGTTCTCCCGTATAAGTTAAACCATAATCTTTGGTTTTGTTCAACTACCTTGATACTCTTCTCAAAGCTTGTCAATGCATCATACTAGGTTTACTAGTATGCCGACTATGCTTGATAATAGCAAATGCTATATCTGCCCGATTGCTAGTCATAGCATACATCAAGCTTCCAACCAAGCTTGCAGACTCTAATTGAGCAATAGGAGTACCACCACTCGGATTAAAAAGTGAATACTAGTATCCATCGGAGTCGAAAAATGAGTCGAGTTTGAGTCATTACCATTTTCTCAATGTAATGAGGTTGTGATAAAGAAATAGTTCCTTTATCTCTCATTATTCTAATACCAAGAATAACATCCACTTGAAGCAAAGATTTCATTGAGAAGCTACTTGAGAGAAATTTTTTTAGTACTTTTCACTTGTTCCAAATCAGTCCCAAAGATGAGCATATCATCAACGTATAAGCAAAATATAACTCCATTACCGTTATTATGAAATTTGCTATATACACACTTATCGGACTGATTTATTCTAAACCCATTAGCCAAGACTACATCATCAAATTTTTGATGCCATTGTTTTGGTGCTTGCTTAAGTCCATACGAAGATCTAACTAACTTGCAAACCTTAGACTCTTGACCTTTGACCACGAATCCTTGAGGTTGATTTAAGTATAATTCCTCCTCCAATTCACCATTAAGGAATGTTGTTTTAATATCCATTTGGTGAATTACAAGACCAAGATTCGCCGATAAAGCTATCAATAGTCTAATGGTAGCAATCCTAGCTACCAGAGCATAGGTTTCAAAGTAATCGATACCGTACTTTTGCCTAAAACCTTGGACCACTAACCAGGCCTTATGTTATTATATGGTTCCATTAATTTTCCGCTTTCTTACGAAAATCCATTTACAACCTAAGGGTTTGCAACCGGGAGGTAAACTAGCTAAAACCCATGTATTATTCCCCATTATAGAATCTATTTCATCATTCACGACCTATTTCCAAAAGGCGGAATCATGAGACTTCATATCCTCAACAAAGGTCCTAGGATCCTCCTCCATATTATAACAATATGAAACTTGAGTCACAATTGACTCCCTTGACCCTTCAACTAAATAAAGTTGAAAATCTAGTCCAAAAGATTTCTCTTTTCTAATTCTTTTACTTTTCCTAATTTCCGGTATTGTGGTTTCATGATCATTATTGATGTCACCCACAACACTGAAACTTGTACTAGGTATCATGTCCCTTGGTCTAGGAATCGAAGAAAAACGAGTCTCATCAAATATTGTATCCCTTGACTCTATCAGGGTGTGAATAGAGACAAAATCATTATGCTCAATGACATAAAACCTATAGGCTTTACTATTTTCCGCATAGCCTATAAAAATGCAATCAATTCCTCTTTCACCTAAAGTTTTACATTTAGGTCCATCAATTTGACAATAGCCCTACATCCCTATACCTTAGGGTAATTAGATTAGGCTTTTTCTTTGACCAAAGTTCATATGGGGTAGTCTTGTTCTTTTTATTAGGAACCCTATTTAAAATATAGCATCTCGTTAAAATAGCATCACCCGATTCGTCACTTAGACCCGAATTAGAAAGCATGGTGTTAACCATTTCTTTTAAAGTCCTATTTTTCCTTTCCGCCACACCATTACTTTGAGGTGAATATAGTGCGGTAGTTTCATGGATTACTCCTATGGAGTTAAAATTACTAGGATTACAGTATTCACCACCCTTATCCGTTTGAAGTCTTTTAACTTTTCCATTAAGTTGAAGTTCCACTTCTTTCTTATAGATTTTAAACTTTTCAAGTGCTTCATCTTTTGAGAATGATAAATAAATGTAACAATACCTTGAATAATCATCAATAAAAGTTACAACATATTTCTTATTTCCCGAAGATGGTGAAATATGAAAGACACACAAGTCACTATGCACCAATTCTACCAATACTAATTGTCTTGTCACACTATGTTTTTTGTAATTTTGTTTAACATACATGTCTTGCACTTCTCTAAATTTAAATAAAGGAAGGTATTAAACCTCACTTAGACATGTCATATAATCTACGATAGTTCACATGACATAACCGATTGTGCCATAGAGAAGAAAATCAAGCATGTAAATAGAATTAACAATTTTATAATCAATGCTAAACTTAAACATTCCATTACAAAACTATCCTTGACCAACATAAATACCACTCTTAGACACTACAAACTTATTGGATTCAAAAATAATTTTAAAACCAAACTTATTCGAAAGACTTCCCGACACAAGGTTTTTCCTAACCTCCGGAACATAACAACATCCCGGAGTGTTAGAGTCTTTCCCGGGGTTAACAACAATTATACTTGGCCAATACCCTTAACCTTTAACAAAAATCACTCCCCATATACAAAATTGGACCATCATCCAATTCCTTCAAAGACTTGAAATGGTGTATTGTTGCACACATGTCGAGAAGTGATATCATGGATTTATATAGAGTTTTCCCCTTATTTATGAGCTAAATTGTGCGTCAATGGAGCTCTTCGAAACTATTTTATACTAATTATCGTATGTAGTCGTGGTTTTGTGTTTTAGTGTGGAATTGCAGGTTTTAGGAGTTTTCTCCTTATTTCCGAACTATTTGGAACCAACAACGGCTTTACAAGTTGTTATGAGGCACACAAAAGTCATCACTAGAATTAAGGATAAATTTAGAGGTCCTGAGACCTCTAAAGCATGAAGATTGAGTGCCAAAACGCTAAAGAAATAAGCCAATGGTGTTGACCCGTGTTCTGATCGGGCAAAATATGGCCCGATTAGGCAAAGAATATTATGATCGGGTGGTAGGGTTTGATACCCGATCGGGCGGGCTTGGCCCGACCCAATCTAGCGAACCTAATTTTATTTGTTGCTACACCAAGGAAGAAAATCAAGAGCACAAGACCTTTGGCCCAGCCCGATGCATTCGGGCGTACCATGCCCGATCGGGCGAGGCCCACTAAGTGTTGTTGTTACTGTGCGCATCCAAGAGAATGAGTTGGAGTTGGGCAGCTTTGTACCCGCGGCCTGATCGGGTGAAGTGTGCCCGTCGCAATCGGGCTGGCCCAATTCCCATCTTTGGTGCTGCTGCATTATTAGGAGGAAAAGTTATGAAGCTTGATTTGTTTGAGTTGGCCCGATTGGGTGGCCCATTGCCCGATCGGGTTGTGGGGATGCGGAGCCGAATTTCTATCTTATTTTATTCCATTTTAATTAGATTTTAGAGGTTATTATAAATAGCTAAACTCATTTATTTGAGAGACATCTTTTATTCAGCTTTGTTAAGTATTAGTTTAGAGAGTTTTATTAGGTTAAACACTTAGATTAGCTATAAAGGTGATTGAACCTTGGATTCATTTTCAATAAAGCTTATTGCTTTCCGTCAATTGGTACTATTCTTCTCTCTTAATCTCTTTAGTTATTTCTTGATTTCTAGTTTAATTATTGAATTGAGATATGATGCAAAGATTAAGGTTTTATATTAGTTTTGTTATTGTTGATTAAATTATGAGTGAGAAGTCCTATTTCTAGGGATTTAGGGAGGAAAACCTTGTTTATACCATGAATTAATTTTGAATTACTATTAGTTTCTAGGGCTTGATTAGATTGATTATGGTGTTATTTGTTCTTTATGGTAATTAATATTATTGTGCAGTTTCATTGATTGCTTGTGGTTAATAATTATTTGCACAGATCCGTCTTACTTTTAGAGGCCTAGTACACATTAGTAAAATTTTGTTTATGTTAGTGAACATGCGACATATGTTGAATCATGAGCGTTGAGTCTTAACCATAGCTTAACACGTGCTCTAATCTTTCAATTTTTGACCTATGTTCTGATAGTTGTTTGATCCTTTTGATTGGTATAAGAATGGTGGACCGAACTAATACCCTAGACCTTTAATTCATAGTTTGATTCCCATCTTTATATTGCTTTCTTTACTCTAATTAATAGTTCAACTGATTTTTATCTGATCTTGTCTGAAGTAGTTTTTTGACTGAATATTAACTTAGAAACTTTGTCTCTCTGTGGATTCGACCCTACTTCCCTTGACTATCATTGTTAGAGGACTTAGGATTATCTTTGATCAGGTGATACGAATCTAGCCTGTCAAGAAGCTCCTGAATCAATCCACCAAGAATCATCAACGTGCACAACATTAATTTCAAAAATCATAGCCACAAAATTCATTTCTTCAATTATGCTTTTATGTGCAAACGTAACTTGGTTTTGACCAACACTGGGTTGATCTTTCTTTGTCGTCTTCTTTTTCTTCCAAGATGGACAATCCTTCTTCAAGTGAGGACCATTGCTCACCCAACAAGTCAGAGCTTTCCTCTTCTTGTTTGCAACATTGGTTTTAGATTGAGCATTAGATTTCCTGGTCCCACTAGACCCACCAACTTCTACCATATTAACGGTAGACTTAGGAGCACTAGAAGAAGTGTCCTTCACCCCATCATGAGCCCGGATCCCCTCTTCTATACGAAGATGAGTTCCTAATTGCTCCATATTCATATCCTCTTTTTTATGTTTCAAAGTATGTTGAGTGTCTTTCCAAGAAGGTGGTAACTTATCAATAATGAAAGCAACGGCAATCGCTTCATCCATTACCATACCATGTGATCTAATAATTTGGTTAAAAATGTGATGAACTTCGTGAAATTGCTCCATTATAGGCCTATCATTAGTCATTTTTAATGAATTAAAATCACTAACAAGAAACTTCTTACTTGAAGTATCTTCGGAGATGTACTTGGCCTCTAGAGAATCCCAAAGCTCCTTTGCACTCTCTACATTTTGGTAAAGATCGAACAAAGTATCCGAAAGAGCATGAGAATATGACCACGACAAATGTAGTCATCATTCTCCCACTTTGTCCGCCTCCTTGTAGTCTCCAAGGACTCTTCAACCCCTTCTTGTGGGTAAGCCGAGATTGGTGTTGTTAACACATACACCACATTGAGAGTCGTCAAGAAGAAGTGAATCTTCTTTTGCCAACAACGAAAACCACCCCTTCAAACTTGTCCAACTTTTCGAAGTTCAAAGTCATGTCTTTGTGTGATGAAGCCATATCCAAAAAGAAAATAAACTAATAGATTATTCTAAAAAGAACAATTAACAAGAGAGAACCGGATATATCACCACTCTAAGGCACGGAAACTACGCTTTCCTATTAGTTTATTTTGCCCCTCTAGGATCACCGTGTTACATGAAACAACTAATGAGATACAATGGAGTAAACAATTCACTTCTATGATCTTAGAAGTGAATCCTCAAAAACTTGTGTTTAACGTGTTTATGAAGAACACTCAAGAAAAATATGATTACTATTTTTTCAAGCAAGCAATACTCTTGTATCTTTTGGAATGGAGTGCAACTCCTCCTTTTATAGCTACATATGCAAGGACACTCATTAAGGACCTTTAATAGGATCCTTAATTAGGTCCTTAAACCAGAGAATAATGCCTGCAATTAAATAGCAAAACCGCTCATAAACAAGCAAAACGCCTCCAACAGATATAAATCGTCATATCACAAAACCGAGGCGTCAGAGGCAGTACCCAGTCGCGACTCACGACATAGGTGGCGGCCCACGAGCAGCTCTTGCCTCCCTTCTCTTCAATCTTCGAAAATAAGTCCTTCACCTCCACTTATTTCCCCATGTGTTAACTAACTAAATCCATTACCCTTACATATGTTCCAATATTTTATGGCACTATGGTGTAAACCCACGTAGCATTAGCACCGATGTCTGATGCTCTGCATTTCTTGACTTGTTAGAGATCGAGATGTGCAATTACATAAGGTTGTACTGATTTAGGAAAAATATAGAAATCCCACTTAGTTAATTCCCATATTGTAAGAGCAATAAGTTGACTTGTTTTGGGCTCATTTTAGAAGATATCTGGGCTTATAAAATTTGGGCCATAATTTCCTAGGATCGCATTGCATCCATTTAGTCAATGTTAAATTTTATTTACAACACATATATCTTGAAATTGACTGAGCAAAAGAAGTGTATAAGACTTTGTTATCGATATAAGAGTGTGTAACAAGACTTTATTACCGATATAAATTAAGTGTCTTAAGATTTTGTAAATTATGTACTATAACCAAGTAGTTTGAGTTTTGTGCTTTATGTTTTGTAAAAGTTGTGCACATAATATATAATATCAAGGGTCTAATTTTATATTTAACCTACGAATCTAAAATTATAAATCAGCATTTCTTGTCGTTATATTATGGCAATATGTTAGAGGGTATTGGACCATAGGTCCAAGGCCCATTAGGTTATTCTAGTTAGGTTATATTTCTAGCCTATATATTGATGTCATGGGAATGAATAGAACAAGCACAAATAATATATCTATTCTATTCTTAACATGGTATCAGTTTAGGTTTGATCCTAGGGTTTATCCCAATTTTCCTGTCTCTCACCGCCGGTGGGTGGTTGATCTATTAACGTCCACCGGCCGGTATCCACATTCTTTCGCCGCCAAACTGCTATTATCTATGTATTCTTATTCAATTTTTTTTTCTGCCACCTTCCAAACAGTGACGACACCACAAATCAATGGATCAATGATGTCACCTGCAAATCAATGACATCACCTTGGAATCTAAAGTCACTTAATTAACCTGGTTTGTCTTCTTTGATGTTTAGCCAGAGGTTACTGCTATCATGTGGTGGCTGGCAGCGGAGGTTTAAAAAAAATGAACACAAAAGGAGTGCCGTAATTTGGTTGAAGTAGGTCTTAGTTGTTTTGTCTCATATGAGACTTGTGATTAATTGATCTTAAGTTTGATGTTGGTTTAACAATTCTCAAGTTTTGAGCACGGGTTGCTCTAAAAACCCAATGGTTTTGGCGGGTTCGAAAAGAATGTCGTTCCCGTTAAATTGATATTTATGCAGGTTCGGAAATAATGACGTTCCTGTTTGTTTGAGCATGGGTTTGCTCCGAATACCCAATGAATTTGAGCACGGGTTTGCTCCGAAAACCCAATGGATTTAAGTTTGGTTTTGCTCTAAAAGAAACCCTTGAAGAATTGCTGCCAATATCGTCGACTTTTGCTGAAGCTACAACTATTGAAGAATTATTATTTTTATTGTATTTTTTTTTTGTTATTATTATTTTTCCAATTGTAACGTTCGTGTTACTGTCGTTACGATTGCGGGAGGGTGTTAGAGGGTATTGGACCATAGGTCCAAGGCCCATTAGGTTATTCTAGTTAGGTTATATATCTAGCCTATATATTGATGTCATAGGAATGAATTAGAACAAGCACAAATAATATATCTATTCTATTCTTAACACAATATGAGCAGGAGTCATCCATCTCACCATGCGCTATTGAGTCATCCTTTTGTTATATAAAGACATTGAAAAATAATCAACGGCGGGAACACTATCTAGAGAAAGATACCTTAAGACTTTTTCTGGCAATGTTTAACAAAAATCATTAATAACTATTAACTATGAGAAGATAACAATTACTTTAATCTGGAATATCACCCAAAAATGCAAATTAGTTCTTTACTTGTTCCCCTTATATTTATACTAATTTTTTATAACACAATTACAAAATAAACTCATCTAAAGGTGACCCATAATGGCCGCAAGTTTATCCATGTTCATGGGCTTGGCATAGAAATCATCCAACCCAGCATTCACAAACTCTTGAATCCTTGTTGGTGAAGAAGATGTAGACATGCCAATGATCAAACTCTTCACACCTAAAGCTCGAATAGCCATTGTTGCCTAAAGAAAATTTATATGACAGTATAGTATATTAAAATTTCATCGTCTTCAAGTTATTCTTGTAGATATAATTTAAAGTTGACATTACATATTTAGACGACCCTAACAAATTCCTACACGATAAGTAATTGTAAAAAATATTACAATTGATAATTATAGAAAACATTGCAAATGTATAAAAAAAACTATTAGTCTTAAACTATACTACATCCGTTCCATATGTATTGCAACACAGGGAGTTTTACGCCTCTCAACGCACTACTTTAAACGCTAATATCTCTAATTTTATTTAAGTAAAAATTATAAAAAGTTGATATTAATTAAGCATTTATCGAGACGAATCTAACAAGATTCCACATGGCTACATTTATCCTTGTGTACAAATTACAAAAGAAGGTCAAATGATAGTGTATGAATAGTACAAATTGTCAAAGGTTGCAATGCATATGAAACGGAGGTAGTATAATAATAGTACAATCTGGGTGTTTGATCATTAGTACACCTTTTATGATTATGTGCCAATTGCAAAGTCTAACGCTTTCGTAGTGATTAGTCAAAATGAAGTGATAAAAGTAACAAGGGCCTTGTCGTCTTTTGACAGCCCAATGGCCTTCCGCCTTGACTTACCTATAATTTTAATATTAATATCTTTAAATATGTAATATTAAATTCATAAGTAAGTATATTGCATTATCAAAAACAAATATAAGAAAATTTCACTGAGGACTTTTAAATTTTTGAAAAAAGTGTCATAATTGAAAAACATAATAACATATGGCTGAAAGTACCTTCAAGCCATCCATGATTGGCATTTCCATGTCCATGACAACAAGATCAAATTGATTCCCAGCACGAAAATACTCAACAGCTTCTTGTCCATTTTCAGCTATTTTAATTTCAAAACCAATTCTACTCAAATATTTCATATTAATGGCTCTATTTATAGAGTCATCATCAACAATAAGGGCCACCAATTTCTTTTCATTAGCCATATATCTTTATTATTATCTTAGTTTGTGTGTATCAACTAGTTTATGTGCTTTTACAAATAGTTAATTTGTTGCTCTAAAGTCTAAACAAGTCCTTTTTATACAAGTATTTGTTGATAATCAAGCAAACAATGCTACAAACAAGCCCAAATCCCATCTAACAATCTTTTTGTTCTATTTTGGCAATGAAAGAAAAATGAAGGGTAGATGTTCCTCAAACATGCATTATCTACCAATCTGATGAACAAACTGAATAAAGTGTTAGGCTAGCTAGGATCTTGTAGACTGAATCTCATCTACTAAGTCAAAAAGTGTTTAGATTGTTTCTTTCCATCTATTGTTTGCATCTTAAGTTGGTTTGCTAAGTCATTAATATATAAATGGTGGCAATGGTATTGAGCTTATATATATATATATATATATATATATATATATATATAATGTGAGAACACCCCTTAAATGAGAGTACCTACTTATATGACAACAGATCTCGATCATAGATTTTGAATAATCCAACTGCTTAGATTTTCCCTGTCAATTTGTCTTCTCCTCTATACTTAACCCATGTTTGGTTACATGTTTTTACAGCTCAAAAACGGGATCAGGTAAGGAAGTCCGTTTCTTTCTGTTTGGTAGGAGAGTAGGAATATTCCATTCCGTTACTCAGATGTAACCCAATCCCTCAATTTGTTACCCTATCTTCCTCTACGGTAACAAAATTATATATATATATTGGAGAAATTGCTCGATGTTTTATTTATTTATGTGAAAGTGATACAATGCTTTTATAAGAAAATCAAACAGGCAAATATTCAAATGTATGTCATCATTGATTAGATTTAATTTATAAATAAAGCTTAATTATAATTTCAGATTAATAGTTAAAAACTTAATTTAGTTCAAATTATGATTATCAACTTAAAGAGTCTCAAATTTTCAATGCTTTTCATCTATTAAGATTTCACCCTTTTTTTTACTTTCTTAATGGTAAGAATTGATCAAGTAATAACTCATTCATATTGTGTGTTTTTCAACATGCTATAGGCCCTATATTCTTAGCTGAAAGTAACATGTAAGATAAGATTTATTTTACCGTTTGAAATTGGAGTAATTTTTCGGGTGCATGGTTTACCCATATGCCAAACGAAAGAACACGGTAAATCTTAAAGTTTTCAATTTAAATCTACCATGTAAGGTTTTAACAAGAAATGGTGTTGAGATTTTAAAATCTTGAACTTTTAAATTAAATCTTATAGCTTTAAGTTAAATTTTCATACGGTTTATTCATATACTTATAAATAGACCGTCTCAAACAAGTCTTTGTATTGAAATTCCTACTTAGGGCTTGTTCTCCCCAGTTTATTTTCAGTTCAATTCAGTTCAGTTCAGTTCTTTTATAACCATTTTGTTAAATATTATTATTATGTTGGTCTAATTTATTTTACTAATTACTCTTATTATTATTTATTTTATATCATTATTATTAAGTATTATCATTATTATATCTATATATTATTTTGTTTATTATAGTTTTACTCATTATTATTACTATTATCATTAGAGAAGAACATGTTTAGATCAAAAGCATAAACCAATCAAATCACATCAAAACGATATATGATGCAATTTTGCACGGTCCGACCCAATCATTATTTTATTACTAAATATTAAAATATTATTAAATCTAATTATTAAAATAGTAATATTAATTTACTTTTTAGATATTATTGTTATTTTATAATCACCATCAAGTATTAATATATTCATACAAAGACTATAAAATAATTGTTATTAATTATCATTATAATCATTATGATTATGAATATTATTTATTTATAACTATCGTTTAAAAATATCAAAAATACAATTATTATTATTCATTATTATTATGTATCATTACTTATCATTATAATTTTTATTTAATATTTATATTAATATTGTTTAAATATTATTTATATATTTATTTAATTAAATTCAATTCAACTTGATTCAGTTCAGTTCAGTTCAGTTCAATTCAGTTCAGTTCAGTTCAGTTCAATACAGTTCATTTCGGTTCAGCTCCAATCAGTTCAGTTCAGCTCCAATCAGTTCAGTTCAGTTCAGCTCCAATCAGTTCAGTTCAGTTCAGCTGAATTATGGCGAAGAGAACAGGCCCTTACTAATGTAGAATAATTAAATTTTCTTTGAGGGGAATTAAGTTTATTTAATGAAACTAGTTCTTATTGATTGAGACTAACAATTCTAAAAGCTAATTTCTAGCGAATGAAACTGATTTAGTACATTTTATTTGAAGTTACTATTTTGTATTCCCTATACGGCTATACCCATGCACACACATATATATACAATTTGATTTTTCAAAATTTTCAAAATACATTTACCATCAGTAATTCAGTATGTGATAAGTTCTAAAAAGTTGATATATTAAAATTAAACAAATAGACAAAATTTAAGAAGATCTACACGATTCTATGATTGCATGTGTATTGGTATTAGAAGTTTAATAGTCAAAGTTCTAAAGTGTGATAAAAAAAAAATCAAACTGTGGAAACTAAGGTAGGGAAGATGGAGTGTTGGAACATTTGTAAGGGTAATGGGTTTGATAAATCACATATGATATGGGGGAATTAAATGGAGATGTAGGATTTAATTCCGAAAAACAAGAGAAAAGGGGGGCAGGGCCAGCTCGCGGCCCGTGGTCGCGAGTCGCGACTTGGTTTCATGAGTCGCGACTGGGCACTGCCCTGTGACGCTTCAGTTTGCGATATATTCGTTTATGTCTGTTGAAGCATTTTAATCATTTTTTCATGGTTAATTGCATGGTTAAATGACTGATTTATTCTCTGATTTAAGGGCCTTATTAAGGAGCCTATTAAAGGTCCTTAATGAGGGTCCTTGCATGTGTGACTATAAAAGGAGGAGGTGAACTCCATCCTTGACACAACCAACATTGCTTGCTTAAGAATTTCTTATTAACTTTCTTAAGTGTTCTTCATAAACACAGCAAACACAAGTCTTAAGGATTCACTTCTAAGATCATAGAAGTGAATTGTTACTCCATTGTATCTCATTAGCTATTTCGTGTAAACCCGGTGATCCTAGAGGAGCGAAATAAAACTAATAGGAAAGCGTCGTTTCCGTGTCTTGGAGTGGTGAATATTCGGTTTCCTCTTGTTCCATTGTTTATTTCTAACAATCTATTAGTTTCATTCACTTTATGGAGATGGCTTCATCACTCAAGGACCTTACTTTGAACTTCCAAAAATTGGATAAGTTTGAAGTTGTGGGTTTTCGTCGTTGGCAAAAGAAGATTCATTTCCTCTTAACGACCCTCAATGTGGTGTATGTGCTTACAACACCAATTCCGGCTTATCCGGAAGAAGGGGTTGAGGAACCTTTGGAAACTACGAGGAGGCGAACAAAGTGGGAGAATGATGACTACATTTGTCGTGGTCATATTCTCAATGCACTTTCATATGCCTTGTTTGATCTTTACCAAAATGTGGAGAGTGCAAAGGAGTTTTGGGATTCTCTAGAGGTCAAATACATCTCGGAAGATGATTCAAGTAAGAAGTTTCTAGTTAGTAATTTTAATATGTTTAAAATGACTAATGAAAGGCCTATAATGGAGCAATTTCACGAAGTTCATCACATTTTAAATCAAATA
Source organism: Patellifolia procumbens (assembly GCA_947645195.1). NCBI lineage: Eukaryota > Viridiplantae > Streptophyta > Magnoliopsida > Caryophyllales > Amaranthaceae > Patellifolia > Patellifolia procumbens. The sequence continues at coordinate 64,047 of CANSGD010001510.1, read as the reverse complement.
AGGTCACATGGCATAGTAATGGATGAAACAATTGTCGTTGCTTTCATTATTGATAAACTACCAACTTCTTGGAAAGACACTATACATACTTTGAAACATAAGAAGGAGGATCTTACCGTGGAGCAATTAGGAACTCATCTTCGTATTGAAGAAGGGATCCGGGCTCAACATGGGGTTAAGGACGCAAATTCTAGTGTTCCTAAGTCTACCGTTAATATGGTAGAGGTTGGTGGGTCTAATGGGACCAAGAAATCCAATGCTCAATCTAAAATCAATGTTGCAAACACGAAGAGGAAAACTCTTACTTGTTGGGTGTGCAATGGTCCTCATTTGAAGAGGGATTGTCCGTCTTGGAAGAAAAAGAAGACGGCAAAGAAAGATCAACCTAGTGTTGGTCAAAACCAAGGTATGGTTGCACATGAAAACATAATTGAAGAAATGAATTTTATTGCTATGATTTCTGAAATTAATGTTGTGCAGGTTGATGATTCTTTGTGGATTGATTCGGGAGCTTCTCGACATGTATGCAATAATAGGCACCATTTCAAGTCTTTGAAGGAATTGGATGATGGTCCAATTTTGTACATGGGGAATGATTCTACGGTAAAGGCTAAGGGATTTGGCCAAGTAGAATTGTTGTTAACCTCGGGAAAGACTCTAACTCTCCGGGATGTTGTTTATGTTCCGGAAGTTAGGAAAAATCTTGGGTCGGGAGGACTTTTGAATCAGTTTGGTTTTAAGGTTGTGTTTGAATCCGATAAATTTATAGTGTCTAAGAGTGGTATTTATGTTGGTCAAGGTTATTTTTGTAATGGAATGTTTAAGTTTAGCATTGATAATAAAATTGTTAGTTCTATTTACATGCTTGATGTTTCTTCTCTATGGCACAATCAGTTATGTCATGTGAACTATCGTAGATTATATGACATGTCTAAGTTAGGTTTAATACCTTCCTTTGATTTGAATTTAGAGAAGTGCAAGACATGTATGTTAAACAAAATTACAAAGAATCCTTTTCCTAGTGTGACAAGACAATCGATATTGCTAGAATTGGTGCATAGTGACTTGTGTGACTTTCATAGTTCACCATCTTTATTGTAACTTTTATTGATGATTTTTCAAGGTATTGTTACATTTATTTATTATTCTCAAAAGATGAAGCCCTTGAAAAGTTTAAGATCTATAAGACCGAAGTGGAACTTCAACTTAGTGAAAAAGTTAAAAGACTTCGAACGGATAGAGGTGGTGAATACTATAATCCTAGTTACTTTAATTCCATTGGAATAATCCATCAAACTACCGCACCATACTCACCTCAAAGTAATGGTGTGGAGGAAAGAAAAAATAGGACTTTAAAAGAAATGGTTAACACCATGCTTCCTAATTCAGGTCTAAGTGACGGTTTTTGGGGTGATGCTATTGCATGCTATATTTTGAATAGAGTTCCTAATAAAAGGAACAAGACTACCCCATATGAACTTTGGTCAAAGAAAAAGCCTAATCTCAATTACCTTAAGGTATGGGGATGTAGGGCAATTGTCAAATTGACGGAAGCTAATCGTAAAACTTTAGGTGAAAGAGGAATTGATTGCATTTTTATAGGCTATACGGAAAATAGCAAAGCCTATAGGTTTTATGTCATTGAACATAATGATTTTGTCTCTATTCACACCGTGATAGAGTCAAGAGATACAATATTTGATTAGACTCGTTTCTCTTCGATTCCTAGACCAAAGGACATGGTACCTAGTACTAGTTCCAAGGTTGTGGGTGACATCAATGATGATCGTGAAACCACAACACCGGAAATTAGGAAAAGTAAAAGAATTAGAAAAGAGAAATCTTTTGGACCGGATTTTTAACTTTATTTAGTTGAAGGGTCAAGGGAGTCAATTGTGACTCAATTCTCATATTGTTACAATATGGAGGAGGATCGTAGGACCTTTGATGAGGCTATAAAGTCTCATGATTCCACCTTTTTGAAAGAGGCCGTGAATGATGAAATGGATTCAATAATGGGGAACAATACATGGGTTTTAGCTAATTTACCTCCCGGTTGCAAACCCTTAGGTTGTAAATGGATTTTCGTAAGAAAACGGAAAATCGATGGAACCATATTAAAACACAAGGCCCGGTTAGTGGTCCAAGGTTTTAGGCAAAAATATGGTATTGATTACTTTGACACTTATGCTCCGGTAGCTAAAATTGCTACCATTAGACTATTGATAGCCTTATCGGCGATTCATGGTCTTGTAATTCACCAAATGGATGTTAAAACGGCATTCCTTAATGGTGAATTGGAGGAGGAAGTATACATGAATCAATCCGAAGGATTTGTGGTCAAAGGTCAAGAGTCTAAGGTTTGCACGTTAATTAGATCTTTGTACGGACTTAACCAAGCACCAAAGCAATGGCATCAAAATTTTGATGATGTAGTCTTGGATAATGGTTTTAAAATAAATCAGTCCGATAAATGTGTATATAGAAAATTTGATAATAACGGTAAAAGAGTTATACTTTTCTTATATGTAGATGATATGCTCATCTTTAGGACTGATTTGAAACAAGTGGAAAATACTAAAGCTTTTCTCTCAAGTAGCTTCTCAATGAAAGATTTGGGTCAAGCGGATGTTATTCTTGGTATTAGAATAATGAGAGGTAAATGAACTATTTCTTTATCACAAGCTCATTATATTGAGAAAGTGGTAAAGAGGTACAATGAGTCAAACTCGTCTCATTTTGCTACTCCAATGGATCCTAGTATTCACTTGCTTCTGAGTAGTGGTACTCCTATTGCTCAATTGGAGTATGCAAGCTTGGTTGGAAGGTTGATGTATGCTATGACTAGCACTTGGCCGGATATAGCATCTGCTATTGGAAAGCTTAGCCGGTATACTAGTAAACCTAGTATGATATATTGTCAAGCTTTGAGAAGAGTACTAAGGTATTTGAACAAAACCAAAGATTATGGTTTAACTTACACGGGAGAACCTTCAATCATTGAAGGGTAATCGGATGCTAGTTGGATATCCAATAAGGAAGATTATTCTTCCACAAGTGGATGAGTGTTTCTTCTTGGAGGAGGTGTCTCATGGGCATCTAAGAAGCAAACATGTATTACCGATTCCACTATGGCATCGGAATTCATCGCATTAGCTTCTTGTTGTCAAGAAGCGGAATGGCTAAGGAATGTGTTGAGTGAGGTTGACTTATGGGTCAAACCAATGTCTCCTCTAGCTATCCATTGTGATAGTGCATCCACAATAGCCAAAGCGTATAGTGAAGTCTACAATGGCAAGTCAAGGCACATTGGGGTTAGACATAGCTATGTACGTGAAATGATAAGGAATGGTTGTATAACCATTGATTTTGTTCGGTATAGTGTAAACGTGGCGGATACATTTACAAAACCGTTGTCAAGGGAACTAGTGAACAAAATGAACAAAGGGATGGGTCTTAAGCCTATTGATCAACCTTTAACTAAGGAAAACTCAATTTGATGTCTAATACAACGTTAGATCTCAAATTCAATGAGGATAGTACTTTTCTTTAAAGGTTGGAAGCACTTGTGTGATATACATCCTAAGGTTAGTGCTTGGTACTGCAATGTAAAGGAGGTTGAATGTAAAGTTCTTAATAAATCTTTGATAAAGTGCTCAATTGCAGGAGCATGTGCGAAAAGATTTACCTATATGAGATAGGGGTTTGGCCGCTTCAACAAGTCTAGGCTTGACTTGGAACACTTATGAATGGATATGGACACCATGGCTACTAAGGTGTCGGAGGTTTTAAAGAACATTAGTTTCGTGCTTATGTGTATTTGTAACTTCAATAATTTGTAGTGGTTGAATGATTCAAAGCTTAGTCTATCATCTCAATCTTAATTATTGTTAAGTTTACATATACTAGTGGACATTCAAGCGTTAGATATTTCTATGATGCATGAGCATGCTCGTTTATGATTTTGCATGAGGTAAACCGTTCAACATTACCCTACAAATGGGAGGAGGATTGTTGGAACATTTGTAAGGGTAATGGGTTTGATAAATCACATATGGGGGAATTAAATGGAGATGTAGGATTTAATTCCGGAAAACAAGAGAAAAGGGGGGCAGGGCCAGCTCGCGGGCCGCGACCCATGGTCGCGAGTCGCGACTGGGCACTGCCCTGTGACGCTTCAGTTTGCGATGTATCCGTTTATGTCCGTTGAAGCGTTTTGATCAGTTTTTCATGGTTAATTGCATGGTTAAATGACTGATTTATTCTCTGATTTAAGGGCCTTATTAAGGAGCCTATTAGAGGTCCTTAATGAGGGTCCTTGCATGTGTGACTATAAAAGGAGGAGGTGAACTCCATCCTTGACACAACCAACATTGCTTGCTTAAGTATTTCTGATTAACTTTCTTAAGTGTTCTTCATAAACACATCAAACACAAGTTCTTAAGGATTCACTTCTAAGATCATAGAAGTGAATTGTTACTCCATTGTATCTCATTAGTTATTTCGTGTAAACCCAGTGATCCTAGATGGGCGAAATAAAACTAATAGGAAAGCGTAGTTTCCGTGCCTTGGAGTGGTGAATATTCGATTTCCTCTTGTTCCCTTGTTTATTTCTAACATGGAGTACCAGTATACTACTATTTTCGTTTCCTAAAAATTGTTACATCAGTAAGTAGTACTTGGTCTAGTGGAAAGAGTACTCTTTCAACCTCAAGGTTGGGGATTCAATCCCCACTAGGGGCACTTTGAGGGTAGGGATTGCCCTTACCCTTCCCCCTACTCTCAAATGCCTGGTCCAATAGAACCCGAGCGGGGTCCTGGCCACTTCTTACCAAAAAAAAAACTACTTCCGTTTCCTAAAAATTGTTATACTTTGACACTTTATAATATTCACATATTTCACTTTAACCATCGTTTGTAATTTATACATAAGAAAAAAAATATAGTAATATGGGATCCTGTTAGATTCCTCTTGATATGTAGAATATTAATATCTTGTTTTTATAAGTTTTACAAATCCGTAATTAGAGATATAAATGCTCAAAGTTTTGCATTGGCATGCGTGAAAAGTACAAGTGTAACAATATTTGAGAAACGGATGGAGTAGACAAAAACAATTTTGTCAATGAAGTCTCATGTAATAATATAACGGAACTCCAACAACAAACATGTGTATTTCTTGTCAAATTATTTACAGTTATGCATAATACTACATATACAATGTTTTTTAAGGAAAACTACATATGCAATGTTGATAGACGGTAATGGAAACTTACACGTAAAAAGTAATAGAAAGTCTAGTATGAACCCGGTCTACACTAAACTTATTGTAGAGCAGGGCCAGGTCCCAAAAGTTAAGGTTTTTTTATCAAAAGTTAAATTTTTGCTCACCAAAAGTTAAGGTTTCTTTATCAAAAGTTAAGAAATTTTAATTTTTATAATCAAAAGTTAAGTGTTATGAATGAAAAGTTAAGGTTTTTTAAGCAAAAGTTAATATTTTGTAATTAAAAGTTAAGGTTTAACAATCAAAAGTTAAATGTTAGGAAGGAAAAGTTAAGGTTTTATTATCAAAATAAAACCCTAAATTTTTCCCCAATTCGATTTGATTGGGTGTTAAATGGGGATTTAACATTCCAATTCGTAAAAAGCATTTGAATTCATGAAATTAAAACCTAAAAGAAGGGGATTTTATGCTTAAATATACCTAATTTTTGCTCACCCTTCTTCGATTTCTCTCCCCCAACTGCAGATCTCGAATCATAGATTAAGAGAGAAGGCAGAGGTGGAAAATGTTGCGTCGGAGAAGCCGCCGGAAAACGGGTGTGTCGTAGTCCCGCCGTAGTGCCGCGTGATTGAGGGGAGTGAAGAGAGTGAGGGAAGGTTGTGGGTGGTGGTGGTTTAGGGGAAGGGGAGTGCAACTGTGCAGATTGGCGTGGTGGTGATGGTGGTTTCAAAGAGGAGGAAGGAGAGCAGTGAGGAGAAGGAGTGAGGAGAGAGAGTGGGTCTACACTATTTTTAGTGTGGACCGGGTCCATACAAGAGTTACATGCTTGTATTAAACATAAGGAAAGTATATCAAGATAGAGTTTTAAAATAATAAATTTTCTTATGTTGTTAGGAAAGTATATTGTTTAATATTCTAAGGGTTAGATGGTTTTCTAAGTCCTTGTACTATATATAGGGTTTTACCTTAATCATTAATAACAAGTCAATACAAGTTTATTATTCAGTTTTATATTGTTCTCCAATTCTTAAATTGGTATCGGAGCCATCCAAAGGATTGGATTGACCCTACGCTTCCGCTAAAAAATTTCATGGCCGGTGGGTGTCAATAAAGAACCCACCGGCCAGATTTACCAATTCTAAAATACGATTTTTTTGTTTTTGTTGAGTTCGTATGTCAATATTTTCGCTGCGTGTGGTCTCTCCTTCTGCTGTCAAAGGAGAGTTATGTTGTGCTGCACCTTTCTGGGGTTGTCTTTGTTCTGGTTCTGTTCACTGTCTCACATCGGGCGGGTTTCGTATTCCAACTCTTCACGCTTGTTCCACAATTTGTTGGGATTTGTTCCACTGCAGTGTTCCTTGCATTCAGTATTACTACATATTTGTTAATTAGGTATTGTGATGATGCACTACATCTTTATTGGTTAGTGGATTTTTGCATTATAGTTTGCTATCTAATACTACTAAGTATGCCTATGGCTGTTACAATTGTTGTCCTGGGTAGCAAGTTTGGTTTAGCAAAGTTGGAATTGGACTGTGAAAAGATAGTACTCATCGCGTGAGGAAGGGGAATTTTCTTTTAACATTGTTTAGCAGGTTGTGAGTTTTCACGTTTACTCGTCCAAGACATGCTCTTGGAGTTTGGTGTCCCTCGTTTACTTATGTTCGATTGCTGCGGTTGGCATGTGTAAAATTGATGTTACGATTTGTGTTATTTTACATTGCTATTGCAATATGGTGTTGATGTAGTTGTGCATCGTTTCTACAAAACAATAGTTTGATCCCTAGTTGGGATGGTGAGGTTATGTATCGTTATTGTGATGGGTCATGGTGGCCCATCCAAGCTATTGTGTTAGTGCGGTTGTGCATCGTGTTGGTGCGGTTGTGCATCGTTGATGACCTAAGTGCCGAATTGAGTCGTGAAGGTTGATTGGTTGTCCACAATCCAAAAGGTATTTCTTGGTTGTCCCTAATCCAAAAATGGTGTTTATTGGTTGTCCCTAATTCTAAAGGGTGGTTATTGTTGACGTTAATTAATTTACGTCGTCTTAATCTAGTAGTTTTTTTTCTATTTTCTTCCACTCGTAGTGTTCGTGTTACTACCCTACGATTGAGGGGGAGTATTAGAGATAAGGAAAGTATATCAAGATAGAGTTTTAGAATAGTAAATTATCTTATGTTGTTAGGAAAGTATATTGTTTAGTATTATAGGGTTAGATGGTTTTCTAAGTCCGTATACTATATATATAAGGTTTTACCCTAATCATTAATAACAACTCAATACATGTTTATTATTCAGTTTAATATTGTTCTCCCATTTTCTTAACAGTTTGTAAATGGATAAGTATGATCATGGGCATTGAGATGTGACTTTCGTCACAAATGTCTAAAATTACTTTTTGTATCATTATCATCACCAGTTATCAGCGTTAAGATGCTTACCAGTTAATATATCATTAGACTAAATAGATCTATATATGTGTATTAAAATGTATGAGGGTGGTATTTGATAGGAAAAATTGATTAGAATAATCCAAACTATGGCCGTTCCGCCAAGAATAATCCCAACTATGAGTTATTCCCGTAAAATCCCAACTATGAGGCAGATCCGCCACAAATGGACCCAGGTGACTTGAAACCGGCTACTCAGTAAAATTTTACTTTTTCATTATAAAACATTTAATTTCCCTTATTTTTCTCTCCTTTCCACCTTACCCACCACCACCTTCCATTTCAACCTTACCCAACCATCAGTCCACCACCACCACTTTCCCCTTTTCCCCCACCACTTCCAATTTCCACCATCAGCCCAACCCACATTAAGGTTTCACATAATCCATTCCAGCAGCTTAATTCTCACACCAAAATCGTTCATATTCCATCAAATTATTCAAAGATAATTTCACATTTTCCCTTACGCATCCAGATCACCACAAAAACTATCTCAATGTTCACCATTCAACCTTCTCATCAAATTATCATTCGAATTTCGAAAAATAATTTCAAATTCACATATTTTTTACAAAATAAGAACCACAATTCAATTACATTACACACCCAATTAATCAAAAACCATTTGTGAGGTCGAGGAAAGTTTCTGGTTTTGGTGGTGCCAGTGGTGGCACTAGTGGAAAAAATAGTTGTTGCTGCGGGCCTCAAAGGGGCTTGTTGCTGCGTACATGGGTCGTAGCTATTGAAGGAGCAGCTAATCTAAAAAAACAGTAGCTGCATACAAAGACGCAGCTAAAAATGAAGTTTAGCTGCGGCGCAGCAACAAGTACCAATTACTGCGGGCCTCACAACTAGCCCGCAGCTAATGGTGATGGTAATAGCCATAATCTATCACCATTAGCTGCGGGCAAGTGGTGAGGCCCGCAGCAACTCTGTTTTTTTTTTAAAAAAAATGCATATATACCCCCACCCAGCCTGCTGCCCCTACCTGCTCCCTATTCACGTTTCACATAAATTAATTTCATATTACATGTGCAAGGCACAGCTTTCACAACAAAAGCACACCCAAAATGTAAGAATTAAAAATAGCTCTATAATTTTATAAACATCTCTCTCAATACATCTATGAACACTGTCAAGTTAAAAAACTTAAACCAAACACTAGAATCTTCAACATTTAGTGAAAAGAACTAATACTAAGAATAGTCATACATCGAAATACTTTTGTCATCCGACACGCTCACCGAGTGGCCGAACCATGTCAGAGTGGTTGGTCGGTTATGCTCTGAACAGCTGCTGCCAGCATGATGAGTTTCATCGTCTTACCACTCGATCCATTTGCAATAGCCGCATCATCCGGGCTGGCCACAATGCTCAGAACCCCTCAATCCACTTTACATATTTCCATACATTTGATTTATGTGCCGGAACAAATGATGAGAAGAGTTGATCTTGGAGGTGGAAGAGCTGCTGTACTTGCTCCAACAGTTTTCTCAAGTCCTAGAAGACTTTGGATGCCCTTATAACCAAGGCCCTGATTCAAAAAAAAAAAAGGCAATAATTCAGATTCTTTCGGTAAGAATAAGGAGCATATATGGAGGGCAAGACTAAGCGTAAAATAGAATCTTCTTTCGTGTTAGTCGTGCTTCTGCTTTCATGGTTAGCAGTCTTACAGACATCATCAGCTTGTTCAAATGACAGTTCTAACTGTAAAGGCTGCATTCTGAAACGGATGAAATACGATTGTCCGTCATGTGCTACACCGCTCCGGTGCTTAGCAAAATGCTTGTGGGCAGGGTCGTCGAAGAACAGGTGCACAAAGAGGTGTGACTGCAATGAAAACTACCCAAAGCTATCTGACTGTAAGAAGTGCATGTCAAAGTGCAGGTGCAACTGTGCTATGTAATGTGCAGATTAAAGCAAGTCATTAAACAAACGTATGCCTAGTTTTTGTACTTTGCCTCTTCTTTTTCTCCTTATCTAACCTGTCTAAATGCTAGAAGTTGAATATTAATTCAGTTGTCTTAATATATGTGCATTCGATATCACCACTAGTTCCCAATTTTTGGTTTTTAAAGTAATTTTGAAGTCTATGACATAATTGTATAATGAAATTAAAACAACTTATATGTATATTGATCATGTAATCATGTTTATTTGAAACCCAACAAAACAAAAAACTAATCAATCAAAGGAAGAGCAGAATTTCCAACATTGCACTGATCAAAAGAGGCACAGTTCTAATTCGAAAACCCTAACCCTTAATATGATAGGATAGCAGCAATTGATGAGAAACCTAATAATATTAGATGTATAATAATAAATTCAGATCTAATAGCAAGTAGAACACATAAATGAAGTGAATCTAATTACATTGAATCAGATAAAAGACATCTAACATTTGATTAGGCTCCGTACTCTTCACGTGAAATATGTAGTCTCTGAAATTATCTTATTATCTTAACTGATACTTCTATGTGTGGTTTTTACAAGAACATCTTTAGGCTTATCAGAACTTGTAGTATTTGAGAGCAATGAATTAGGGACAGAGTGAGTAGAGAACGAAAGCCCAGGTAATGGATCATCCTCATCGTCACACATATCCTGAACATTGGCAACCACTTCGACATATCACATGGAATTAAGACCAATAGCCAACGAAAAGATATTTCTTCAATCGCAACCCTATATATATCAGAAGGCCAAATAACACCTAATATGAATGTCTCCTTCCCCATTGCCCCTAAAAAAGAATTGCTATTTGTTGTGTTCATTCATTATGGAATGCTGCACAAGAGGGTAGAATCTCATATACCTTATTTAGTTGTCCAGGAAGAGTATTTTGCACATTCTGAGAAATTACAGCAGGAGAATCAGAAGCCAATGACTCATAGGCTGGAGCGGAATTATTAGCTGGTTCGATCGCAGAGGGCCCATTTCCGTAAGAACCTGGAGTTGGATCAGGTGGTGGTAGCATATCCCTCTGTAAGAACTCCTTATATAAGTAGCTCCGAAGTCTAGCAATCACCTCAACAAGAGCTTCACGAGCTGCTTTAATCTCTTATGCAATCTGCAAATGACAGAAACATTGATCATATTCGAAGGGAAGTCTTTGGATAGAGAAGAAAAGGCAACTCAGTAGATATAACAGCACATGTAATTCTGTCAATGAATGAAAAAATGACCTGAAAGACGCCCTTTTATGTCTTGATGCAGAAGTTGTAACCACTGAGAAGCTACTGTAGCCGCTGAAGGGACATAATACTTGTTACACGGCAATACTTGATTGATAATTAAAACAAAACCCACATCAACTTGTTTAAAATCAAACCCAACCCACATTACTTATAGACATATAAAGCATCATATAATAAAACAATACCTAGTTATGTTGCATACAGAAATGAAGAAAATAAAAACCCAACAACTGAGAGTAAAGAGTAAATAGAGAGAGAGACAAACCAACCGGAAGAAGGAATATGAAAGTGGGGGGATTGATTCATTGTTAAGAATCAATAGTGAGAAGAACAGGAATGGGAGGGATGAAACTTAAAATTCAAGGATAGAGTAGCTCAACTTGACGTTGCAAGTACTACACATGATTGATTATCTCAGCAAACACAAATGCTTCCCCCACAGTAATTCACTTCTTGGTATGCACCAACAACAAATGCAATAACTACCAGCAAAGTTACTACATATTCATCATGCCAAGATCAGTTCCTTAAAACAAAATATAGCCCAATTCTAAAGCCTTTACATTTTGTAAGTTGTTAGAACCTTCGAAATAAATAAGAAACAGATAAAACCAGAGAATATTGAATACTAATCCACTAATGGTCCCAGAAAGTAGAAGAGCTCACTCAAATAAAGGGGGAATGGAGCCATTAAGGGAGTAAAGTAACTCCCATTACTAATTATCTGTAGTTTGCCAGTCAGTAGATTACCATGTTCAATTAATGAAGTAACAGTAAATAACCTCCCATTACTAATTTATTTCAATGAGCACACTCCAGATGATAGATGTGTAGATGGCTCAAGCACCGGCCAAAACAAGCAATTCACAGCAACAAAGTGAATGAATCCAATTCCTTTGAAAAGAGAAGAGAAACAAAAAAAGAGAAGAGCGACGATATCCTCCAAGTCTGCCAAGAGCATAATACTATCAAGATTGAAATTACTGGTATTCTTAGTACATGTTTGATTTAACAATAAAACAGCGATGATATAAACGGGAATTAAATCAAATAGAGGGAAGAAATGGTAAAACTATTGGGCGGAAAAAGTAACTCTTAAGAAACGGAAACCGATTCCCCGCCTCTCACACCGAACGGCATGTTAAGGCATTGACCAGGGCCAAAGAGAGCCAGCGGAGGGGAGTCCTACCCTTGATTTATCTACACACGGGTGCTCATTTTATCACAGGACAGCAACCGAGAAATGATAATATTGAATAAGAACCCACTGATTTTTTCCATTTAATAATAACCTTTAGCCCTACCACCAAAGATGTCATCCATTTAACTTGACAATAAGCAGAGAACTCACTGATTTTCTTATTTTTCGTCTTGTACTCAAGCAATTAATAACAATTCCAGAATAAAGAAGCTCAATTAACAACAATCAACAACACCAAAACCACAATATCCGCATAGCAAACAAGCATCTAATCATATTACATCATAAATATTGAATGTTAAACGCATATCTAAATCTTATAAAACAAACACACCATGAGTCAACATAATCGAAATATCAAAATTAGCTTAAACACACACCACAATCATAACAAAAACAATCGAAAATCGCTAAAATGAAGCAAGATCCACAATCGAGAGGGATATAGAAGAGATTTATACCAAAATAAGATCGAAAAGGGTATTTTGGTCAAGATTTAACAAATTCCCCATCCCAGCTCTTGAGTTCATCAGCAGCAGCTTCTTACTTTCGAAAGGATCTCTCATGCTCTTGAGATTAGAAATGCAGAATGAAATAAATTAACGAAAACAAACAAATGGAGAATGAAATAGGAAGAATCGACTAAAATCAAGAGGGAATTGAGAAAGGAGAGTGCGAGAGCTGACCTGAGCCGCAGTCACGAGAAAAAGAAAATGGAGAAAGGAGAGTGCGAGTGTTGGCATCTTTGTCGGCGCAATCATCTTCTTTGTTGAGGCTTAGCGTTGTCGTCACAATCATCTTCTTTGTTGAGAGCCATTGATGAAGAGAAGAAGAATTATTATTGAGAAAACCCTAGTAGATTGGAAAAGAGGGGAGAGAGAGAGAGAGGAAGCGTGATGTCGTGTCTTGTGATTTAATTAGGTTTAGCTACGGGCTTTTTAGCAAACCCGCAGTTAAAGATTATTAGCTACGGGCCATTAATATAGCCCGTCGTTAATGGCATGCAGCAACAAGTTATTTTTCCATCAAATTATTCAAAGATAATTTCACATTTTCCCTTACGCATCCAGATCACCACAAAAACTATCTCAATGTTCACCATTCAACCTTCTCATCAAATTATCATTCGAATTTCGAAAAATAATTTCAAATTCACATATTTTTTACAAAATAAGAACCACAATTCAATTACATTACACACCCAATTAATCAAAAACCATTTGTGAGGTCGAGGAAAGTTTCTGGTTTTGGTGGTGCCAGTGGTGGGTATGTTGGTGATGGTGGATCATTTCAGAGTTCGTCGCCGTTATCGTTTGTGAGTTCGAGGAAGAGTTTCTAGTATGATAAGCTTGCTCAGGCGCTTATTCACCTCACCGTTGTCAAAGTGGATTCTCTTTTAGTCTCTTTCTCTCTCTTTCTTTCCCTCTCTTTCTCGTTTTCCATATTTGCTTGCCTTTTGTTTTCATTTGATTCATCTGTAATTTGGAAAATGCGAAATGAATCATAATAATCTGGATCATGTTTAAGTGTTTTGAATTTTGAAAAGTTACCGGTGATTTTGTTAAATAATTTGCCTTCGTGTTTCTGCGATTACAATGCATTTTGGACGGTGGAGGTAGAGGAGGCGGTGAGGAAGGTGGTGGGAAGATGGTGAGTAAGACAGTGCAGGAGCAGGAGGAGGGGGAGGGGGATTTTCTTGGATGTGGGCTGCGTGTGGGTTTCTTCTATGTAGGTTTCGGCTTTTCACCATTGTTAGGGGTGAAGAATGGTGAAGGAAGGTGGTGAGAGGTGGCTGTAAATGATGGTGCTTCGATGGTGTTGTGGTGGTGCAGGTGGAAGTGGTGATGGAGATGGTGGTGTGTGTGGAAGTGGCGGTGGTGGAGGTGGTGGTGTTGAGGTGTGAGTAACTAATCTGAAAATGGGGCTTTTTTAAAAAAAATGAAAAAATAAATATAAACAGCCAATGAAAACATAACATGTGGCCGATTTATCTGTTAAATAGGTTTCCTTCCAGTCATGGTCTATTTATGGCATATCCAATAGTTGGGATTATACAGGAATAACCGATAGTAGGGGTTATTATTTGTGGAACGGACATAGTTTGGATTATTTTAGTCAATTTTTCCTATTTGATATAGTAACTAAAAACTTTTTCTTTAGCTGAAAGAAAGAAAAATCCACCCATTACATTAAAGAATGAAGTCATTTAACACTGTCTTCTCTTACAAAATTTTGTAGGATAGGGTATGTATTGCCAACTATTCAGATTTCCTTCATTACTCATAGAATCTAACCATTTAAGATTGACAAACTTGTTTGTATAATAAAAACAAAATGTAATAATACATCTATATAAGAAGTTTATAGAGACAGAATATTTCCAATTTCCAAACTGTAGCTAGCTAGTCCTCTAAACTAATAAAGGTATGGCTTCCATAAAGAAATTCACAGCTCTTATTGCTGATGATGACTCCATCAATAGAGCCATTAACATGAAGTATTTAAGTAGAAATGGATTTGAGATTGAGATAGCTAAAAATGGGCAAGAAGCTGTTGAGTATTTTCATACTGGAAACCAATTTGATTTAGTTATCATGGACATGGAAATGCCTATAATGGATGGCCTTCAGGTAGGTAAATGTTATAGTATATGCTTTCTAAGAATAGTTTATACTTATATGAATGTACTTACATTAGACAGTGGGATAGGATAGCTAACGTCAATGGCGAGCCAGAATTTGTGACTAAGGGGGGCCGAGACTCTATACTACATATTTTATCCCACAATAATTACTAATACATATGAAAAATAAGGTGTAAAACTATCTAAAAAATAAAAATTTTGTTTGTAGGTATTGAACCCATGACCTTCGAGGAAGTATACTATATCTGTAGTAGATATAAAAACCATATATGCTACATTGAAAGTATTGATATAGTTAGATTGGTTTTGTATTTATCTTGAGGCAAGGGGGAGGCCATGGCCCCCGCCAGCCCCCCTGACTTCGCCCTTGGCTAACATTAGAGCATCCTTCAAGGTACCAAAAGATTTTAGGAACGATTTGTATCTTGCCTTCTTATAGTAGGCAATGATTGCTAAGTTCTTAATCGATTTTTGAAGAATACCTTAAGTGGTAAAGAGATAAGATGTTTAAGGTGTTGGATATGAAATACAATAGAGTTGTTTGACATGGACATGCAAGCTTTCAGTAGCTTAACCATGAAAATAAGAAGCTTATAATTTCCTTGCGTCCATCCTTCTTCGGCTAGTATTTTTATCAATTTTCTATGTTACAAAAAAAAACACCTAGTATTTTTATCAATTTTCTATGTTACAAAAAAAACACCTACCTAAACAACAAATTATATGAAACAAGTCATACAATCATATACACCTTACAACTTTTAAGTTTTTGTTGCTATCTTATATTTCATTTCATTTCATTTAGCTTATCAGTCTCACCTCATTATTACTAATTGCATATATAGCATGCATGGTTATACGTACAATAATCAAAAGAAATGTATGTTAGTTAATTATGGTCCTTGATTCTTCACTGCAAGGCAACAAAGGAAATTCGAGCAATGGGTGTGAAGAGTTTGATCATTGGAATGTCAGCATCATCTTCACAAGCAAAGATTCAAGAGTTTATGAGTTCTGGATTGGATGAATTTTACGCTAAGCCCATGAATATGGCTAAACTTGCAGCCATTATGGGTCACCTCCAATGAGTAATTAAGTAAATTCTTGCAACACATGAGTTACTGGTGCATGGTTTCATGTCATGCACGTATAAGCGGTGTGGTTAGGGAAAGAATAATAATGATGTAATGTGGATTGATGAGTTTATAATAATAAAGATGTACCCGTCAAAAAAAAAGTATAATAAAATTTTAATGTGGATTAATGAGTTTATAATAAGTTGTTACGGTTAGTTATTTGATACTCCATCTAAATCATCTCTATTCCTTAAGTGGAGGTGAAGGGAAATCAAAGATCAAAATTATAATACTTAAAGTTCCTAATTATACCATAATTAAATATTTAAAGTTTTTATTTTTGAGAAAAAAAACTAAACAACCTATTTGTTTTTCCTCTTCTCCTTTTCATAATCGTCTTTCTCTTCTCGTTCTCAATAACTACTCCCTCCGTCCCATATTAGAGTATTGTCAATTGTGATGTTGGCTCTCATACTATGGTCATTGCATATTCTGATGTTGATTGGGCCGAGTGTCCTAACACTTGGCGTTCTACTACTAGTTATGTTGTCTTCCTAAGGAAGAATTTGATCTCCTGGCTCTCTATGAAGCAATCTACTGCTTCCAAGTCTTCCACTGAATCGGAATATCGTGATATTGCCTACACTGCGGCCGAAAAAATTTGGCTACGTAAATTATTGGCTGATTTAGGGTATTTTCATCGACGGCCTACTATTCTCTATTGTGACAATGTTTCCACTATGTATCTTATTGTCAATCTTGTTCATCATGATCGTAATAAGCACATTGATGTTGATTATCATTTTGTTCTTGAGATGGTTGCTAAAAGGTGGACTTCAGGTCAAGCACGTTCCGACCAAGTTACAGGTAAATGATATTTTTACTAAGGGTCTATCTTTTGAGTTGTTTTGTAAACATCGCTCCAATCTATCCGTAATTCCACCTCATATAGATTGAGGGGTGTATTAGGGTAATTTGATTATTATTATTATTAGTCTGTATTATTTAGAGAAGGTTTTTTCCTCTATATATATAACATGTCAGGAAACCTAAACATGTTGGCCAATTATTCTCAATACTCGTATATAGATGATATAGTTTGACTGACACAAAATTTTAGGATTGTTATTTGACTAACTTATTTTATTGAGAGTAGTTGATTTTTGATACTTCATCCGTTTTTTATTAGTTGTGACACTTTGATTTCACGGACTCGTAGGCAATTTTTGGAGAGGAAAGAGATAGAGAGTAAGAAAGATGGACACCCATGTGATAGGAGAGAGATAGAGAGAAAATTTTGCCAAAAAAGAAAGTTTCACATTTAATTCCAAACTTCCTCTTTTGGAAAGTGTCACAATTAAAAAATAGAGGAAGTATTTGTTTTAGTACATAAAGTATATGGTTGGGCAAGTATGGGCCATGGTATTGACAAAAGTGAATCATTTAGTACATATATTAATTATCTGTGAGACCCATTACAATTAAAAAAATTATATTTTTATTGTATTCACATGCTATTTATAGAAGTGTATCAACTAATATGAAACGGACGAATATAGGAAGTGTATCATCTATTATGGGACGGAGGAAATATTATATTTTATCAAACTTGTATATGTTTCGCACCCATCACATGCATTCAAAAATCAAAGCTAGTTATAATACAAACGCGCCTTCAATTAATTGAGATAATTGTTTGTAGCAAAATCTTAAATCAATTTCCCTAATACTCCATATTCCATCATAAAAAATTGTTTTTTTATAATATTAGTTGATAAAAGTTTCTTTTTTTATAATATTAGTTGCTAATGTTTGAGTTGTTAATTACTTAGGTTCAAATCTGATCACCCCATTTTTCTAACAATTAGGAGAGGCCGGAAATAATTAGAAGCAACTCCAAATAAGAGGATAGCCAGCTCTCAATAGGTGAAAATTTTTTGGTACTCCCCGGAGCACGGTGCTCCGTGCTTCGGCCTGACGTGCCAGCGAGTCACCACCAGCAGAAACGCCCGGCAACCTCGCGACAACAAGCTCTGTGTAAAACGGTCGCCGTTGTTAGGGTTTAGCAAAGGGGTGGCTAGGGCGAAGCAAACCAACGACTAGGGCATAGAAAATTGGCGGTTAGGGTCGTCGTCCATCGGGCCTTGTTCACCGGAGACTGACGTCGACCGTCCGTCGGCCAACATTCGCCAGCGTTGCTCAACTCTCTCTCTCTCTCTCTCTCTCCTGTTATACCCAGATGTTCTACAAATTTTTGGAATATATTTTGTCAGATCTGTTTTGATGCCGTTCCAGGTCATTCATTTTCTTTTGATGTAAAAAAGTATTTTGTTATTTGAATTATCATATTTTGTTCTTAATATTTCAAGAAATTGTTCTTTTAAATCAATGTTTTTTGCAATTTGTGTTTTGTTTTTTGTAAAAAAAGTAATTTTGTTCTTTAAAATTTTGTATTTTGTTCTTTTTGTTTTAAGTAAATGTTTTTTTAAAACTGTCAGCATGTTTTATTTTATGTTTTTTGAAAATTCTTATTTTGTTCTTCACACAATAGTATGTTGTTCTTTGAAGTTTTGTATTTTGTTCTTTTGACAAAAGTATGTTTGTTCTTTTAAAATTTCGTTTTTGTGTTCTTTTTGTTTCAAGTAAATGCTCTTTTTATTTTTGTTCTTCCTATATTTACTATATGTTCTCTGTAGTGCTGTTAGGGTTTGAAATTTTGGATCTTCGTTGCTGTTGTACCAGGGATGACGTCAGGGCCGGAGATGGCGACGTCATCCCGGAGCACAGTGCTCCGTGCTCCTGGGAGCACCAAAAACGCACTACTCAATAGGAGGGGAAAAACATGCAAAAATAAAAACATGCAAACATTTAAGAACGAAACTATAAATTAAGATTCTATCTTTATAAATTATAATCCTCTTGTCTATATATATAAAAACTATGGACACAAATTATAATCCTTCACGTGTCACCATTCCTTGTTGATGGCATTCTATCCACTTTATTCACATATTTTAATAAAAATTGTCTACATGAGACCAGTGATAGATCCAGAAAAATTATTTAGTGGGGTTGATGCCTAATTATTAAATTTTATTGGGGTTAAATAGTTACTTTTTCGGGACAATTTTCAAAAAATCGCAATTTTTAAAGGGAAATTTCACAATTTTTATCGACTCAAGTGGGGTCAAGTGACCCCACTTATGCAAAAGTGGATCCGCGACTGCATGAGACCTTGCTTATGCTACAAAATAGTTCCAACCACCACTCAAATATACTATTATTGCAGATTCTTCTATGTAGTGTAGTTGGTCTTTCTGTCATGAATCAATATGGGATGTGGGAACTAGTTACAGTTCGACTCCGCTTGCAATTGTTCTCCTTTTTCAATATTAGTGTGTCTGTCACTTCTTTCTTTTAGGGCCCGTTTTGTATCACTGTGATTTTCAGTTTTTAAAATTAGTCAAATATATTAAAAACATGATAATCTTAAATACAGACAACTAATTTCTGGAAAAAAAGAATACTGACTACTAAAAACTGAAAACCATCTATTATAATTTGCTGTTTTTAATTTTCAAAAACGAACAGCCCCTTATTTATTCTATTTTTTTATTATTTCTTGGATTTCTTGGCTTCTAAAGGCCAAGTGCCCACTCAGCCCATCACTTTTACCTGCCTTTTATGTACAAGTATTGAGAATAATTAGCTAACATGTTTAGGTTGCCTGGCACTATTATATATATAAAGAGATAAAAACCGTCTTTACAAGACTAAGAGTCTAATTACCAAATTACCCTAATACACCCCCTCAATCTTTACAGGGAGGAATCACGGATAGATTGAAACGATGTTTACAAAACAACTCAGAAGAAAGACCCTTAGTAAAAATATCAGCAACCTGCAACTGTGTCGGAACGTGCTTGACCTGAAGTCCACCTTTAGCAACCATCTCACAAACAAAATGATAATCAACATCAATGTGCTTACTACGATCATGATGAACAGGATTGGCAGTAAGATACATAGCAGAAACACTGTCACAATAGAGAATGGTAGGCCGTCGATGAAAATACCCTAAATCAGCCAACAATGGACGTATCCAAATTTGTTTCGGCTGCAGTGTAGGCAACAGCACGATACTCAGCTTCAATAGAAGACATCGAAATAGTAGGTTGCTTCTTAGAGCGCCAGGAGATCAAATTCTTCCCTAGGAAGACAGCATAACCAGTAGTAGAACGCCGAATGTCAGGACACCTGGTCCAATCAGCATCAGAGTAGGCAACAGTCACAGTAGGGGAGCAAGTACTATGAAGAAACAGCCCATAATCAGAAGTTCCCTGCAGATACCTGAAAATTCTTTTCACAGCATGAAGGTGAGTAGTACGAGGCACATGCATAAATTGAGAAACCGAATGAACAGCATAGGTAATATCAGGACGAGTCATAGTCAAATATTATAATGCACCAACCATATTACGATAATCTGTGGGATCAGCAAGAAGTTCACCATCTAAGAGAGAAAGAGTGACACGAGAGACAACAGGAGTACGTACGGGTTTGACAGTATGAAGATGAAACTTCTGAAGAAGATCAACTACATATTTATATTGAGACAACATCAAACCCTGAGGAGTACGTAAAACCTGAATGCCTAAGAAATAATACAAATCACCCAAATCCTTCATAGCAAACTGGGCAGAGAGAACACTGATAAATTTCTGAAACAAGGAGGAACTACTACTTGTAAGCACAATATCATCAGCATATAGCAAGAGAATGATAATATGACCACTATTTTTTAGAGTGAACATGGAGGTGTCACAACTGCTGCACTTGAAACCAATAGAGAGTAGAAAATTGCTGAAACGAGAGAACCAAGCTCGAGGAGCTTGCTTCAAACCATAAATGGATTTTCACAACCGACAAACATGATGAGGTTAATAAGGGCATCATAATCACGATCTTGATCCAACGCAGTCAAGGTATATTGGATCAAATCATACTGAGAGACAGGATACTGAATAGCAGCTAAGGAATCAACAATAATCTTGATTTCACGTAAAAAGACTTACATAGATTACTGATCAGATTTCTTCATATGACTAAGTCTACCCTTCAATTCCATCGACCTAGCCATACTAGCATGCAAAAATCGAGATTGTAACCTAGTCCATATCTCAACGGCAGTACGTAACTCATGCACATCCATCATAACATCACGAGAAATTGACGCATATAACCATAACTTAATTTGTTGATCCCCTAGTCGCCCCCTTCGCCTCACGAAGGTGTGTCATGTTCCCCTGTTACTACATAATCTATTGTCTGTTCAAAAGTTATGTCAGGATAATTCTTGCATAGTTTGTTTTGACGAGTCTTCTGTTTGTGTTAAGGACAAGACCACGGGGGCGGTTCTGTTGTGGGGAATTAGTAGGAATGGTGTCTATCCTCTTCAGCCTCACATTCTTGAGTCAGAGTCGTCTTCCCGAGTTTCTTCAGAGTCTTCTCGAGTCTGCTCAGAGTCGTTTGTCCCTGCTCTCATTGCAACCAAGGAGTCTGGAGATGTTTGGCATGCTCGCCTTGGTCATACCTCTGCTAGAGTTTTAGGAAATTTACGTTCACAAAACTTGATTTCATGTAATTCTAAGTTTCATGACGATTGTGTTTTTTGCAAAGTAGGAAAGATACATCGTTTGCCTTTTGAATCTATGACTCATCGTGCCCCTATCCTTTACATTTGATACATAGTGAATTAGTGACCTTTGGCAATCGCCTGTTAAATCAAATCAATAATTTCAGTACTATGTGGTGTTTGTTGATGATTATTAGCGTTTTTCTTGGCTTTATCCATTTAAACTGAAATCTGATGTTTATTCGACTTCCATAGCATTTCAAAAACTTGTAAAGAATTTGTTTAATTACAAAATTAAGTTTTCCAAAGTGATGGTGGACGTGATTTTGATAACACGCCTTTACTACAACACTTCTGTGACTCGGGAATTTATTTTCGAAAAGTGATGGTGTTGCGGAAAGGAAACATCGCACTATTATCGAGATGGCACGTACTATGCTTATTCAATCTGAGTTGCCAACTCGATATTGGGTCGATGCGTGTTATACGGATGTTTATATGATTAATCGTCTTCCGAGTTCGGCATTACAGGGATCATCCCCATTTGTCAAACTTTTTCACCGTCCTCCTTTCTATGAGTTTTTAAAAAATTTTGGTTGTGCCTGTTTTCCGTTGTTTTTAGATCCTAAAATACATGAATTATAGGCTAAGTCGATTCAATGTGTTTTCATTGGCTATGCGTCACAATATAAGGGTTATCGATGTCTTGATCCTCTTTCTGGGAAAGTTTATACGAGTTGTCATGCGTTTTTTCTTGAACGTAAATTTCCGTATCGTTCACTTGTGTCTAGCAACTCCATTGACTCATCTTCCGATGTGTTTCTTGACCCCTTGGTTTTGCCTTCGAGCTTCACTGCGTCTAGTGGGTCTTTTCTGCCTTCGGGTGCATCTCCTAGCATGTCATATGGTCCTCCTACGTCGTCCATGTTGCATGTGTCTCCTCTCCCTAGTTTGCACTCCCCATCTCCGCGCCCGTAGCCGAGCTTATACCCAGCTCTCTTGACGCTGTCAGCCCGCAGGGTTGTCCCGCGCCCGCAGCCACATTCGAGTGTCGTGTATGCTGCCCGCAGCCAATACGCTCCCACTCGCTTGTGCTGATGCCCGCCCGCGGCACTCCTCTGCGTCCGCAGCAGCTCTGCTGCACCCCCATCCCCCACATGATGCTCGTCTGCATCTTTCCTCAGTGTCACCACAAGTGTTGGATGCATCTCTTGCATCAACTAGTCTCGAGTCTGTCCCGTCTCCCATCGTCAATCCCCCTCGTCGTCCTAGAAAGTCGTCTAAGTGTGTCAGTCCTACTAATGTTCATACCATAACTACTCGTTTAAAAGACAGAATTATTTCAACTAGGAATTCAATGAATTTAAAAACCGATGTTGTTGAATCTAAACCGTCCAATTTTAAGCAAGCGTCTAAAGATTCTCGCTGGCATCAAGCCATGCGTGAGGAGTATGAGGCATTAATTAAGAATGATACATGGGAACTTGTGTCTCGCAACAACAATAGAAAGGCTCTTGGTTGTAAGTGGGTGTATAAGATTAAATATAATTCTGACGGTTCTGTGGGCGGTTTAAGGCCAAACTTATTGTTTTTGGTAATCATCAGCAAGCAGGTATTGACTACTTTGAAACGTTTAGTCATGTCATTAAGCCTACTACGGTTCGCTTAGTTCTAACCATTGCTGCTACTTTTAAATGGCCTATTCGTCAACTCGATGTTAAAAATGCTTTCCTTCATGGTTTCCTCAATGAGGAAGTCTATATGCGTCAGCCTCCTAGTTTTGAACATCCTTCTCAAACTCATCATGTTTGTCAGTTACGAAAATCCATTTATGGTTTGAAGCAAGCTCCTCGAGCTTGGTTCTCTTGTTTCAGCAACTTTCTACTCTCTATTGGTTTCAAGTGCAGCAGTTGTGACACCTTTATGTTCACTCTCAAAAATAGTGGTCATATTATCATTCTCTTGCTATATGTTGATGATATTATTCTTATAGGTAGTAGTTCCTCTTTGCTTCTGAATTTTATCAGTGTTCTCTCTGCTCAGTTTGCTATGAAGGATTTGGGTGATTTGCATTATTTCTTAGGCATTCAGGTTTTGCGTACTCCTCAGGGTTTGATATTGTCTCAAAGCAAATATGTCGTTGATCTTCTTCATAAATTTCATCTCCATACTGTCAAACTCGTACGTACTCCTGTTGTCTCTCGTGTCACTCTCTCTCTTTTAGATGGTGAACTTCTTGTTGATCCCACTTATTATCGTAGTATGATTGGTGCATTACAATATTTGACTATGACTTGTCCTGATATTGCCTATGTTGTTAATTCGGTTTCTCAATTTATGCATGCGCCTCATACTACTCACCTTCATGCTGTGAAAAGAATTTTCAGGTATCTGCAGGGAACTTTTGATTATGGGTTGTTTCTTCACAGTACTGGCTCCCCTACTATGACAGTTGCCTATTCTGATGCTGATTGGGCCGGGTTTCCTAACACTCGGCGTTCTACTACTGGTTATGATGTTTCCTATGGAAGAATTTGATCTCCTGGCGCTCTAAGAAGCAACAAACTGTTTCTAAGTCTTCTACTGAAGCTGAGTATCGTGTTGTTACCTACACTGCGGCCGAAAACAATTTGGATACGTCAATTGTTGGCTGATTTAGGATATTTTCATCGACGGCCTACTATTCTCTATTGTGATAATGTTTCTGCTATGTATCTTACTGTCAATGCTGTTCAGCACGATCGTAGTAAACACATTGATGTTAATTATCATTTTGTTCGTGAGATGGTTGCTAAAGGTGGACTTCAGGTCAAGCACGTTCCGACCTAGTTACAGGCTGCTGATATTTTTACTAAGGGTCTTTTTTCTGAGTTGTTTTGTAAACATCGTTTCAATCTATCCGTGATTCATCCCCGTAAAGATTGAGGGGGTGTATTAGGGTAATTTGGTAATTAGACTCTTAGTCTTGTATCTCTTTATATATATAATAGTGACAGGCAACCTAAACAGGTTAGCCAATTCATTCCAATACTCGTACAATAGACACTAGTATTAAACGCACGCGATGCATGCGAAAGCATATGAAATGGAGAGTAGAAAGGAAAATTCAAATTGAAAAAGTTAGTTATAGAGAAAGATTTGTTCCATTTAACTATGAATTAAAAAAAGAATAATATGAATTTTTGGTGTCCCCCACCTCTTCACTTATAGAATAGAGATACATATATATGTATGTATGTTGTGTTTCTCTCCCAAACACATGTGCAAGCGCGTGCGTACCCGCACACATATATAATCGGGTTTGATTAGCTACTAGTTCTAACATAAGCATAACCAATTAATTTTTTTCAATGCATGTAAATCTTATTAGATTAGATTACATGAGTAATGAATATTATTGTCTGAAAAGTTAGTAAAAAAAATCTATCCTGATTTATGGAAAAATAAAGCTCTAAACGACATCATGCTTAAATTTAAGATGTTGATTCTTGCACAATACATCTACATGAAAGCATCGAGGATCTAGCTGGTCACCCACACATATATATAGCCGGGTTTGACTAACTACTAGTTGTTACACAATCATAACCAAACAAATTATTTCAACGCAGGTAAATCTTAAATATTAGTATATTACATGAGTAATGAATAGTGTATGTGAAGTTATTAAAAAAACATATCCAGATTTATGAAAAAATAAAGCGCTAAACGACAACATACTTAAATTTAAGAGGTTATTGATTCTTGAAGTTCATGCTATCAATGAGGAACTAACTAGTTACACGCAGACATATATATAACCGGGTTTGACTAGCTACTAGTTGTAACACAATTATAACCAAGTAAATTATTGCATGGCATAAATCTTATAGGATTCGATTACATGAGCATTGAATAGTTCTTGTAAAGTTCGTAAAAAAATATATATCCAGGTTTATTTTAAAATAGCGCTAAACTACATTATGCTTAACTTTAAGAGGTGATTCTTGCACAATACATCTTCATGAAAGAAATGAGGAACTAGCTAGTTACATGCAGACAATTATATAACCGGGTTTGACTAGTTACTAGTTGTAACTTGTAACACAATCATAACCAACTAAATTACTTCAAGGTAGCTAAATCTTATAGGATTAGATTACATGAGCAGTGAGTACTGTCATAAAAGTTAGTAAAAAAAACTACCCAGATTTATGGAAAAATAAAGCTCTATACTATATCATGCTTAAATTTTAAGAGGTTGATTCTTGTACAATAAGATTACATGTACACATATAAATAATCAGGTACCAAAGACCCTTGGGTCCAATGGTATAGCTTCCTTTCTCCCACATGGGAGATCAAGGTTCAAATCTTGGTGGAAGCAAATTTCTTATTGTTGGGGGTTGGGGGGTCGGGTTGGGGGTGTATGGCTTGTAATGGGCCTCTGGATGGGGGTCATGTGCGAGGGCAGCCCAGAGGATTATTCTTCTTACTATAATATAATCTCATACTTATAAATGAGATTATATTTTTAAAAAAATATATAAAAATAATCAGGTTTGACTAGCTACTGGTTGTATCATAATCATAACCAACTAAATTATTTCAAGGCAGGTAAATCTTATAGGATTAGATTACATGAGCAATCAATATTGTCTGAAAAGTTATAAAAAAAATCTTATCCAGATTTAAGGAAAAGTAAAGCGCTAAACGACATCATCTTAAATTTAAGTGGTTGATTCTTACATCTTAGTGAAAGCAATGAGGATCTAGTTAGTGATAATTGTTTTTGGTTGAACTGAGATTCTTTTGTTTAATGTTTTAAAATGTCAATATTCCAAAATTTGAATTATTCTTCAATCAATTTGAACATCATTATTATGAGTTGTAAATGTTTTTCTTTTAATTTAATGTTATTTTGAGTGAAATAGATGTTATTTTGATTGAATTATATATTATTTTCTTTCAGGCGTTCTTTTAACTGAAGATAGTGTTCATGAGTTTGAGGTTTAAATTAACTTACATAGATCAATTTTTGAGCTGCTCGTTAAGTTGTCTTATACTGACCCGTGTCATACCCAATTATTACTCGACTCATTGTTATTATATTCATGTTGTATTGTTCGAGGGTGGTATTGGTAATAAAATAAATAAGGATATAATTATCTTTTTGGTTCAATAAAATAAATCCTCTAATTGAAGATGCTCCTTAAAGCAACTTTTTCAGAATTCAATCCTCTCATACAAACCGGTTCCCACCAAGCACTAATATTAGATTTTGGATAGTCAAACCTCTAATTTTGGTTCAATCATCTAACTTTTGTACAAATCTATCTCCACCAAACAAGGCCAGTCTCATATTTTGCTGGTGGTGGGAAGACTGGGAACTGTGAGTACTAAGGCTACGTCCTCCTATGGTAGTCTAGACCAGGAGGCAGGAGATCTAATCCTCTTATATCCCCCCACAAACTACAAAGTGAGATAAGTGAATTATGGTTGCTTATGGGTTATCTTTGGCGCATTTCGAGCGAATTGCAAATTCAAAAGGCAAATTATAGCAAATTAGATAACACTAATTAAACATGTAAGACTATGTGTGGTATGAATTTTTGTAGAGATAAGACTTATAATAAGAACATAAGGTGTGTTTCAACGTGATATGAATCTTTCTGGTTTGGTTAATAAGATTGTAATCGGAATAAGAATACTATTGTTTGTGTGTCATGTTCCCATTAATAAACTTGGAAATTTAACTTTGTCTACCCCAAGTTGTCCCCTTACCTGTCGAATGTGTATCATGTTCCCCAATTAAAACATAATCTGATGTCTGTTCAAAGGTTATAAAGGGATAATGGTTGTATCGTTTGTTTTGACGAGACTTCTGTTTGTGTTAAGGACAAGACCACGGGGCAGAATCTGATGTGGGTAATCAATAAGAATGGTGACTATCCTCTTCAGCCTCACATTCTTAGTTCGGAGTCGTCTTCCAAGTTTGTTCGGAGTCTTCCCAAGGTTGTCAGAGTCGTCTCTTCCTTCCCATTACAACTAGGGAGTCTGGAGATGTTTGGCATGCTCGTCTTGGTTATACTCTTGCTAGAGTTTTAGGAAATTTATGCTCAAACAATTTAATTTCATTTACTTTGTATTTTTCATGACGATTATGTTCATTGCAAAGTTGGAAAAATACATAGTTTGCCTTTTGAGTTTGTGACTCATTATGCCCCCTACCCCTTATATTCAATACATAGTCATCTTTAGCAATCGCCTGTTATCGAACCTATATTTTAAGTATTATGTGGTTTTCGTTGATGATTATTCGAGATTTTCTTGGATATATCCACTTAAATTGAAATCTAGCTGATGCTTATGCTATTTTCTTCGCTTTCAAAAACTTGCTGAAAATTTGTTTGATTCTAAAATCAAGTTTTTCCAAAGTGATGGTGGATATGAGTTCGATAACACGCCCTTACTACAACAAATCTGTGACTCGGAAATTTATTTTTGAAAATCTTGTCTTAAAACCCAAGCACAAAATGGTGTTGCGGAAAGGACACATCGAACCAAAACTGAAATGGCACGCACCATACTTATTGAATTTGAATTGCCACTTAAGTATTGGGTCGATGTGTGTTATACTACTATCTTTACAATTAATCGTCTTCCAAGTTCGGCATTGCCGTGTGTATCCCCGTTTACCAAATTTTTCCATCGACCACCTTCATATGAGTTTTTAAAATGTTTTGGTAGTGCCTGTTTTCCTCTGTTTTTAGATCCTAAGATTAACAAATTACAGCTAAGTCGAAACTGTGCTTGCGTTTTTATTGGCTATTCGTCAAATTGATATCGATGTCTTGATCCAATGTCGAGCAAAGTTTTCAGGAATCATCTTGAGAGTAAATTTCCTTACCGTTCTATCATATCTAACACGACCAATGACCGATTGAATGGCCATGACCTCTTAGCCTTGCTTCCGAGGTTTAACTCTTCGAGTGCGTCATCGTTAGAGTCATCTCATGTTTTGTTGTTAGACTCATCTACTATGGTTTTGTTTGCCAAGTCTCTTGTGTTGTCTCCCTCGCCTTCGAGTCAACCCGCTCTCCCGGGCCATGTTTTAGCTGATGATACGCTTACTTCCGGGCCGTAGGTCTACCCCGCACCTGTAACTAGCTTAGCACATGCTACTGCCAACGCGTGGGTGGACCCTGCGCCCGCAGCCAGCGTTGTTGTTCCCACGTCGTTGCTGCCAGGTTGGCCATTATTCTCAATAAAGAAGATAAACCCACTTAAGTTCAGATTTGCTACATGCTAAAACTTCGATATTCTCTTTGCTTTTCACAACCTGAAAATTATACCAAAGGTCTCCAAGAGGATCCTTATTGCGAGGACTTGTTTGATTGTTTATGTCAAAAAATTGTAAGTGTTGAGACACTCTGCGCTTGTTAGTAAATGAATCAATTTTTTCATCCCCTATGCAACAAACGAATGATCTCATCCCCAGTTTGCCAATGTTTGCAGATCCAACCTACTTGACAATGGTAAAATAACAGAAAATGGGACACCAAATGGGACACGATGTGGGATAGATGATCCGGACTCTAACAAGAGTGAATACACTTCTGACTTGAGGTATTGCTGTAAGTGACCAAGGGAATTGCTAATCAAAAAGCTGGTCAAAATATTTCATTAAGAGGCACTAACAACTTAAAAGCTTGCTGGAAAGAGACAAGGATTCTGTCCCAATTTAACATAAGGGACTAACTTTATGAAAAAAGAAGGACCATGCTTCTTATTTTTTACAAATTCTTTGTGTACTAGGCGCCTTATTATTTTAGTGTGGAGGGAGTCACAAAAACCTTCTCGAAAACTGGGTTCTTTCTCGACGCATTATACTTCTCTCTCCGTTTCTCAAAAATTGTTATACTTGTACTTTTTACGCATGTCAATGCAGAACTTTGAACGTTTATATCTCTAATTATGTTTTTGTAAAAATTAGATATTAATATTCTACTTATCAAGAGGAATCTAACAAGATCTCACATGACTACGTTTTTTCTTATGTATAAGTCACAAACGATGGTCAAAGTGAAATATGTGAATAGTATAAAATGTCAAAGTGTAACAATCTTTGAGAAACAGAGGGAGTATTAGTCATTGCCTTTATTGGTTGTGTGAAGCGAAAGACTAGTAGCATAAGAATTGCTGCTTTGGAATCAAGCTGCCATTGGTAAACAAGTCTTGGCTATTGAGCAGAAGCTGGACAATCTGTGGATTAAATGAGACTAAGGATCTTAGTGCGATGGGATTTGTGGAGAATCGCCCCACATCCGCCCAATTAGGCAGGATGGAGGAAGGTTTTGCAGGTGATAGGGTGGTGATGGGAATGGAAATAATCTCTGTCATAGGTAATGAGGCGGGTGTGGAGGTTAGAATGTACCAGCCCCATCCCCATCGGCTCTACCCCATCTCCGCCGCCCCGCTTTATTTCCATCTCCTAAGTACTTATTAAATAGTATTTAATAAAATATATATTGAATAAACTAGTTTATTTCAACATGTTTTTTTAAACTAAATTCCACCGATTTTAATGAACATAGGACGTATGTTAGAGTGGGTATTGAGGATGTTGGGCCAGATATGGAGGGTGTGAGACAAGTGCAGAGACTAATGCGGGTGATGTGGTGGGGTTAGTTTTTATACCCGTTGAGCGGGAATGGGGATAAAATTTCCCCTGTAATGGATGCTGGGGTGAGGATAGGGATGAGACTTTTAGGCGGGAATGGATGTGGGGGACCATCCTTCACACCCGCCTACCCCATTGACATCCTCAGGAGAGACAATGTACAAACAGGTTATGATAAGTATGTCTCGCTTCAAGGACATAGATGAATAATACAATTATTGTCATTCTTTGTGTGTCGCATTAATTTAGAGTTAGTACAAATTCTCTAATTTTTGACTTATCATACGATTTGTTATATAAATGGGCAAGTGTTCTCTTCCAATATGGATGGAAATTGTATGGCCATTCATTGTGGGCGTAATGGTAAATGTTTGTGACACGTTATTATAATTTCTTTTCCCGCCTTTGTGTTAAGCTTCCCAATTTTTCTATTCGCTATAAAAGGATTTTTTTTAGTGAACGTGTTAGATCAATTACTTGTATACTTTTTATGTGAAGACGAAGAAAGTGTTTCATGATTCATCTTCTTTCTATTTACTACATCGATGAATAAAAAAGTTATCGCTATATTTATTCATTTTTCTACTTATTCTTTCAAGTGCATGATAATAGTGACTCACCGTTACCTAGCTTAGTCTTGGGATCCACAATTGTTTTCTTACTCATGTACAACGAGTTTTTCACATTCAATATTCAAGATCCCTATTGACTTGCCTTCTTTCCTTTGATGTCTCGCTTCTAGTGCTTTCACCGAAACCTTGCTCCGTTGGGAACAAGGGGAAGAAAAGAAAGATGAAAGTTGAATAATAGTTGTCCGCTACCTTTAACACCAACAGTAGATAGGAACCGCACTCAAAGGCTTGTGGCACACCTAGGGCAGGGGGACTCCCTATGAGAATTCCTTAGTAACTCCTGAGATAGCAGAATGTTGTCCATTAGTCTTCTGCAAGGAACAATGGCTTGGATAATACCACCTTCAGGTCAAATACCACCTTCTACGAAGAGTAAGAGCACGCCTCTTCAAATGGCAATCACTCTTTTTTAAGCTTTGCATAGGCAACCACACATTGTCGAAAAAGAAAAATAAAACGAGAGGGGAGGAGGGGTTGGAAAAAATATAACTGTGAATTAGTAATCATAAATTATAAAAAGAAATGGGAAGGATGAAAATGAGATTATGGACACGAGGAAGGTTTTAGTAGAGAGGAAAATGTGGCAACTCTAGAAAAATATCTACCACTGTCACTACTATATCAACCACTTAGAAAACTATCTTACATTACAAACCAAATAAAGGAAATCAAGTAATTCTCCAAAACCCAAACACTCTAATGCAGCAATGGATGTACTAACAGATTTTTAGATAGGTTCTTAATAATGTCTTGATAAGGTTAACCTTAATGTAAAACCATCATTTGAGCGTGTAACAACTCACCGGAGAAACCACGGCTTGTACGAAAGGAATCTTGTCTTTCAAGATTTCTAGGAAAATTAGTCTACATGGCAACAACTGTAATAAACCACATTAAAGAGAAAAGAATGCTCATACTACTAACATTATACAACAAAAAGGCAGGACCTACTAAAGAGAAACTCTTCTGTAAGACGAGGTTATCAAATTTGCAGCCTGAAAATACTGTCCTATACAACAGAAATTTAAAAAGAAAGGAGTACAATATTAGATTATATGGGCAGAGGACACCTGACTTACTACATCTAAACAAATTTTGGGTGAAAACAATTCATATCATCTTTCACCAGTGATTACAAGCACATCAAAAACTTATGAGCTGAAAAAAAGAAAAGAATTCTCACTGCAACCAGTACTTGAATATATATTACTCTTCCTTTTATTTTCAATTACACTATCTTAGCTCATTTTCTTCTTCCGATGATGAGGGGGTCAAATATCAAAGAATAGAGCTTTTACTGGTGTCATGTATATTCCTGTTATTAAAATAGATACACAAAAGTAGCTTTCCGCAAGCTTCAATGGACTCAAATAATGCCAACCATTTACCAGAAACAACCTTCTGAACAGTTGGCATACATCGTAGCATGAACAGAATGACAGGTTAAATAATTGGAAGAAGCACTTTCGTATGCAGATTCAAATTTTAGAGAACTATTTGGAAGGTATACGACGAGTGAGGACAAACAGGCACCAACATCAGTAGATACCAGCTCAGTCAGCCATGCTGACCACATAAGGTGATTATCTAAGCTCTGAAACTAATTAGTAGAAGAGCCTAAAACATTACCTTTTAGGAGTACTGAAAAAGAACTCCAAGATATGTCAACTCTTCTTGCAACTATTGCATGGCAAGCAAGGGCTCGTGATTGCTACCAAAATTCGTGTAATTATGTACCACGTTTACTGATATAGAAGGGAACTTCAGTGAGCATCAACACCAACTTCCCAGAAGACTTGTCAATTTGGATCATGTAGCTGTTCAACGAGCATCCTCCAGAAGAAAGGCATATGCACTTCAGATTTTCCTGCACCTAATGTTCAGATTTCAGGTAAGTAACGAGTGAAAAATACTAGCAAAGCAATACGTTTCAAAGGAGGGCAAAATGAGAAAAAATAACCAAAAAGTTGCATCATAAGTATCTAACAACTTACTTTGGAGGGATTCAACTAAACTTTCTGGGTAATTGGCTACACGATTATGATGACTTTTTATAAACAGTGTTCAGCATCCATATATTTTTCCCACATATTACATCATAAGTATCCTCTAAGCAATCATAGTGAAGAAACAATTTTCAACAAGGTTTGGACAAACATAAATGGCATCACATAGTACTTTGACTCATTTGTATAAGAACAAAGGTGAGGTATAAGATTGTACCAACTATAGAGAAATTAAACTAATTGAGTCATACGATGAAATTCGAAAACAGGTGATTGAGAAAAAACTTAGGTAACATGTGAAGATATTGGAGAACCGATTTGGATTTATGCTAGGAAGATCGACTATCTCATGAGATAGACATTCCATTGTCAGGAAAAAAAGAAGGATCTACATATGATTTTCATTGATTTGCAGAAAGCATATGATAAAGTATCCAACAAAAACACTTTGCTGGACATTGACAAATAAAGTGTTTCACAAAAATATAAAGATATCTTCAAAGACATGTATGAGGGGGTCACTACGAGAGGCAAGTCTGAAGATTTCCCTATTACAATCGGAGTGCATCAAAATTGTGCACTTAGTCCCTTTCTCTTTAATCCAATCATAGACGAACTAATAAAGTCAATTTAAGATGATATAAAGTGGTGTATGATGTTTGTGGATGATAATATGTTGATTGGTGAGACAAAGGAAGGTGTTCAAAATAAGTTGGAATCGTGGAGACACACCTTGGAAGCAGAAGCAAAGCTAAGTATTGGGAGTGCAAGTTCGGTGGGGTAGGAAGCATCGAGGCAAGGGTGGGCACCTTGGATGGCAAAGTGGTCTAAGCATCGTACATCTCTCGTTACCTTGGATCTATTCTCCAAAAGGATGGAGAACTCGATGGAGATTTGACTCATAGAACTAACGCGGGTTGGTTAAAGTGGAAAGCACAATCTGGATCCTTTGTGATTCTGGCATTTCCCATAGATTCAAGGAAAATTTTCTACTGCACGACAATTAAGTATGCTTTCTTATATGGCACCAAGTTGGCGGTGAAACAATGCCACGTTCATAAGATAAATGTGGCGGAGATGCATATGTTACAATGTGGCCACAAAAGGGAGGACCAATTAAAAAATGATGTGATTTATGAAAAAGTTAGAACTGTATCTATTCAAGAAAAGATGAGGGTAAATCGCTTTGGTTAGGTTATGCGAGAAGGACGATAAGTGATGTGTCACTTAGCAAATTTAAAGAGTGGAGGAGTAATCAAATTGTAAACGATAAGGAAAGACTTAAGATAATTTGAATGAAGGTAATTGAAAGTGATATGAGTTTAATTTGGATCAATAAGAGCTGGCGTTGAAGAGGGCTGGATGGAGGAAAGGAGTGGAGGAATACCTTATTTGTTTAACTTTAATGTGTTGGTTTATCTTTGTATTTGCTCTTTATAAAAATTGTCACACTTGTCAATGTCATCTCTTCTTTCAGCGTTCCCAGTTGACGATTTAAGTTAGCCGATCTTAAATCATTTTGGCAATAAGGCTTTGTTGTCGTTTTGTATTATATCATAAGTATCCAAAAACAAACTTTGGAGGGATTCAACTAAACTTTCTGGCTTCAGGATTATGATGACTTTATATAAAGAATGTTCCACTTCCATATATTTTTGTCACATATTACGTGTCAAAGGTAAGTATTAGAAAACAAAGTAAGATTATTCCTTACCCACAAATGTAAAAATCACTAGACATGCTATTCATTGATGTTCCTCAAAAGTTCTTTTCCCAAGAAATCTTCAGTCTTAAACATTCATTTTTGACAAATCTAAGTTTTAAAACCATTTCAATCCCCAACTAAAAGACCCATCCCCCAAACAAACAAGGGATTGTATTTATATGCATTTTAAAATCCCAATCAATCCCCTTAATCCCCCAAACAAGAGCCCGTAAGTCCCTATCATAAACACAATTTGTTTTACTGTTAGAAAATCAGCAAAATTCCGTGATGACTAGTCTCCCCTTCACAGCATGAATTTCAAACTGCAAAATCATTCAAAATCAAACAAAAAAGTTCAAACAATCAAACTCACAAGCAAAAAAAGTTTAAACAAGAAAGGAGGAGATCAGTTTGTAACCCTTATAAGCAATTAAACCAGAGTAGATCTTTGAAGACAAAAAAAGGTATACCTCACAAAGCAAGTTGTGGAAGGACCTCACAATGCAAGTAGTGAAAGGAGGAGTAAATTCAACTGAATGAAATCATTCAACAAATAGATTAGAGTTTACTTATGAAATTCGAAACCTTATACTAATCATTGAAACCAGGGGAAAATCTAACCCAAACAAAAGCACAAAATCCGTAATGGGAACGATGAATTTCAATCGAGAAATTTGCATATAACAACAGATTCGAAACCCAAATCCCGATGACAATCTTCTCAACTGAACCGATAAGTAACAAAATTGATAGAACCTAGGTGTGTATTTAGAAGTGAAAGTTTAAGCTTTGGAAGCGAAAGGGTCTGGGAGGAAGTTTTAGGGTTTGAGTTTTGACTGCACAGATTTGGGATTTTAGGTATGAGTAAGAATTTGGAAAACAAACATTTCAAACAATGAAATTTAGAATTGCGCAAAAGTCCCCGCTTAATCTTCTAAAACTCTTCACGGTAGTTTGGGCTACGAAATTAGATAAATGCCGCCCACGAGTGAATGTATGTGCAACAAAAGATAATTTTGTGGCCCATGTACAGGTTTGCGCGCCAAAAGACTAAATTTTGTCACCAAAAATAGTAATATGAGCAGCACAATCGTTTTGTCGCCATTGAAGTTTATGTTTAACGAAAAAATCTTTTGACGCCCTGTAAATTCAATTCTGACGCGCAAAATATTTTTTCTTGTAGTGCGAGGAGGATGTACTGGAATAAACAAATGTGCTCATGAAGTTAACAAAGCACGATTTATATATCAGTTTGATGGTGTTTTTCGGGGTTAAAAATGAAACAATTAGATCTGAAATCTAAATTTAAGGGACTTGCATCAAAGAATAGTTTTATAATCAATCCTAACCTATCAAAGAATGGGTCTCCAGTTCAAAGCTTCAAATGGCAATTGAAACAAAAAAAAAGAACAGACTGGATAAAATGAAGTAAGTCCGAAATTGGAAATAATCAAACTTGTTACCTCTTCTGTTTGTGGTGTCTATCCATGTAATTTCTTCCTTCAAATGAACACATGAGTGCATTCAGTTGGAACATATCCTCGCCGTAACATTTCATCTGCCCACACTTCAGCTTCAACAGATCTACCATGCTTGTAGAGACCATGAACAATTATGTCATAAGTCCATCTATTTGGTTGATACCCTTTGTGACACAACCGCTTGAATAGCTGGCAAGCTTCATCCATCTGATTGATGCTCAATACTCTAAGCATCATGTTGTAAGAGAAGATATTAAGAGGAAAGCATTTCTGAATGATTTCTTCCAAGTCCTCTGCCTTGAAATCCAAGCTTACATAGCCAGAAAACACAGCAATTAACTGGCCGAAAGTTGCACTATTAGGTATCTCAGTAGATACATCTCTTGAAAGAAGCCATGCCTTATATAAATCTCCGGAACGCATTGAGTGCAACAAAAGCATATTTCCAACAAAAGATGAAACATTTCGTCCAACTTTCACCATGTCAATAATTAATTTAATAGCATCATCATAATTATATTCTGAGCAACACAGCCTTATGAGCTCCTCATAACTTTGCAGACTAGGGACCAACCCGTTGTTCCTTGCTTGCTTTAACATGGACAATGCAAAGTCTGCCTTCTTGGATTTGCACAGGCCAACCAACATAGTATTGTACATTTTCCTCCCTGCCTTTCTTCTTCTGCTGACATCATCAAAGAACTTTAGTGCTTCAGCTATATTTCCACTGTTCAGATAACACTTCAGCATAAGAAGGTCTGAGTTTAAACAAGGGACACAACCATTTCTCTCCATCATTTCATAAACTGCTCTCCCAAGCTCAGGCCTTTTGGCATAACCAGCCCCATAGATAAAGTAACTGAAAGTACGCTGGTCAGATCCATAGCGAGTCAACTGCATCTTAAGTAACTGCACAAAGTGCTTTTCAGGATCATCCATTTCACATACACGACGGACAACATCTTTAAACAGTTTGTCTGACGGTGCATGACCTTTATCTTGCATTTCAATGAGAAGTCTAGCGGCAAGGTCTCCCCTGCTTACCTGATTAAAGCCACATATCAAGTATGAGTATGTACTTTCACTGGTTTGTTTATTTAATTTGTTTAATTCTCCATGAATCAAGTAACCATCGTCAACCCGTTTGGCCCGACAAAGGGCTCTAATGAATTTCTCATACGCAGAGTCTGCAGGAATGAATTTGCGCTCCAAGGCAAACATCACTAGGTCCTTCATTTTATCAAGCTTACCCTCCCTACACAATGCATCAGCAAGAATAGAGAAGGTCCTCTTGCCGGGAAAGTAACCCTGTTTCATTGAATCCTTCAGTATCTGGTATGCTTCATCGGTGCTGCCATCCCCACATAGACTGTTTACAACATAATTAAACACGAGACTGTGTGGTGTAAGCCCAAATTCAGCCTTCCTATCATACAAATCAAGTACAACATCCATCATTCCAGCCTTGCAAAAGAAGCACAATACAGCATTCATGGTCACGTTATCAGGCACAATTTGGCTCTCTTTCATATCTAACAACAAATCACAAACCTCATCCAGGCGATTTTCCTTGAGAAGCCTACAGATCAATGTATTGTACCTGAAGACATCAGGAATATACCCTTCACCAGACTTTTTGGTGCGAATGAATTCCACAGCACTATCTGATTGTCCAGCTTGCACAAGACTCTTAATCCAAACGCCATATACCTCTTGCAAAGATAAAGTTCCCATATCTGCAAACTCCTGGATTAACATACCAGCGTGCGATAACCTTTTATCCTTACAAAGGGCATCCACAAGTACACCAAAGATATGCCCTGAAAACATCTTCTCTTGACTCAACAGCTCGCGCATATAATTCTCTGCCTCTTCCAGCTGACCTTGCTTACAAAAACTCTTCATCACAATACCATGAGTGACATCATTCTGGCGTCCTCTCATCCTAATTTGCTCCAATACAACATTCATCACATCGAAGCAACCTTCCTCAACAAGTGAATTCAAAAGAATATGGTAAGCAACTTCATCCAAATCAAGCCCATGAAAGCGCATTCTACCAAACACTTGAAGTGCAACATCAACTTTCCCAGCTAAAGCATACCCTATGACAAGCATGTCATTATGCCTAACCCTATTCAGAGTTCTCTGCTTACTAAAACTATCTAACAAGTCCACCATTAAAGATGTAAGCTTAGCACGAGCCAAAATCTTAAAAAGGGCAACACAAGTAGCACGAGTGTGATTAAAGTAGGATTGCCTACCAGCCCAATCAAAGAATTTCAAGCAACTTAAAATATCATTCTTTTTATATTGAAGTACCTCCAAAACAAAAGACTCTGACAATCTTATTCCCAATTGACCAAGACCACAATCATCCTTCGTAGAAGAGGCAAGATCTTCATCATCACGAGCATTTAGAATCTTGAAAATCCTTTCGAAGATTGGATTCTTAGAGGTTCTAAACCAATCACTAAAAGAAGCAGCAATTTTTTTAGATTCAAATGTGTCCGCAAATTGGTATCGAATTATAGGTGGATTAGGGAGGAGATGGGCAAAAGGTTTAGTGGAGAAGGAGTTAGACAGAAAAAAAGGAGAGATAAAAGGCCTAGTTCTGGATATATATCTGATTGTTGGTGTCAGCATAATTTGTTAGCTGAAGACAGAGGCGGATCCAGTAATTCACCCACGTGGATACAGAGTCGTTCTATAAAAAATCCGAGTCCAGATTATGTAACAGAGCTTAGGTTCCTGTTTGCAGACATAGTTGGCCTCTTAGACTTTCGTTTTCTGAAACTGAAAACAATGAGAAGTTGTTACAAGCAACAAAAAGGATTTCAATGCCTTTTCAAGAGCATAAAATTAATCAGTCAACATCAACGAAATGAGGTTCCCCTAATGATTGAAACAAAGATGGTGTAATAATTTCCATTCTTAACCAAAGATGACTCTATAGATCAAGAAGTAATGGCGGCTCTAGGATTAGGGTAATGAAGAAAATTAAATCAACCATTATTGAAGTGCAATGTCAACATTCAATCAACCATTCATATTACAATTTCTTGCATTTCAACATAACCCACAAGTAGAGATTTCGTGATTACCTAATAGGATAAAGATAAAAACAAAAGGACTGAAAACGTCACAAAATAACAGTTTAACCTGGATATTGGAATATTTTTCTGCAGAGTTAACAGATTATCCCTAACCTAAGATTTGAAAGTGTAACAGCCAGAATTCACCAATCAACTTGATTAGGTAACCGCTGCACAAAAGCTAATCCAAACTATTACCATCACATTCGCCGAGCTAAATCAGGGAATGTGGAACTCAAAAATCCTTAACTCATTGATATCATAAACTTCAATAAACTAAAAAAAAGGAAGCACTTCAATCATTGTAGAGAAATAAGATTAGTTAATAGAATTCCATTTGCAGAACAAACTACCAATTTTCTTGACTTTTTCCCAAAATTCATTTAACAAGACCAACAATCCAATCTCACCAACCCATAACTACTACTACTTCAGCACACCACAATCCCAAATTCTCATAATTGGTAAAATTCAAAAATAAGATAAAATTCTTACAAGCTCAAAACTTTAAGACTATAAAAGATTCATTTAGTAATTACATTAATAGTATAAAGGGGCCAGATTATAAATGCATACTTTCTTTAATTCACCTAATCGCTCACCATTAATAGTTATTTTGTGTACTAAAGTATAGCCTTGTATATAGTGATAAAAATTGTTCAAAGTTCAATTAGCATAAACTAATTGTCAACGCACACATAAAAACATAATACCCTAATCACAAATTAAGGGACTTTGAAGAAATGATAAGAGTTCTAACCTCTTTAACTCAATGTTCTAAGTTATGCTAAAATGGCCGGAAATGGCACGGCGGCGCAACTCTAGGTCTCCCTCCCTCTGTTGCCGGCTTGTATCCCTGTGCTGACGTGGCTTCGCCGGAGTTCCGCGTCTCCTTCGCTAATACTCTTCCTCCTCGGCTTTCCCCGGGAATTTAGTCCCTTCTTTGTTCCCCCACACCAAGTTTTGACCA
This sequence comes from Patellifolia procumbens, assembly GCA_947645195.1. Taxonomy (NCBI): domain Eukaryota; kingdom Viridiplantae; phylum Streptophyta; class Magnoliopsida; order Caryophyllales; family Amaranthaceae; genus Patellifolia; species Patellifolia procumbens. The sequence goes on along the minus strand of CANSGD010001510.1, from coordinate 24,069 downwards.
ATAAATCTACTGTTTTCAATTATTACTTCCTCTGTTTTTTATAAATGCTATATTTCACTTTAACACGCTTGTCGAGACACGTTTTATATTATTTTTATCTTTAATTATGCATTAGTAAAAATTATGATAATTAGATATTAAAAATATATATATCGAGACGAATCAAATGAGATCCAACATGACTATATTTTTCCTTACGCCTATATCATAAAAGCCGGTCAAATTATAATGAATGAATAGTGTTATAAGTCAAAATGTAGCACTTAAAAAGAAACGGAGGTAGTATTATTATTATTATTGCAAAAAATTATGAAAATTTGACATTCTTAAAATAACATTAAGGCTAATCTAATAAATCTCAAATCATAATTTTTCACACATATAATAACGTGGGACGGCGGTTAAAAACTTATGCACTTTGACCCGACAAGAAAATTTAGTAAGTAAAAAAAAGGATACAAGATTAAGTTTTTCTTTAGGAATAAAGTCCTTGTAATGCACAAGCTAGCGCATTTATTTTCTTATACATAACCTTAATATTATCAGTATTTTCATAAATCTATAGTAGTCTGGCCTAATGTAATACATTATATATTTTATCAACCAAAAAATTAAAACTAAAACTCCTGAAATGAAAACTCTAATTTCACATATCCTGAGCACTAAAAAAATTTATATATCATTTTAAATGTGTGAGCACTAAAAAAATTTATGTACCATTTTAAATGTGTGCATTGGGCGGGCTAATATAAAACAATAAAAAGATATTTTTGTTATACTATTAGGATTTTTTGTTAAATTCCCTCAGTAACTTTCACCTTTTTAAAACAACTATTAGGATCGTTTTTTATAAAAAATAACACTCGTAACCTTTGTTTTAGTGTTGGTTACACCTCCCGAAATTCTAACTCCGTTAATATTGACTGTCAATTGGGCCCACATACACCTTTATACAACTACCTATTCCCAATTCCAATCGAACACATAAAATCGATAATTGCACTTCTTCAATCCAAAAAATAACAACGGTTACATTGCAATTCACTTAAAATTGATTTTTAAGTTCACACCTAATTCCCAAATTGTTAAAGTTCAAGGTGTACAAAATCAAGTAAATGTTGTTATTGCATATTAGGGTTTGTAATTTAGGACTTAGAGTTTGTAATTTTTCATCAAGATTCAATGTTTGCGGCTTTTAATTTTGGTGAAATTATTAATTAAGGTTTGTTAATGTTGAACTTGGCTTTGGTTAATTATAGTCCGAATGTGCTAATTTTACATGGGAATATCGTTCTTTGATTGCTAATTATTTTGGAATAAGCGGGAGATGGTTATCATGTGCAAGTGTGGAATTCCAGCTATAGTGTTGAGGTCTTCGACTAATGATAATCTTGGAAGGAGGTTTTATGCTTTCAAATTTTATGATTTTCACGGTGGAAGAGAAGCGTGTGGCTTTTTTTGGACGGCATGACAAAAAGATGGAGGAGTGGGAAAGGTATCTGATCAATAAACTCCTTTGGAAAAGAGGCTATTAGACCATGAAGTAACATTCCTTAAGAGTGAAGTAGCAAGGAATGAAGACATGAGAACAAGGGTTGAGGCTGAAATTGACAAAATGAAGAGAGGGAAGCAGTTGGGAGATTTTACAGAGGAAAGAGAGAGAAATATTAACTGCCGGAAATGAATTGGATTGAGGGAGGAGAGAGCGAAAGCAGTTGGGTTTAATTATTGAGGGGCAATTAAGTAATTTCATTGTGTGTTTAAGGAGGGAAATGAAAATTTGGGTCGCAATTGACGGTCAATTTTTATGAAGCTAAGTTTTTGGAGGTGCAATTAAGACTTTAACAAATGTTATGGTGTTATTTTACAAAAATCCTCAAAATTATTCTAAAAAGGGTGAAAGTTACACGGGGTTTAACCAAAAGTCCCATACTATTATACTCCTATTTCCACTAGTGAGATTTATGTTCTTATACTTTTATTCTTACTAAAATTCATGTTCATATGGTATTATAATCCTAATCTTGCTATAATTAATCTAATTATTGTAAATTAATAGGTATCTTGTAGCCAAAAATATAACAAAAGCTAAAGGCACAATTATGGAGATTAAGTAAACGAATTTAAACTCGTTACATGTAATCCACCTATATCATGTTCTTGCTCGACTCCATTTCTTAGAACTTTCTGAATCGCGCACCATTGCAAGGTTCCAGCTCGTTCCCTTAATTATGCTAAAGACCAGCTTAGTTTAATGGCCTCTTTTCGCGGGATTCCTACCATAAGGACCAAGTTTAGCAAAAGGCATAATCTATTGAAAGGATAGAAAAATGCATAGCTTTGGCCCACTTTAAACTCGCAAGAGCTTCTGTTTTGAGGGCACAAGATGCAAGCCTCTCCTCCATAGAGTACATGTTGTTGGTAACTGCACAAAGCACAATCTATCCTGATATTGTTGCCCTTGTTTAGCCAGGACGTAACACATTTACTTCTTAGTCGTGCCAAACAAGTTATGCCCCAGATATGCCACACAAAAAAAAATTCGGGTGCATTAGATTTAGCTCTGGTGAGAAAAGGAATCTCAATAAATTTTGGTTGAACTTTAAAGCATCTTGTTGTTGTTTGATTGCTTGAACAAAGATTCTTACAACTTCCTCATGATCCGCAAATGCACCATTGAATACCCTATTACTCCACAAATATTAGCGGGTGTTTAGATTGGGGGTTTCAAGAAAGGGAAAGGAAAGCCCCAAATCCCTTTGTTGTTTATTTAACCATTTTTTTATTCCTTATCATGTTTTGTTTTATTTACTAATCCTTAAAGTCTTCTAAGTTGATTCGCCACCCCTCCCCCCTCCACGTACAAATGACTATGAGTTAAGGGAAACCCTCATTGACCACCACCATCACCTTAAACTCCAAGGGGCTGTTTGTTTAGAGGGATTAGGGGGGAATTTACATCCCTATGGGTAGTATTCTCATGTTTGTTTAGGGGGATAGCTAAATTCCATGAGATTGAGAATGGGATTAAACCCCCTCTTATCCCACCAAAATAATACGTAATGGGGGCAGGCATTAGGGAGGGGGATTAAATTTTGTAAAAAAATGACTCTTTTACCCTTAATGAAAAGAAAGGGGTGGAGAGCTAGTAAGGGTATCTATGTAAAATTATCGTTTAATACCACCTTATCCCCAACTCATACCAAACAAGGGATAGAGATTATTTTATCCATATCCCACCTACCAATTCCCAATCTCACTCTCACCCTCTAATTCCTTTCCACATACCAAACACCCCACAAGCCTACCAACCGCCACCACCTTGAACCCTAGCCCTTACCCTAACCACCTCCGACCACCACAGGTCACCTTTGACCATCCGTCACCGAAGACCACAATATCGTTGTCGAAAACCACCACCTCGTCGCTGGAACCACCACAACCTCCAAATTTCTTCCACCCAGAATCGAAAACCACCGCAACCCTTCAAATCTCTTACATCCAGAAACCGAAAACCATGCAACCCCATCAACCACCATCGAATACCCGTCAAAGTCGCCCAAAACAACCCTCAAAAACCCTTTAAAACCGCCCAAAAACACTAGATCAGACGGGCGATGATGATGGGTGATGATGTGACGAACCAGACACCTGTGATAATATGACAAACTAGAGGCATGCACGACGGGAAGGGGGTGGCGGGGGAAGGCGCGGCTAAAGGGGGAAGAGAGAGAAGCTTAAGGCGAGGGAGAGATATGGAGGGAAGGGGGATGATAGGAAGGAGGGTGGCGCCAATAAAGAGGTCGAAAGGTGGGGGTATGGTGATGGTATGTTGAGAGGAGGAAGAAGGGTGGAATAAATAAAAAATTACCAAACAACCTTTTAGAGGTAAGGGTTTGGTTTCCTATCCCTTTCTACCATTTTCCTAATTCCATTCCCTTCCCCTATGCAAACCAAACGCTCCCTTGTTGTCTATATGAAAGTTTTGTTACCTTCTACATAATGTATCTTGCAAGCATATAATTCTTAGTATCACAAGTCCATAAACTGTAATAACTTTTATGACTTATATTTCGTGATGGTATGTAGTTTGAACATCAGAACATAATTACGGAGTTCATGTTTTTTTCTCTAACAGAAAGCACCCATTAAAATGAATTTGAGACTTGCACCACATTACCAGCACTATGTCATACTTAGTTGCTCGCAATGAATAAGGGTTTGTTTATCAGCAGTCTTGTCTTTAGACTATTGGAATCTTAATAATATTCAGCTAAAACTTTTGGTATTTGAGTTGAGTTGAATGCACTTCAGAGTCTTTCCTCTGAGACTATTGCCAAGACTCAAATTATGGAGAAGTATGTTATTAAGTAAATGTCAGGTGTGATGTCCAATTTTTTCATTTAAAAAGCCGGAAATATAAAAAGCATATAAAAAACAACGTAGATAAGCTGTATAAAATAATACTCGTACTATTTAGTAGACTCTGAGGTGAGTCTGAGCAATAAAATTAGTAAAATTTAGTAGAAACCTGATATGATAAAATCTAAAAATATGAGGAAAATATGGCTGACAATCTCTACGCTAAACAAGGAAACACAAGGAAAAGCAATCCAATGCGGCATACGAATCTGTGAAATTTTGGCTGACCAAATTGGGCAAAAAAATCTTGCTCGACACCAGGTCCAGACTTGCTTATAAATTAGAGGAACTAAACTCAAAAGTATAACAAATACGAACGTACTGTAGCCAACTGAAGCAGTGTATTAAACCTTCATTTAAGCACAAGATAATCTTAGTACCCTGATTTTGTCCACAATTTCTTCAAAAGAAAAAGGGTAGAGCTAGATGGGTTTTCCCTACTGAATCAAACCCAACAAGAAGGAAACCGAAGGGCCCCACAAAATTGCAAGCTCAATCAGAAATCATCATCCTCCTCTTCAGCAATGTGCTTTGCAAGTTCTTGCTCCTGCTGCTGCCTTTCCCTTCTCTTCTCCGCACTTTCCTTTTCCTTGTGCGAGTTAGGGGGGTATCGCAGGGCCCGCACAGCCTCATTGTGCATGTTCAGACAGAAAGCAATTCTAGAGTCAAAGGCAGATTGTGGCTCGGTTGTTGAGTAGATGTCACCGGTCTCCTTTGATAACATCCATCCATTTGCATGATCCAATGTGGCATCTATTGCACCATCACGAATAGCCTTTGCCACAATGCTCTCAGCATCTGCAACAGGGTTGGGGGAATCCAATCTCAACTTCTTAGCAACATCGGCAAGTGATATGCGGGAGTAGGAGATGCTAATATTTCTCAGTCCAGTCCTAATGACGTTGTGCCTCAGGCGAACGATCAAATTGTGAGTGCGATCCTTATCAAAAGTAGAAGAGAACTTTTCAGTAACTCCTCTGAACAGCTCCAAGTCACCAATTCGAACAGCCTACAAACCCACCATCAACACTAAAAATATCAGCATTCGATCAAAAAGTGTCATTGTCAAGAATCATTGGAGAAGGCAGGACAAAATTAAATTCTTTTGAATGATCTAACCGCTTACAAACAAAGGCTTCAAAAGATGTCACATTTAGGAGCACTCACATTTGTAAGCTCGAAGTAAGGACGCAACGCCTTCTCCATGCCTTTCTGCATAAACATAGTTCTCTCAGGAATTTCCCCGAGCAATAATCGCACTATCACAGCCCATTTGTTGCACTGGATCCTGAAGCCACGAGCTGCAACAGGTGCTTTCCTAGCAGCCTGAAGAAGGCTCTCTTTTGCATCAGTGTACTCCAATTGAATTGTCTGGATCTTTCCAATATAAAAGAGATGTCGACAATGCTGCAACATAAATATTACGTCATGACTTAGAAAATTATACCCTGAGCAAATAATAAAACACACTTATAAGGGAAGACGCAGTATTCGGTGGTAAAAAAAAAAGACTACCATAATATTCGCCCAGAACTTAACCAAGACAATACAAGGGTACCATTTTGCTTTCACTCGTACTTCTTCCAACTACCCCCACACTGACTGAGCCACAAAATGAGAGCCAGCACAGCAATGTGATATGAAGCTGAACACACTTGAATCACAGATACCCAAGCAGTGTCACCCCCAAACAAAGCAATCGACAATTATCATCAAATCTTGAATTTTTGGTAACCAAATCGTACAGATCAAACTGAATGGATGGAATATGTGTACCTAGGGCTTAAAGTTAATGACAATTTAAGTAATATGCTAACTAGGATGAAGGGGTTTAGATATACAGCCTTTGCCTGTGAAATCAGGGATGCAACAACCTTCAGAGACAAAACTACCATGGGTACAGGAGGGGAGTTTGGGGGAGGCAACCTCATCCCGCAAAAAAAAGAGTTAGTTGTAATTCACATTTAGCTGTATTGTCTCTTAATGTAGTCATCAATACAAGGAAAAGAAGCACGTCAAGTAAAATCACAGAATAAATATGCAGTCCTTCCTGTGTGCAAAGGTCATCCAGAAATTCTGCTCCTAAATGCCATTCCGCATCATTTATAAAAATCACACCATGACATCCGCTACACACCTTTATTTTTACGATATTACTATCAAGCGTACTGAACTATTGATACAATTTTATTCACATGTAATATAGGATTATGCTCATTTCAGTCACTTCATATGTTTAAAACCTACAATCAAACAAATAACAAGAGAAGCTTCTAAAAGAAATGGAGCCCACAATTTGAATTACAATAACAAGGTGGGTCTGTTTCGATTTGTCATTTCACAGTTCACACCTCAATGGCTGGCTGGCTGTGAAGCATGTCGTAATACTAACAACCATGAGATGTCGCTACTGGAATAAGAACAGCACGACGGCGATCTTTTCCTACGAACAGAGACCTAGATTCACGAGTAGCCACACAGCCGCAGGCAAGGACTCTAACAAGCAAGTTGTTGGCTTCTTCTTAGCAGTTCAAAATAGCACTAACCTTTTCCCGTTAACAGACTACTACACAAGCAAGCAAAAAAGCATTTGCCCAAGATGAAATAGCATCATCTTTCTATCTTAATAAACATAAGCTTTGCCCCTTGTTTAGAACTTTGATTTGGGAGCATTGAGTCACTTCTTTACACAAATTACAAATATTGATGAAAACATTAACACAAACACCTAATCAGTATGCCATAAGAAATATAGTAAAGCTATATGATTTCACTCCTGACAGCACTGAAACAACAGTTACAAAATGTGAAACCATTGCCAAGAATTGCAAGTTTCAGACATAGATAGATGGTACCTGCTGATTGGAGTGGGCTCCAAAACTGGGTGCTTTGGATCTCAGCTTCTCAGCCTGGTCATACAAGTTGTAATGGAGATAGTTGCGAAGCAGCAGGTTAAGAAGTGTTTCCTGCAGTATAGATAGATCATAAGTTAAATTCTCAGTGTACAGGTGAGCAAACTAGGACAGACAATATCTCAGAAACAAAAGCAACAAAATATGCCTCTCATTGACAGCATACAAACCTGACCAAGCTCGTCATGGTGCAAGGTCGTCAAACGGTGTAAAGTGAGGAGTTCTCTGGAATAGCAAAGAGATAAGCTTAGAGAAATATAGCAGATATAAATTGAAATGAATAAGTCTGGCATGCATTTTATGCTTGTGCATCTAATTTTGATACATACAAAGTTGAATCACTTAAATGACAAACAACAATGCTAAACATACCCACGAATTTCTGCAAGATCACCAGTTAGCTCATAACTCAGAGAATAGAAGGAATACAATTTTGATGCCAGAACATCGGCAACCCTTCTTTTTAATGATTTCAAACGTACAATACTTGTAGCAGCACAAGCTTTAGCCTGTAGATTGTCAAAATTAGCTGCCCACAGATGATATTGAAAATTACAAAGAATGGCGCGACAGAAGAAAACACACCTCATTGTACATTTTTTGATCAATCAGAAACAACAATACAATCAAGTAGCAGAAGATTTCCAGCTCCGGTAAGGTGCTCTTCCCTGAAGGTTGCACGGCAGATGTTGCAGTATCAACTTCCATCTCGTGTTCACCTCCCTACACCAATGTTATAAAAAAGTTAGGTTTTTCACTTTGGAAAAAATTATAATAGACATAAGCAACATTGTGCAAGGAAAGTAGTAACTCGAAACTCAGCTGATGCGGTTAGTAGTAAGATTTACAAAACCATATTATAGAAAAGATTCAGGTCGCCATTAATCATTTCTAAAAGTATATTCTTCCATAAACATTGTGAGTTCACCATCATAATCATATAGAAGAAATGCACAAAATCATAGAATAAATAACCAAGATGACAGATTTTTTAGAATACTTATAGTGCTGATATAGCGATGAGGGAAGCTGGGAAGTCATCATTCACACTAAGCTTAGAATTCAATAAAGAGAGGAACGGGAAGGGAAGGAAATGAATGGGAGGAAAGATTGTACATTCGTACTTGCATTTTTTCTTCCAAAGCTTTTCCAATATTGGAAGGATTTGTTTACAGCAAGGGAAGTAGATTGAATGATTTCAATATTCTTCCCTTACCTTCTCCCATGTCATATCTATAAAACGGAAGATCAATCCTTTCATTTCCAACAGAATTCCCCTGTCAAAAATACTCTTATGGTGTGAATAATGGTTCTTTCATTAGACTTGCTTAATTAGTTGTTTACAAAGATTTGTGATATTTGGATGGGAAACCTTGTTCACTTAAAATTTACCTAGGAAAACCAATTATAGCAGAAAAATGTTATTTGGTTCTCAGATTAAATTGGGTTCATATATTTGATGTAAATTAAATTTATAGGAAAAAAATTATTCGAGTATTTAGCTGACTTGCTGAGTGGGATCAATTTTTTAGAATTCTAATTCAAGTTGCCTTGTTGTGGCCCATCACCTACAACCTATGATGCTTGGACTCGGCAAACCACCCCCACGTACCCGTGTCGACACGAAACGACCCGGGTGCGGACACGAAATACGGGTCGGACTCGGGGCAGAGAAAGTGGACTCGACATCTTGGAAGTTGGAACCGTAGATCTGGGTTTAATTCGAAAAAACCCTAATTTTTGTGAGAAACATTTGACGGCCGAGCAGCACCCGGTGACAGCAGATATTGCCCCAGATAATTCCGCCGGTTGTTTCTGCCTTGAAATCTTCCGGTGGTCGGCGGTGGTGTAGGGTTTTCAGGCGCAGTCTACACATCTTCCCTTGTTCCTCTTGTGCGATGTACGATGGTTTGCAAGTTTTTTGTTTTTTTTACTCTTTTATCTTTACTGACTTGAAAGTTTAAAATAACCACCCCCCTAATACTAGTAGCTGTAGTCAGACTAGTAGTTTCACTGTTCAACCATTCCCCACTCCTTGAAATTAAAAAACCTTTTATTTAGAAGTTAACCTACGATTGGACCAAGTAGCAACTTTTAACGTGTGCTCTTCAATATTACCAATTTTCTTTGAAAAAAAATTATTTTATAAAATAATTAACTAAAAGTGTTTAAAATAATAGAAAAAAGCAATCTCCCGTGTCCCCGAGTCCATATCCGGAATTTGGACACTTCTTAAACGTGTCCCCGTGTCCTTGATATTAAATTTTTTCGTGCCCGACTCTCGGATCCATACCCATGTCGGATCCTCGTACCCGAGTACGAGCATCACAACCTACAACCTCTACTTAATCAAGAGGTAAAGATGTCAGAGAGTGTTGCTGGCTTACTGCTTGCACAAGTTCAATTGCGTAAAGATTATTTTTGCAAATCATAGTTCCCTTGTAGCAATGAAGTTGCTCTGCAACACAGGCCCCTAAACTTGAAGTTCTTCCATCTTTCCAGTAGGAGATGGAATCAAAACTAATACTTTGAAAAATAGTTGTTGTATAAAGAGGCATTGCATGATAGTGCGTTCAGAGTGATGAGAATGTCACGTAAGGCTAATTCAGGTGTATCAGAATTCATACCAGATATATCATGAATTTAATAGTTAATCGAACTCAGATAAAGTGTCTACTTGGGTGTACCATTGTTGGACTCTGCCATTTTACAGAAAAGGACGTTTCAAGTTTTTAATTTTGCAATGCAGTATCCAAGAGCGATGTTGTAAACACACCCCAACTGAGGTCATTGAAGGTCTCGAAGTAAGATCACTATATCATCATAGCTCTAATTGTCATATACAGTTGGGCCCATAAATTTTTCCTTTAAACTACTTCACACCGACAATCAACCAGGACATGCAAAAGGTATTGTGAGACCTTAATGTTTAAAATATTGTTAACGGCAATATGTTTATTGTAAGATTCTACAAGGAAAAAGGGTTACAATGTAAGTTGTACACTAGGGGCAGAAAGAAAAAGAGGGAATCATGCAAGGGTTGGACTTCATGTTGGTAATGCACTTATTACATAGAAGTTCTCATTTATATCCAATCGCTTCTTAAGAGGGCAGAGATTGACCGTTGACCCCCCCTGGGCACAAGATAACAAAAGAGAAAATCAAGCTCACCAAATCTATTAAAAAATCTTAATCTTTCGCCAAATGTCATCTAAGAAAAAGGTGGTGTTTGTCCCATACTGAGTTAGAAATTAGAATGATAGGCAACTTCTCTTTTCTTAAAAAGTTTTCTTTCACTCTTTATTTGTGTTAGTTACTTCCCCCTTACTTCCTGTCGGAGCTGAAATATGTACTTCATGGATTAATGTGCAGATAAGTAAAACAGAAGCAGAAATAGATTGCATCTTTTTATGCTCCAATGTCAAGTTAGTAGTCATAGACAATATGGAATGGAACAAGAACCAAAAGATTCATTAAACAAGGAGTTAGCTGAGGCTTTTGTTAAATGAAACTTCCTGGGCTGTTTGAGATTTTCCAAAAGAATAGAGTCTTCCATTGGCTTCATTTATCTAGCAAAGATAATCATGAAACATGTGGTGGAATTACAGGTGAAATATTTGGGATATGTTCTCAACTATAGAGGCTACCATGAAAATCCATCATTGTTTGATGACCTGTAGTTGGTAATAGTAGCATCAAGACTTTGGAAGGAATAGATGTGTGTTTGTTCATAATGTGAGACATATCTGTTTCCTAATTTTGTTACACTGTAGACCTTATAGGTTATACCTACTTTTCTTTAGTTTTCCAGCACCAAAAACTAGGGTTAAAGCTGATGCTGATGACAAGTACAAATGAGAATTAACTTTGGGATAGCTGGTTACAGAGACAACCATAAACGAGGGCATGGATGCCTCATCTTATTGCTATGAACTAATTTGATTTTGCTAAGAGAAAAATCTGATCTTCGTAGTATGCACCTCTTGAGGAAAAGTATTTGTTGTAGTAGCTTTCAGAGATCATGTGTTGAATTTGAAGGTTAGCCGACAAAAAATCAAAATGCTTCATTAAACTATTAGTGCTAGGTAATTGCATGCTGGATCAGTAAAAGAACATTGAACTATATTCTACCTTCAAAAACTACATCACATGGTACCTCAATAAATCTAATATGTACGCAAAAGGTGTTGCCAGAAAGATTTTTGGCTGAGTGAAAAATCCAGAAGCTACTTGTTTAATCTGATTCAACAGTGTATCAGCTCTAAGTGCAAAAACCAAAATAAATCCAATCCCCTAGAGGCCTAGACGATTGCACCAGGTAGGGTGTAGCTAACAAAAACGTTTTAACAAAACGATTCATGTCCAGATATCTAGACCTGATTGTCTACAACAAAGAGAGCAATGACACTGGGATAAGTAATCAGTTCAAGGGCCTAACTTTTAAAACCACTTGATGAGTATCAGGAAAACTATGGTTCAGAAAAGTGATGTTTACGCCAAAGAAGTTCGCACAAATGTAGCACCTTAACATCTTTTGTTGCTTAACCTGTTTCCCAAAATTCAATTCCCATCAAATATCTGAAACAGTCTAGTCTGAACCAACCAGATAACTTAAAAGGTGTTTCTGCTACAACTCGTCTTCCTACAAAGAGGTTTCCACTCAAATAAATCGCAACGTACACCTCTGATAAAGAGTAACGTATCAACTCATGAATTCGGGTAAACTTCACAAGTATTTGCACACTACTAAAGCAAGTCCAATCAAGGAGCAACTATTCACACAACAAATGAGAAATTCCCTCTACAAGTGATATTTAATTCTGTGAGGTCATACATTGCATCTACAGATCACACAAAAAATGAACTAAAAAAGCACATAAATGATGTACCTTAGGAAGAAATGAGGATAGTTTGGCATGGGCCTCGGAACCCGGAACAAGAGCATAATCAAGGAAAAAATGAAGCACACGAGAAGTAAGCTTGTGACGAATGACAAAGGTAAGGCGAATAGCGCGAGAAATTCGACGGGTTTCTTTGGTGTAAGAGCCAGTCTCCAATAAGGAAGCAATTTCCTTCATATCTGCGCGAACAAACAACAAAATTCAAAACCCTAAAAATTGGGGAAGAAAATGGAAGAAAGAGAGAAGAAGAAGAAGAAGAAGAAGAGAATACGCTTCAAAGTGGGTGGATCGGGTGAGGAGAGAGAATTAGAGTGAGGTTGAGTATCTTTCATCTCCACATCTTGAGTCATCTTTTTTATCTGCGATTTCAACTCTAATCGACCATTAAAATTGCAATAAACTCTGTAGCAGAAACAAAATTGAAGTGATGCAACGAATAATTGAGTTAATAAGTTACCTGAATCTGAAGAGATTATGGGAGTTGTTGCTTTAGGATTTGGAGCTGTGGAAGATGAGTTGCTATGGGAAATAGTGGAGTGGTGCCTTTCTTTCTCCACAAGAAGGCTGTGAAATGAACACTGTGAAGCGGAGCGGCTTTTGTTTTGTGTTTGGGTTTGGGGTCCTGTTGAAAGGGAGAAACTCGAACAAAATATCGAAGAGGACCCTTTTCCGTTTTTCTTTTCCCTCCTTCTATGATAGAGTACTTTACTAGATTACTAGTCTTAGTTAGGCATGGCAATAGGTTTTGGCCTCGATCCAGATCTATAGACCCATTTATAAAGGTATGGGTCAAATTTTTTTAGATTTAATGGATCTGGGTGGGTCTGGATCTGGGCCAGAGGTACTTGCGGCCTGATTCTGGGTCGAACTTTATCAGACCCAGACCCGGTCCAAATCCTACCCACAGACCCACTTACATTAAAAATATTTTAAAAAGGAAAAATTACCTAGAATAATGCAACATTTTGGCGATTCGCAAATAATAATGCAACCTAAAGATTATTCTGGAATAATGCACCTTTATACCCATTTATTTTAAATGGGGAAAACCGGTTTTAACCTAAAGAAGAGGTTAAATGAGACACGTGTCGTATTGTTATTGGTTATCCTAAATAATTTTTTTTTAAAAATTTATAAACAAAAAGATTAAAAAATAAAACAACAAAATAAAACCCAAAACCCTCTCCCCCTCCCCCAGCGTCGTGCACCCCCCCCCCCTCCTCCATTCCCCGGCCAAGAAACCACCACCACTTTAAAACACCCGGACGCCGCCGAATATAAGGCCCACGAAACCCAGCCCGTCTTCGACTCCCTTCGTTGCTTCATATTGAGGCGACCTTCGCCCACGCCGCCGAATACAGTTGCCCACTCCCTTCGTCGCTCGCCGGCAACCTCCGCCCACCAGCGCAAATGGTGCGGGGGCTGGGGTGGAGTGGTTTTTGGGTAGTTTTCCGGCGAGGGAGGCGGTGGCTGGGGCGGGGGAGAGCGGCAAAGGGGGGCTGGGTAGGGTGGCGGGGCTGAGAGCGGCAGGGGCGAGGGGTTTGGGGCGGCTATGTTGAGGGGTCGGGGGTTAGCCGAGAGCGGCAGGGACGGGGGGGTCGACAGGAGCGGGCGGCGGGGGGGGGCTGCTAGGTGGGGGCTGGGCCGAAGGTGGGGGCGGGGGGGATTTATTTTTTATTTTTTTAGTTTTCGTTAATATATTAATTAAAAATTAAAGTTTTAAATAAAATGACCAATTGTTCAGGTAACCGGTAATTTGTCCTATCTAAAATAAATGGGGTAAAGGTTGCATACCCAGAATAATCTTTAGGTTGCATTATTATCTGCGAATGAGCAAAAGGTTGCATTATTCTAGGCACTTTTTCCTTTAAAAAAATAAAGTTGTAATTTATGGTCCACTTTAAGACATGTAATAACGTAAGCTTAAACATTTTTAAGAGTTTATGAGCTATATTATGTTAATTGTTTCAATAAAAGCCTTAACCATGGTCATACAAACCCATAAAATACACAAAATAAATTTATTAGATTAAAAATACTATTAAACTTGAAATTCAAAAGGACCCTAGACCATCAGACCCAAAAGATCTGGGTCGGGTCTGAAAATTCCAGACCCAATGGGTCTGGGTCGGGTCTGGGTCTGGAAGAAATTAATGGTCTGGGCCTGGATCTGGTCGACCCGACCCAGACCCTACCCATTGCCATTCCTAGTCTCAGCCTTATAGAGCATCAAGCTGAATTATTTGTTACTTACTCTACCACATCACTATTTACAGCTATACTTTTAGAAAGTTACAACTTATTTAATGGTAGCTTATAATACTTCCTCCGTTTTAGAATAAGTGATACAATATCACTTTAACGTAGTTTGAGGCAAAAGATTGTAAGGGATTTAGGGTTTTTAATTGTTGGTTTAATTCTGTGGTCCTCACCCCCAAAGGGTTTAATTATGTTGTTGATTTTGTTGGATCAGCTTCGGGCGCCACTTTTTGGCTACCAAATTATCAGCTGCCAAAACTTTCCCTCCAAAATTACATTTCATTTCTTCCCCATATTTTTCCCAAATAAAGACCCAGTGCGTGCCCTATAAAAGGGCTTACAACTCCATTGCAATTGGAGCATTTTCACTTATGTTAAGGCTTACAATAGCCATGGAATGAAGCAAGTAAAAAAAATTGTCCCAACAAGAAGCAGTAGCATACAGCAGTAAAAACCATATCAATCCAAAAAAATTCCCAACAATCCAAAACCCAGTATTCAAATCTAAAACAGCACCAACTGTAATTACAAAATGGGAGATGCTTCTGATGACTTCTTCCATGAGATGGTTGATGAAGAATATTGGGAATCCTACTATGCACAGCTTCAAAATGAGATGGAGCCAAGCTTTGAGTCTCAATCTCCTCCTGAAACGCAAGAAACAGAGGCACAAGTTAGAGGAAAAAGACCAAATCTGCCAGATGATAAAAGAAGGCAAGCAATTGATGAGCTTTAGCAATGGGGGTAATAACCAATTATCATATGGTGCTATATCCAAAACAGCAATCAAGTATAGTGTTTCCAGGGTCACAATGGACAGAATGTGGAGGAGAGCATGTGCACAAAGATAAGTGGTGATGCCATTGATGTCAGGATCCGAAAATGGCAGAGTTGGCAGTAAACCAAATGAATACAGTGAAGAGTTCTTGCAGTCAGTCCCCTTAATCTGAGGACATCTGTAAGATGCTTTGCAGGGGCATTGAGAATCAGCCCCTCAGCAGTTTACACACTCCTCAAAAAAGGTAGACTAAGAAGTCATACAAGCAGCAATCATCCTAGTCTAACTGATGCACATAAGTTCAGTTAGATAGGATGAAATGGGTGTTATCCCACATTGAACCAGGAAGCTAAACACAACCAGCTAATTTCATGAGCTTTACAAAACATAATCCACATAGATGAAAAATGAATTTATCTAAGTTCTGAAACTAAAAGGTTTTACTTGCTACCAAGGGAAGATGATCCATAGGTGCTGCCAAGCTAAAAGGTTTAAGATTAAGGCAATGTTCATGGCAGCCACTTCAGAACCCATTTTTTATGGTGAAGGACAAGTCATACATGATGGAAAATTAGAATTTCCTTTTGTGGATAGGGTACCAGCCAATAAAAGAAGTAAAAACAGAGAGGCAGACACAATTGAAATCAAAGTAGTTGAAAGAATCACTCAAAAGGTTATCAGGGATATGATAATTCAGCATGTCATCCCTTCAATCATGAGTAAATGGCCTGAAGGAATGTCTAAAGACATTTACATTCAGCAAGATAATGATAGGCCACACATACAACCTGATGATGAGGAATTCAAAGCAGCAACAACACAAAATGGATTCAACATCCAACTCATTCAACAACCACCTCAATCCCTGATTTAAATGTTTTAGATTTAGGTTTTTAGGCTATACAAGCTTTGATGTATCAAACTTTTCCAAAAATATTGATGAGCTTATTGTAAGTGTGAAAGATGCTTATGAAAGATTTGATCCAAATGTTATGAAGTACACATGGCTACAATTACAATATGTGATGGCTGAGGATTTTGAAAGTAAAGGTAACAACTACAAAAGCCCACATCATGGGAAAGAAGATTAGAAAGATTGGGACTTCTCCCCCAAATCTGTTTTGGTTGATCAAACCATCATTGATGAAAGTGTCAACCACTTAAATGAGCATCTACCATCAAATGGAGAAGAAATGATTTTTTTGACAATGAGTCAAGTATGACAAACGTTGAAGGTGTTCTTGAAGATTCAAAGACAGAATTCCAATGAAAGAAAAGAGACAAGAGTTTTTGGAGAAGAAGCTTAACAAGGGCAGAATAGAAAATGCAAAGATGGCAGTCATTTTGGAAGAAAGGTGAATGCTTTAGGAAGGGCAAAACAGAGTTACAAAAAACAACCGAAAATCTAAGGAAGCAAACTTTTCAAGTTAAAAAGTAGTCTTCTTTTGGTATAGTAAACTGCATTGCTAAACTGGTATAGCTAGGAAACTATTGAAGTTAACATGACATGTATAGTTTTGAAACTAGGTTTGTAAATGCAGTTACAAAGAAATTATGATTACCAATTGAATGTTATGTTAAATTATGATAAAATGTGTTGTAAGTTTATGAAGTTTGGTTGATTTATTTAGTTTCAGGGGATTGAAGTAGGAGTCAGAGAAAGAAGAACCAATATTATGCATCATACAAACATCATTTGACCTTTTAGCATCGTGAGTATAGTAATCATAGTGGTTAATGTTACTCAAGGCACACAATGTTGGTACCATTGACTTACTTCAGCCATTGTGAGGCCTTTCATCATTTGGACTATCAGTGACATTTAAATAAAAGGACTCTTTATTCTTTCAACTAAGCTAGGACTCACATTTGTGGTCTACATGAGGACAACCAACATTAATCAAAAATCATTCATGATTCATTTACTATATTCATCATGTTGGAGTTTGTTCATAAGTTTGTGATAAAAACTCTTAATTGCTTCAAAAGAATGTGAAAGGTTAGTAGTTTCACATAAGAAGAGTAAAAGGTAAGTAATGGATTTATTAATATTAGTCTTCCTACTACCTTTTTGAGTTGGTTACTTGAGAAGATTTGGCTTCTATTTGCTATTAGTGGTTGCTTCCACCTTCCCACTACTCCCATTCCACTTCCCCCAAAAATAGCGTCATGATCTGTTTCCACTTCTTCTTCCCAATCCCTATATATACATGGGCTCTGCTATTGTTTCGGGAGACAGAAATTCTCCTTCTCTCTTATACATTATCTCTTTCTGGGCACCATTAAGAACGCCCCCAAACTGTCTCTATGTACTACACCGGCGAGTTTTTGTCAGTGTCAACCTTGGAGGTTGCCTTGCCACGAGTCCGTGTGTTCGTAATGGGGCAATTTCAACTTTAGGGCAGTGATCATATCACGCCACGACAATTTTCTAGATAAGTTTATTATTTTACCAGTCATAATTCCTACAATCTAAAGTTGAAAAAAAACACTGTTTATCGTTTCAATATGGCTGGTAGTGGTTTCAAAGGTGATTTATTTATAATTTTATTTTAATGGTCGTAAGATTTTCCATGGGTTGATTGATATTTCCTTTGAATAAATCTTGTTATGATTTATTGGGATGTTTTGGATCTGTTGTTTTCATCGTTGTTAAAAATCATCTGTTAAACCTATGTTTTGGGTGAGAACTATCTTATCTTCTATAATTTGATTTTCTACGTGCTTTGATTTCAATATGCTAGGGTCTTGTAAACCCTAATTTGAATAGACTGGTTGGATGGTATGATTTTCATAGGTTTAATGACAAATTTATTTATGTTAAAGGTTTTGACGAAATCTGCGAAAATTCATGGAAACTTAAATGTCTTTGATTTGCGTTTTTGGGTAGTGTTTTTGGTGAAATAGTGTTTTGAGAAAGACTCACTACATAGTAGTGAGCACTACCCTGTAGAGTCCAAATTCGATTGGGAAAGGTGTTTTTCAAGCAGTTTTAGTTTTCCAAGTCATAATTTAATTTGGATTTGATTCGAAAACCTTTTTCAAGACTATTATTTTAAGATTATCATTGGTATAATGTGGGAATAATTTTCTGATTGCACACCAAGTGTTCGACAAAATGACTCAAAGGCAAAGGTTGAAAAGAGAGCGGTCAAACGCATATGGAATGCCAATGACTTCAATGTGCTTAGGGTTTATTGATCATCCTATATGCTATTAAACTCTAAACTTGCATAATATGTTTATTGAATGCTCAATGTTTGTTTTCATTTACATATTTATCATTGTATTATATTGCAATGCGGGTAAGTTAGAGTTTGAAACAAATAGGAATGTTGTTTGGGCCTTTTTTGCAGTGTTGGCAACTTAAACTTCCATGTTGCTTACTTTGTTTTCTGTGTGGACTTTAATTGCCTATACAAAGTATGATTATTTATTTGCTAAGTGTGTTAAAGGGGTCCATTGTTAAATCTCTTGATTGATTAGGATTTAGTACTCATTATGCAAAGTGTCTTGAGTTGATTACCTTCCTCCTCAGCCTAGGGAGCAAAATGGATTTGTAGAGCATGGATTAAGAGCTGAAGTTTGAGAAACCTATTGGTTTGATTTTAGAGGAAATAAGTGTTTTCCTAAGTATGTTTTCTAAACTTGATGGTTTTGTGTTGTTCTTAACATGTATTGCTTATGCACTTAGTTGTTAGCTTACCATATATAAAAGCATAAGTTTGTGGATTTGTTTTGGCGTTTTCTTAAATGACGATGTAAATGAGTTACAAAGTCTAATATGCTAGTAATATGTTCCGACTTGATGTTGTCTTGCGCTAGAAAGTTTATGAGACAAAGCGGTTTTAGTCAATGTACTTTTCTATGAGTATTGGTGCGTTGGTTTTGAATTGCAAACGCAAGGTAGGATTGCAAAGTCAACTATGAATTAGGATTCAAATGGTTGAATTAGTCAAGTCAAAAACTTGCTTTTGAAAGATTTTTGCCCATTGTGGGGGTAATTAAATGGCATTAGCCACTTCTTAACGGGCTTATATTGTTTTTGTCAGGTTTGGCATGTCTTTGCAGGTATGTTTTGTGTAGCACTCACCATGCATTAAGAGGCTGGAAGTTGTTTGTCCCTTGATGGATCTGTAGCCTATGTGGTGGTTCTTTAATTGGACTTGATGGATTCATCACTTGTATATGAGATTGGGCAACGAGTGTCCTTAATCTGTCTATACCCATTGAGAGGGATAGTCCTGTATGAGAAATCACAGATACATTGTGTTTATACATTGTGATATCCACATTTAGTATAAACTGAGAGGATATTGTAGAATCATCCTCACGAAAGGCCTTGATGAAAAATGGTGCTAGAGTTAGCACAAGGAACAGGCTTAAAGCTCATTAGAGTGAATTATGATGGATACCTCTTAGAAATTGTCTAAGCCGGTCAAACTAAGTCATAAAAGAACTTGGGCAGGATACTACTACCATTCCTATATTAATAAAAGTGATGTAGTATTTGTTTACTCGTAAATGTGTGAGGATGAGCAAAATGCTCTTAATAAGTTCATAGCCTTGATAAGGTGGTTTGAAGCAGTACAAACTTGATGAACTTACCTAAGGGAATGCGGGGGTTACGCCCAATCTCTATGAGATCCCTAAGGCTTAGGATTCTAGAGCATTCATGAAAATCCAGGTATTGGGGGCACTTATATATATATCAGCAGAACGTTTTTATTTTGAAAAGGTTTAGTGCGCAAGTATTGATTATGAACTCCGTAGAAGGTTCAAAGAGAAATCTACCTAATACGACAAGATGACATATACTTGTATGCACTGGTATCAATTCAAGTCTCTAAGACATTGATGCTTACAATACTGACTATCTGTTGCCCATATCTTCTTTTTCCAGCCTGTTTCTTTCTGCTTTCTTCTTTGAATCATGTGGGGGATTGTAGGAGTTTGTTCATATGTTGTGAGAAAACTCTAATTGCTTCAAAAGAATGTGAAAGGTTAGTAGTTCTACAAGAAGAGTAAAAGGTAAGCAATGGATTTATTAATATTAGTCTTCCTACTACCTTTTGAGTTGGTTACTTGAGAAGATTTGGTTTCCATTTCATTAGGTGTTGTTTCCACCTTCCCACTACTCCCATTCCACTTCCCAAAATAGTCATTATCTGTTTCCACTTCTTCTTCCCAATCCCTATATACGGGCTCTACTATTGTTTTGGGAGACAGAAATTCCTCCTTCTCTCTTATACATTATCTCTTTCAAGTAATATTAAGAACGCCTCAAACTGTCTCTCTGTACTACACCGGCGAGTCAGTGTCGTGTTAACCCTGGAGGTTGGTTTGCCACGAGTCCGCGTGTTCGTAGCGGGGCAATTTCAACTTTAGGGCAGTGATCATATCACACCACGACAATTCTCAGATAAGTTTATTATTTACCAGTCATAATTCCTACACATCATTCATCAAATAGGGCATCAACCACTTATTCTAAGTACTTGTAGACAGAAAAATATTAAGGACCAACAGTAGGGTTAAAGTTCAAAAACCAACAAAAACCAATAGGCAATTAACAGGGACTCATAAAGCAATACAACATAATGTATCAACCAATTTCAATAGCACCAGCACAAGGGTTCCAATATAAAACCAGCATAAACCAACAAGCAATTAACAGGGACTTATAAAGCAATCCAAGATAATGTATGAACCAATATCAACAGCAACAGCACCAGCTAAAGGACTGAAAATAAAAAATTAAATGCAGGAAGATACAGACCTCACTTTTTTTTAGCAGAGGAAGTAGCAGCATAGGGATGCAATATCCTTAGCAAAGCAGGATCTGAGGTAGGGCTTCCTCCCACCACCAGAAGAGGTGCCACCACCACGAGATCCACCAGCACCAGATCCACCATACTCAGAGCCACCAACAGAAACAGAAGGACCACCAGAAGGTGGATATCACATAATTTACCAGGATCAAAGCAAACAAACATACCCTTTTTTGCATCCTCCTTGCGTAATCATAGAAATCCCTCAGGTTCAGGGAGCACGGAGGGCACATATTATCTCCTCACAGATCTAGGGTTTTGAAATTTAGAAATCTGTTTGCCATTTCTCAAACACATCATACTCCTCATCCTTCACATCCTCTTCTTTTTCAAATCGTCATCTCACCCCTATTCCCTTTTCCTTATTTTCCTTTTTTTTCCTCTTCCTTCACAACGAGTTCCTCAGAGTCACTTAAATCTCAATGAAATTGAAAGTGCCAAACTCAGAATCCGACTGAACTTTCTTTCATCACTCCAAACAACCGGAGTATTGTTTTTCTAGGCTTCCAAAACCTTACCTAAAGCACGACATGCACGGGGACCCACCACCTTCTGCATCCCACTCTCGTATAAACGCCTGGGCCATGGAGATCCATGTTCAAACGACTAAATAACATCATAGATGAACAAAGCCCATCTTCATCCTTGATCTGAACGCATTAATTAGTGGCTTCAAATCTGGGACATTTGACATTTTTTCGAGGAGTTTAGATTCGGTTTTTTTATGAAGATTGAGAGTAAAACAGAGGAAAACGAAGATGGAGAAGGATAAACAGAGAAAAATAAGGAGTGAGGAGGGAGAGAGATGAAGCGAGAGAAAAGAAAGAATGATGAACGAAGGAGGAGGGAAGGTGAAGAGAGTGAAAGGAATGAAGAATTGAGAAGGATCGAGAACCGATGATGAACAAACCCTGGAATCAAGGGTTGTTCATCATCAGTTACACGTTCATAAATGCAGGGGTTAGGATGATAGTTTTTCTAGTGGAATCATTAATGGGTGGGTAGGTTTAGTATGGATTAATTAGTTTTTGTTAAATTATGTTAAAGTATGGTTATAACTTATAATGTTAAGTAAGGGTATTTTAATAAATTCACAAGCAAAAGTTAACCATATAAAGAACTTTACAAAGTGTATCACTTATGCAAAAACACCCATTTATAGTAACTGTATCACGATTCTAAAACAGAGGAAGTGAAGTATGTAGCTAGATAGTCTCATATGCTAAAAACATATAATTCATAATTTTTTGCTTTAAAGCAAAAAGAGTAATTTTATTTTTAAATGAAAAATGTTTTCTTTTTTATTGTTTCAAACTAGTAGCTTCTTCATTTACAATGTCCAATGGTGTTGTCGTTTGAATTTTTACAAAATTTACAAGTACAATCCTTTTTCCAAACCATTGTAGATGCTCTTAGGTCGTGTTCTTCTACATCAATTGGGAAACATTTTAATTTAGTTCACCTCTATTGATTTCAACTTGATTAGGCTTTATAATTTTCAGTTTGTTCAATTCAATTTATTAATAATAACATTTTCGTTATCATCTTGTTATTTTACTTAATTTATTATTATCGTTAGAGTTATTATTATCGTATTCATATGTGAAATTCAATATAAAAAATTGTAGTTTTATTTATGTTTTTCTAATATTATTATTTATATTTTATCATCTATCTAACTTATTAGACACTATCATATTCATTATTATTATAATTATTATATTACTATTAATATTATCATTATTATTTTATAAAATTAAAATTTTTTGCAATTTGGGTCGAATTATAATATTTGCATTCATATTCAAGTACATTACATTGTTCTAAATAAAATCATCTTCTACTTATAATTTCCAAATCATCTTCTTCCATATGATCTCCCACCTCTTCATTATCTTTTACATGATCATCATTAATATCTTCACAGTCATCAATAATATCTTCACGAACATCGTCTGCAAAAAAACAAACCAGAAATTTTGGCAGAACGAGGCTTAGTTTAATGCCAACGGATTTTATTCCCTTTAATTAGCTGTGAATGATAGTTGTCCTGCTAGAACTTCCATACATAGGATGAAAGAGATATAGATAGAGGGTTTCCTTGCCTTAATCCTTTCTTGACGGATGGAAATGTTTTAAAGTGTTGTTTTATTCACATTCACGGGACAAGAGACTAAAGTGACACAATATCGGATCCAATTGACCCTGTTTATGGAACCTTTGTGTTTTTGAGATTTATTAATGAAGTTTCATTCAATGTCATCATATGGGTTTTTCTTGTCCAGTTTTTAGTGCAAACCATCCTATTTTATTTTTTTTTCATTTATGAAAGGTGTTTAACATCTCTTGATTCATAATAATGTTGTCATGAATTTTTGGTTGCTACTAGGAAGGCGCGGTGGTAAATGGGCTAATAAGTTTGCTTAACAGAGGGCGTATACAATTTATGAGAATTTTTGCTATTCTTTTGTACATAGTAATATATAAACTGATTGGTCTAAAGTCATGGGGCCTCACCCGATTGTCTATTTTCGAAATGAGCCAAAGCAGAGTATGATTGATACTTTAGAAACTATCCGTGTCTGAAAACATTTTTTTGGATTGCTAGAAAATCCTTTTAATTAAATGCCAATATGCTTTAAAAATTTAGAACCAAATCCATTCGAGCCAGGACTCTTGTATAGATCTATATTAATAAACACAACTTCTTGTATTTCTTGATCTATAATTGGTTTAATTAAGGCTCGTCATCAAAATTTGTCATGCTATTTGCTAGACAGGGGACAATGATATCTCTAATGTCGTTTTAAATTCATTGCAAAAAGCAATGCTTATGTCATTTAGCTATGTAAGCCATTGGTCTAGGTCATTTTTTTTATCATGAAACCAATTATTTGCGCTTCTGGGCTGAAACTTTCAGATAAGAATTGGGAATTACGATCCCCTTTTGTAAGCCAATTTTTCCT
>CANSGD010001509.1:0-207311 GCA_947645195.1 Patellifolia procumbens | reverse complement strand
CTCCCCCTCTTCATCTTGATCAACATACCCCGAACGGACTACAATCCGATCCACTCAACTCCTTCTCAAGCTATCATTGCCCTCCCCATCAAGTTGGTTCATCCCCATAACAATACTCGAATCTTTCGAAATAGTCGACTGATTCGAGGCAGAGGCAAGAGACAGAAGCGGAAACAGATTCCGATTCCGATCTACTACCATTTAACAAACCCTTAAGCTCTTTATAAACATTAGAGTAAAGATTAGATAACAAGAAATCCAGGTGCATCAGGTCCATTAAATCCATCATAAATCCCCACAAACCCCACCCATTATCTTCTGATATCACAATATGTACTCTATCTTCCCCTGCTTTCCCTTGTGCCCATTGCACATTTTCACACTCCATTCCCATTCCCATTCCCCCATTCCCATTCCCATTCCCATGATCAACTTCATTCTCATCTTCTAAGCTCATTTGACAGCTGAAATTCACAACACTTTCACTATTATGATAACTTTCAGATTCCCTAATACAATCATACCCTGTTTTTCCATTCCCATTCCCACTCCCATTCCGATTCCCATTCCCATTCCCCCAAATAACACCCAATATAGAATCTTTAATCCCTTTAATAGAACCCCATTTGTTAAACTCATACTTAGACTTAATCCTTTCTAACTTGGGATCATTCCTTTGCTGATCAATTGGACCCGAAAGCACCCCTCTTTCGATAGGTCCCGACATGAAACCTCGCTCGATCAACCCGGTCCCCGAACCCGAGTATCGACTCACGGGAAGCGGCCCCGAGTTGATAAGGTTCCTAGGAATGGGCTGCAATGGAACCGAAGCAAACGAAGGCGAACTCTCAAAGGAAGAAGCTCTAATACTATCCATTGTAGTTGACAATGATGATTCTTGGTATGCATCCAAAAATAAAGTAGTTGATAAAGGAGTTGAAGTATTAGCACTAATTGAAGCACCAGAAATAGTCCTGTAAAACGACGTCGTTTTAGTGTTGTAGAAAATCGGTGGTGGCGATACAGTGGTTGTTGTAAGACTACTTCCACTAAAGAACTGTGATGGATGATCGGGTAAAGGTGGGATGTAACAAAACGAGTGGCCAAGCCCTCGTCGTCGTGTAGTGGGTTACCGAGTACGATACTTATATCGTGTCGTTGGGATATATCCCCGGTCGCACTTGCTGGACATAGACATGGTGTTAATTTGCCTACCGTATTGCCCATGTTTTAAAAACACTAGGGAGACGAGAACAAAAATATTTTTTCAAATAACGATTCATGTTAGCTAACCCCAAATCATTTTGGGACGAGATGAGAAGGTTGATGAGGAGGTTTTTATACCTGGATTTTGTTGTTGTTATTGTTCATTGATTCAAATGTAGAGAAAAAAATTTGTAGTGAGAGAAAATTGTAGAGAGAGAAAGGGGAGGGAGTTATGTGATGGATGGTACTAGGATGTGGTTGGAGAGGGGAATCAAGTTAAGGGGGAGAGAGAGAAGAGTTGACTTTTAGGTGATATTAGTGGGTATTGGTAATGAGTTTTTTTTTTGAAAAAGAGAAAGGGTAATATTTTATTGGTTAATAGTGTGGGTGGGCGTTGACATTTAAAGGTTGGTTATAAGGAATATTAAAAGATAATAAAAGTAGTGAAAGATGAGATGTGGGGGAGGTGGCTGTCCCAATGCGTGGTCTACTACCATTCGTGATCTTCATCAGCCAAACTTAATACACATTCTTTTTTTACTTATACAGTTATACTTTTATAAAGTTATACTCCCTCCGTCCCAAAAAAAACTGCTACATTTTGATCAAAAAGGCAGTTTTTTTGGGATGGAAGAGTGCTTTTCTTCCGTTCTATAATAAACTTCATATCTATTTTGATTGCAAATTCTTATTTATATACTTCATATATAAATCATAGTTGTTTCGATGTGTATATTTAAATTACAATTTTTTATAATTAGTTATAACATGATTACATATTAATGGTTAAAGTTGCGTGTTGGAGACTGTACGAAAAAATATAAATTACGCTGTGAAATGGAAGGAGTATAAAATTTCAAAGTTTTGTTTTTATGGGGGATTAACTTGAGACTTTAGTGAGAGTAGTTGTAGGGCTTGTGTACTTTGTATATACTTCATATGTTTCTAAATAAGTGCAACAATTTGACTTTTCATCACTAGCTTTGAACTTACGATTATTATTTTTTTCTATTCTACAAGAAAAGAGTTGGGGTAATTGAGCAAACTTTTGAAAATAGTGTCAGTTTTTAAGAATACAGATTCACGTTTTTTTCTTCACTTTCCAGATTGTAATTGTCACCTTATTACTTCACCATCTTTCCTTCGCACGAAGCACGTGCGCGCAAGGCTAGTATATATAAACAAACTTATTAAACTTAATTATTATTAATTAGTCTAAATATGTATCTTCACAAAGTCTTACAACTTTATTAATGTATACTAATTAAGTTTAGATATATGTATGATAAAAGTTATTTATTAGCAAGCGTGACATTCAAATTGTTGCACTTATATAGAAATAGAGAAAATATCGCAGAGTTATTACAAAAGGGGTTAAATAATTTCTTTTCTTTAAAATCAGGAATATTATTATTCAAACTTTTAAATTGAGGTCTTGTGAAAGTCATTAGCGAAGTTGCACATTTGAAACTCATTTACTCCGAAATTTAGACGAAAATGGAATTATGAGGCTCGAATCTTGAATAGAAACACACGATATGTCCGGTAAATTAACGCCTAGGATGGAAAAAGAATCTCTCCACTCCCCAAAGATAGATCAATTCAATATACTAAGCATTCACATAAAAAAAACTTGCTTAAAATACTTATAGAAAGTAGGGGTTTGAGTTATTAAAATGAGTTGGATCCAATAAAAGAAGGGCTTGCATAAAAAGATCCTCAATTCTTTATTAATCAATACGTTTTTTATTTAGCATTATTCATATATCTCCTTTTAATCAACTAAAATGATTTATGTACAAGGATAAACATAGTTATGAGAGATTTTGTTCGATTCATCTCGGTATATACTGATTAAACATTAATTTTCTATAATTTTTACCCGAACATAATAATTAAAGCTGTTAACATTCAAAATTATATATTAGGAGGCGTGAAACTATACGTGTAGTGGTTATTAAATAACGAGTAGATATAAGTGTAGGAGGGTTTATCATTTATGAACCGGTTGATGTAATTGTCTTGGGTAAGATGATTTGATATTGGTGAAGGAAATAACACCTGGGACAAAGACTTGTAAGCTGTAATCTTTAACAAAAGAAAACAAGTCAAGTCAAAAATTTATGTAAAAACATGGAGTAGATGTTGGGGTTAATGCATTAGCAGTGGCCAGCTTTGTCTTTGAAGGTAATGACATGTTCAAGACAATGACGCCACGTGGCAATTCTCTCAAATGTACTTATTGTACTTCTTACCCATTTTGGTCCTTGTATTTGAAGCCATGTAGAAAAGAAGAGTGAAATGGAAGTTATAATCTCACTATAAATGAGACTATTTATTGTACACTTGTATACATCATGATTACGTTTTACATTCGGAGTCTTTTATGTAAGATTAAAAATAGATATGGAGAAATCGCTACTTGTGTCTATAAAAACTTTCCTTGTATATATTGTGCTAGGAATTAAGTAAATGATAAGTTAGTGGAAAGTGTCGTCCTTTATTTGACTTTGATATGAAAGTGAAAGTTGTTTTAGGATATCTACGATATTAAATAGACCAAGTGGATCTTTCATTTTTTTATTGCCTATTTTTCTATATATTTTTGTAAAAAAAAAAACTCATTTTATAAGTATGAGATTATATTATTGTAAGAATAATAATCCTCTGTCCTGCCTTCGCAAAGAGCCTCCACCAGAGGCCCATTACAAGCCATATACCCACAACCACCTCCCCCCAAATCCCAAGCAAATGATTGGAGTAAGAACTGATCTCTAGACTTAGTTAAGGAAGATAGAAAGGCTCACCGCTTGATCCAACCCCAATTCTTATATGTTTTTTCTATATGTACTAGCAAACAATACAATTGATACATGAATCTTGGCACCAATTCAAATCTAGAGCCCAAGCGGGTTAGAATAAGGTCCAAAACTCTTTACTATGGGAGAAGACAAGTTGCTAGTTATCTAGTAGATTAGCTAAGTTATTACGTACTTAACTTGGCTTATTATTATAATTTAATATTTGAAAAGCAAAGATTAGTTATGTTATTACGTTTTGCAAAGAAGACAAAAACACAGGGCCTCACACATTGGGTTAAGTTTAATGGGTATCTTTCTGATAACCCTCTTTTTGTTTGTGCTTAAATGGCATCCAGCATAAATTTAGTAATTAAAGCAGTAGAAACTGATTGATGGTTTGGTCATCTTCTCCAATAAGGCCAATCAACTATGCCAAAAGCTAAAAGCTTAATTCACATCACATCTATTCTTTCTTGCCTCAAAGAAATGGTATATTGGGGTTGACTTTTCTTAAATAATTTTAGTATATTTATGACATTTACATCCACTAAAATATGTTTTGACTTTTTTTGATTAATGTTGCTTAAGTCCAATCCTCAAATTAAGGAGGTAGAATAGTTAATTATGGGAGACAATTTCTCCTAAAAGAGTATTCATTTTCTCATAGGATCATACTCAAAATGTATCCAATTTAGAAATGATACCCTTTTCAAAGTAAACTACATTTTCAGCTTGTAGGATTTGCTTATTAAGTACGCTATTTTATTATGTCAAGCAACTGTTAAATTGTTTAAAGTCCATTATATTCGACATTTTAGAATCTAAGTAATAACTTAATATATGTACATCTTCATGATTTTTGGCGAAAAGGAAACACGCACGAAGTTAACTTGTATAAAACTATAGAAGTGAAGGTTTGTAAAAGTATTTCTTTAATAGAAACATACAAAGTAATAACTCGTCTCATGAACAAAATTACTTAAATCGTTTCTTAAGTTGAAGAAACTCATTCAAACGATTGGTAGTTACTCAACATACCAAGTGTTGCATTTGATTTAAGGTAGAAGGACAGCAAGAATTAAATACTTTTGGCCCAACCAAGATTGGCCTGAAATGCCTTGCTTGATATGGCCCGATTATATTATACACCTCTTTTTATTAAAACTTAACCTAAGCTGCCTAACACACATGCCAAGAGCAAGTACTAGCTGAACTGAAATACACCTAAAACCATCATGCTTAAGAGCTAGGGGTCAAACACTTGCCATTGATTTGTAATGTGCTTTGAGAAGAAACAATTTTGTTCGAGTGAGTTGGCTGAGTTGCAAGAGTTTCAACTTCAAGCTTATAACTTTTTTGCACCCAACTTATCTTCGTAGGTCGAATCGTAGAGATCAAATTAATTATATTGTTAAGTTTGGGTAGATATACTAAAAGTAGATAGTATAGAAGTGTTAATTTTTTTAGTATTTAGAGTAATAAGAAAAAAAAAGTCGATCTAAGTAAAAGAGAAAGTTGGCGAAGGGCCCTAAACTGTACAAGAAAGATAGTGGATGGACCCACATCACATGAATTGAGTGAGTTAGATGAGACAAACTTTCCATGAGTAGATACCACGAGAAATATTTATGAACTAACCATAATACTTCGTATACAAGACAAGTTTTGAAGACGAAGGGAGTATTTTTGTAACTATAAATGTATTCTGGTAGTGCCGTAATAGTGTACAACTATGTTACTCCGACACCTTCATTTACCTCAAAAATCGTGTGCCGTTTCGTGTCGTGTCGGCACTTCACTTGGATACTTCATTTTAAACTATAAACTTGACTTTTTTCTACAAAATAGCCGAGTCGGACACTTGGACACCAGTATCCGAGTAGACACTCAATCCATGTCTAAGTAACATAGGTGTACAAGAAATTCCAATATGTACATAACCCGATAATCATGATATTTCGGAAAACAAGGGGGAATTGAAGGGTTCGAAAAGAATAGGAGAAATGGTATTTTTAGAAGGAAAAAAGATCTATCAAATGACTATATTATTTACTTTCTATACCAATAAGGCACTTTGAGTTACTTTAGTGGCGTACAATGCTATAAATTTTTCATAGACTAACCTGTAGTTTGTAACAAATGATGCTTTCTTAAAGCCGGAGTGAACTTCAACAGCTTTGAGATGAATCAACCTGGTGCCACAATACATCAGCATAAGCTTTCTCCTCTTCTTCCTCGTGTACCACACAGTTCACTACTTCGACTTCATCGTCTTCTTCAGGAACCTCTTCTATCATCTCTTCTACAGCAGCAAGGTTTGAAAGTCGTCCATCTTTAGCAAATTCAGATAAGGCCTCACTCATTGCACGCTTCGTTGCTGGCCTATCAATTGGCCTGTATCTTGGGGCAGGCACGACAAAAGGCAATCTAATATCGTCCAAATTCGGAGAGATGTCTGTGCTGCTGACATTAGTCTTTGGTGGAGGAAAAACAAAAATGATACCTAGTTCATAGTTGCATACATGAAGCCTCAAACATGAAGACTGGTCGTCGCTTGTTCCAATTCCTGGGACACCAGTTTTGCTTGAAATTGGTCGGCCCCAGGCAGCGGCACTCATGTTATGTGATCCACAATAAATCCAGCCAAATGAAGATCCACCTGTTTTGGATTTGAAACTTCTCCTTGCTACCTGTTGCAACATTTACACACTTAATTTACATTTTCAACACTTTCTGACACCATTTGATGACATCAAAACTATGATAACCGAGAGCCAAATCACAACTACAACTACAATCTGATTTGTATTTTTTAGATTTTAATGTCTAATTTAGATGTCCGACAAATTTCGATCGATGATAAATTTCACTTTAATAAGAAAAAGGAGGTGAACGACAAGTATGCAAGTTCTCAGGTTTAGTCGCATGACATAGCTTAACTGCTGCGACAAAGTTGCTATCTCCATTATAGCACTGCCACAAGCCCTTGTTCATGAGGAAAATCTGAATTTAATTGCATGGATCAAAAAGGCTACTTACTTTAACATGCATGGGGTACCCTTCTCTTTCACTGGGATGAGGAACAGCATCATGAAGTAGGTTTACCAGCTTCAATCTTTGCCATGTTTTCTAGATACAAAAAAAATGGAGAGCACAATTATAGGACGAATTAGAAGAAAATAATATTGACATTTCAATCTCTTTTACACTTCACGAATAACTAAAGCAGCAAAACTACCACTTATCTCTAATTCTCTATACCACATAACGTGATTGTCAGAAAAATAAAATAAAACTAGAAGATGAATCCAGATATTCTCAATAAAAGTCCAATAAATTCCAACTATGAAGTACATATTTTCACCGATACTGAGGACTGAGGTGAGACAAAAGCGCTCCAGTACATCACTATTACCTGAAACTATGACACAGTCTATTCACTTGCATCACTAATACTAATTTGCGAATGAGTGCTCGATGATGAAGCGGATTCTGCTCAATTCAGCACCTGATCTACTTTAATTAAATACACAAATAAGAAAACAAAGTGAGAGAAGGAAAACATCAAGTTTCCTACCTCCGAAAAGCAAAGGAGCCGTTGTGAAGGTATTATTCCACAGTGTGCACTCTTCACTCTATCGATGGTTGGGAAGATGATTCTTACAGATGGATGCTTCAGTTCATGGGCTGCAGTCCAGCATCCCCACTGCCAAAAGTATCACGGTCATATCATAGCTAAGGTATTATGAGCAAGGTTGCATTCAACAGCAGATACACACATTCTCCTTGAGAATAAGAATGTGGCTAGAGCCATAGGATTAAAAGGCTTAAGGTGGGTAGATGAACGGAAAATTAAGAGGCCTTTCACTTCCAACAGCTAAGTGTATAAAACAGCAATTTCCTTCAACATTTAGGATACTTAGATAAAGATAGAGCACAGTTATGTCACCTCTGGATCAGACTCTTCTGAATCAAACACATGCTGGGATCTCTTCCCAGCAGCTGAAGAAAAAGCCGCTATAAATTGTGCACTGACTGAAGTCCCAATAGACGAAGAACCTGAAAAAACAATACAGGAGGTACAAAAAAAAAATCTATATCAGAAGATTCTTCCAACCTCTTGATTGTAAAGTTCATAAGCAAAAACTCAAGGCTTACCATAAATAAAATCTGACTCCAAAGATTCAGGCCAATTATATTGATGTAGCACCTGAAAAAGCAGCATGTGGTTCACAAAAGGTGGGAGAAAGCTAAAAGAAGACATTCGCAAACAGAACTTCTATGAATAGCCAAAAAGAGATGTTGACAGGGAAAAAGCATTTCTCTGTGCAAGTTCTTAGAACGATACCTCTTCCATTCGCCAGAGACCTGTACACCTCTGAAGTGAAGCAACAAGAGAGCACATAGCAACAGCATGTTCAGGTTCCATCATCTTTGGTATGTCTAAAAAATTGGGGCCCTGTAGGAGTCAATATGCTATCAATGACCAGAAAAAATCTAAACATGCTATTTTTAGATGATAATCTAGCAGAAGGAATGTTAATTATAGCACTAAAGTACCATGCCTGAGATACATGAAGAATCAATTGTACTTTTAGGCTGTTTTCTCCAAAAGCAGCTGCAAGAGCTTCCCTGGGACACAGGTGTCCACAGAATCTAAAAAATCCCATATCCCATAATGGAGAAACCCACTTTGCAACAGCTCGAGGAAGGAAGCCAAGTTGTACATAATCTAGGGAAAGAAACATAGTAGAATATCATTAGGCGACATTAAATTATACCAACAACTAAACATAATAAACGATCACAAGGTTTTCCAGAGCATTTTAATTTACAGCAATGACTTAGTTCCAGATAAAATATTTTTTCGAAAACCTTGATCAAAGAGAACTAAGCAACATGGGACCCAATGATACCATCATTTGCAACACAAACATTTTACGAACAGAAGTGTAAGAGTGCATAACATCAAGAGTATGTATCTCACCTCCCTTTAACACTGCAGGGTTAGGAACAACAACACTCACAGCATTGGGATCTGATGGTACATTTTTTTCTCTTCTCAGCCTAATCTCTGACATCCCACGACTTTTTTCGGAAGATTTACCAAGATAAGCAGCCAATTTCTTAAGTCGTATGCCATTTGAATCAGCAGCTGTCCGGAAAAGATGACTTAAACCGACGACACATGCTTCAACTGAGCCAAGTAACACTTCATTACATCTAAATTTGCAAGCCTGCCACAAGGAATCAAAGAAAACTACTTAGATCCATCTTATGAAGCATACGTCAGAGAATTGAAAAAAGCTAGAAAGAATTTGCTGTAACCCATTTAATTAAGAGCAAATGAAAGCAAGCAAACGGAAGAACAAGGATAGTGGGAAAAAATAACAAATAAGGCAAAGATGGTCACTGTTGATCATTTTAGAGTAAAACTAACTTGCAGTAGCAAACCCAGTGGGCTCAGAAATATTCCTAACTAATTATATTCTTTTTGTCTCTGATTAATTTTAAGGTGCATTCCCTTTCTTACAATATGTGATAAGAGGGTGGTTCCTTGCAGAAATCTAACATTTAGTCTGCTTGTATACTCATTTAAGCACGAAGCCAGCCCATAGCAATCCCATTACAACTCAATCACAAGTGGAGACTAGGAATAAGATTAATGGTGTATCTCTAGATTCTGACTATTAGTATATAAAATCACCATTTTCTGTAATTATTTGATCAGGATGCAAGAAGTTGCCTCCAACCCGAAGCATAAGAGTTCCGAAGTAATAAATCTATCCGTTGATTCCTTAGAATTAGTCAAATGGTCATGCAGTCAAGAGTCAACACAAGAATCCGAGTGCATATTTAAAAAAATGTGCGGACACAAGATGCAATTTGAAATGAAGTAATGAACTCACAGATGATGTTGCAGATAAAGATCTATATGAATGTATTCCAGGAACTGAAGCAACTAGATAGCCATTAGCTCCTGAAAAGTCATACTTGGTCAACTCAACAAGCCAGTAAGCCTCACTAGGAACATCAGTCATAAGAGTTGCCATGAATCCTGCCAGCTGAGCAGCAAAATCTGATCTCAAATTGTTATTTATACTTCTGTTAAAGTGGTTAAAAAGGAATGTGCCATCAGGGGATTTTCGGCGTGGGAAGTCTTGCCACCAAATGGTGTTGGTTACACTGTGCCACTGCAAATTCAACCAATACATATAGTATTAGATTGAAGTCCAAAGATATATTTAGGAATATAAACAAAGTAATTATAACCACATAAGTATGTAAAATAAAAAAGAAAAGAAAACTCAAATTGTTGAGAGGATTAGCTAGAGCTGAACTTGACAATATTCAATCTAAGCTACAAGATTCCCCTACTTGTAGCTCTCTTCATGGCAAAGAAGCTAATGCCACTGAACCTCTTAAGAAGTGGATATTTGTAAAGGAAATGGCTTCAGCACAAAAGGCTAGAATCAAATGGCTGCATAGAAGATCCCAGCACGAAATTCTTTTTCTCTTCTTTTAAAGTGAAGATAGATAGAAACGGAATCTCTTCTCTGCTGGATGACAACGACAACAGAATCACAAATCCAGAGGAAATTCAGGGTCAAATTATAGATTTTAACAAGCAATTTTTGGGTGCAGCTGATCTAATCCTCCTATCGCTAATCTGTCTATCATTAGAACTGGCCCTAGGCTTTCTAGGGCTTCTAGTGATGATCTCATTGCTCCTATCCTGTCACGAACATGCTTCATTTGCCATAGATGACAGTAAAGCTCCAGGTATTGATGGCTATAATGCTATCTTTTTTCAAAAAGCATGGCCTGTAAATAAACATTATGTTTGTGATGTTGTGATTCAATTCTTTGATTCTCGGATTTTGCCTTCTCAAGTTAACATTAGTTATGTGAACTTGGTTCCTAAAGTAGTGGATCCTTCTAAAGCTTCACATTTTAGACCAATAGCATGTTGTGATATGCTTTACAAGATTATTTTGGTAAGATCTTAACCAACAGGCTTCAAGGATGTGTGGGAGAGGTTGTTATTGAGTTCCAATCTAGCTTCATCTCTGATAGACACATGGCTGACAACTCTTACTCTCTAGAGCTTATGAAAGACTATAATTTTGCTCACCTTTCTCCTAGATGTGTTACTAAGGTGGACTTTAAAAGGGCTTATGACTCCATTCAATGGCCTCTTATCTTCATTATGTTGTCTGAATAAGGGGTTCCTTGTAAGTTCATTACTTGGCTTATGATGACTTGTGTTACTACAATTTCATACTCTTTGCTCATAAATAGTAAACTTGTGACCCTTTTAAGACCTAAAAAAGTCTTAGACAACTAGATCTTTTATCTCCTTTCTTATTTGCTATAGGGATGGAGCATTTAACCAGGATTATGACCTTGATGTCTTTGAATCCTCATTTCAAATTCTAACCTAAGTGTAAGAGAGTGGGCATTACACATCTCATGTTTGCACAGGATATGTTAATGTTCACAAGGGCATGAGAGCTCAATCAGGCTTTGTTTGCAAGCTTTTAAAGTTTTCTCTAAAGCTTGTGGTTTGGAGCACTCTCACATAATTCTCTGGGGTGGTGTGCAAATTTCGAATTGGTTCGATCGAATTCGTTCCCAATTCGCCAATTTGCCTAAAATCAAAGCTCTATGCAGCGAATTCGTTCCCCGTT
This sequence comes from Patellifolia procumbens, assembly GCA_947645195.1. NCBI lineage: Eukaryota > Viridiplantae > Streptophyta > Magnoliopsida > Caryophyllales > Amaranthaceae > Patellifolia > Patellifolia procumbens. The sequence continues at coordinate 195,613 of CANSGD010001509.1, read as the reverse complement.
CCAGAGCGATCTACGAATTATTTGACACTCTTTGGAGGCTAATTTAGAGAAAAGTAACATTTATTTTGGAGGAATTGATGCTAATAATAGAAATCTAGCTAGAATCCCTGAAAGTGCTTTTCTCTTCAAGTATCTTGCTTTTCCTTTATCAACCAAGAAGCTGAACTAACAGTCAATGTAGCCCACTAATTGAGCAAATCCTAGCTAGAGTAAAAGCTTGGAATGCAAAGTTCCTTAGCTATGCTGGAGGGTTACAACTTATCAAGTCAGTGTTGGCTAGCATGCAAACTTTTTGGTGTCAAATCTTCTTGCTTCCAAAGAAGATTTTAAAGAGATCAAGCCTGTAGAATCTTTTGAGGACTAGAGACTATAAAGCTTCACAGAAGGCTCATATTGCAGGGAAAAGCTATGCCTTCCTAAAACTGATGTGGTGGCCTTAATATGAGGGATATATGCACTTGGAAAAAAGGAGCCATTGCTAAACCATTGCTAAAATGAGCTTTAACTTTTCAAAAGGATAAGTTGTAGGTTAGATGGGTGATAGCTATTATGTTAAAAGAAGCAATTTGAAGACAATGCTAATCCCTTCCACAAGTTCTTGGAATATGAAGAAAATACTTCAGCCCAACGAAGTTCTTCAAAACATAGAAAGGTGGAGGAAATTGACTAAGCAGGGCAAGTTTAGCTAGCATCAGTAAAATGTACAAGTTGCTGCACCCTGAAATCCCTAAAGTTAATTGGAGGAAAATTGTTAGTAACAATATGCTTCCCTTAGAAGTATCTTTATAACCTGGTTAGCAATGCTTGAGAGGGTGCCAACAGTTGAAAAGCTTGCTAGGTGAATGTTCAATGTGCTAGCACCTCAAGCACACCTTCTCTGATTGCAGTGTAATGTAGGCATTTGGAAGAAGCAGATTCTCCAGCAACAAGGGATTTCTAGGGATGCTGGATCATCTCAGTATGAATTTCAACAAATCTACTCAAGTGAGCAGGAGGAAAAGCAGCGTAGTGATAGTCAGTAACTGCTTTGCAAATCAAGTGAAAATCGTTTTACACAGTTAGACAATCAAAGAAAAATCCTATTGTTGTCCTGACGAGGTTTCTCAGTGTTGTTCACGGCTCGAAAGAGAACAGCCATGCAGCTAGCTTGTCAACACCAGTGTGTTATAGATTCAGATGATACATCTGTGAAATATACGTTCAAGGAGGGGAGGGGGAGAGGGGAGGGGGGGAGAGGTCCAAAAGCAACGGCTTCCAAGAGGATAATGAAACTATAGCTTTGTGATAACCTGCTTAGCCACGAGATTAGCAGATGTTATTATGACGCGCAGACTATCTTCTCTTTGCAGAACAAGCAACTTCGGATGATGACAACCAACACCACGGTTCTTCCGATCGTTACCAAAAGCTATTGCCTCAGGAAAAGGAGGGTACCTACCACAACAAAAAAGTGTACACTGTGTGAGACCAACCCTAACATCAATCAATCACTTCAAAATATGATACATAGAGGCGATAGAGCATAGAACCCCTTTTAAAATACATAAAGAGTAAGGATCCAACAGTTTTTTCTTTTCTTTTTTAAATTTGGGGGGGGGGGTGTTGGAAACTCACAGAACAACTAGGTTAGGGAAGTCAGGGTTAGGCGCACATGATCTCTTGCTGCTGTCCCCACTCCAGCATCTCTCAGTGTTATGGCATGCCACTGTGACTTGCAGATGGGAAGGAATATCACAATAAGACAGAAACCTGCCAATAAAGTGCCCGTATTAGGCTCATAAACCAGAATATGGAGACACCATAAATGAGTAAGAATAGGTTCACCGCAAAAGAACAAGACACCATAAGTATACAGAATAACACTAGAACTTTACCACTCAATATCACTTGTAAAAGTTGCAATAAACATCCTCAAGATGCTATTGACAGGATGCAGGAGTTCTGGCAAGGAAACAGTTTTGTCTTGCTCGGACGAACACTGACGCATGTTTTTGAGGCTATTCAAGTAAAAGTTCTTCCCAGGTGGTGGAATAAACTTTTCCTGGCTTTCATTATCACCAATAGCTTCACAACGAGAAGAGTCCCTCCCATCAACACAGATCGGTTCTGAAGTATTAGCTGTCTCACACTTGCCGGCACTACTAAAGCCAGGATCAGTACACCCGTTTGGATATGAAGTGCGAGCTTCGGATACCATCTTTCCGCCAAACTCTACAGTATTAGCAGTTGACTGTACTACATTAGCCCTCGTACCTTTAACGTCTTTGACATCAAAGGTCTCAAAGGTCTCAAAGCTCCGTTGCTCCAAAAGTGACACATTTGGAACACTACTAGTTGGACATTTGGTATTACGACATGGTTCTAAGCCTAACTTTTGTTTTTGCTTAGAGATGCAAGCATATGATCCATCAACTGAGTAGGAAGCTATACACCGTCTAATACAAGAAATAGGATCATTACTTTGCAATATCTTATTGCAACGGTCCAACAAAGACTTAGCTCTTCCAACAACTTCATCACACCCAAAACTCAAAGGCTCTGAATGACTCACTCTCGGAGCAAAAACCCTCTTGTTCACCTTACCCGGCAACAAGGGTCTACTTATTTTCGGCCTCTCAACCTGAAACCCATCAAAACCGGGGAGAACAATCTCCTCCCCGAAAACAACCCTCCGAACCATAAACCCAATCCAAGACTTCAAATCACAAACACCACCACAACCATCTTTATTATCACAAACAAGCATAACCACATCTCCAACACACAACTCCACAACAACACCCTCACAAATTCTAACCCCATTTACAAACAAACCATTCAAAGAACCCTTAAAACTATATGTACAATCACAACAAGAAACACACTTTTTCTCAATTTTATCACTACCCTTTACTTGCAATCTATCTCTAAATTCATTAACAATACAATAATTACTATCACAATTGCAATTACTACTAGAAGCATTAAAAAGTGCACCATTAAGAAGATATAATTTCTTATAATAAGTATCAAATAAAATCTGACAATGTTGCTTACTAACACGGGGATCATTGAATATGAAATGGGCGACCCGACTGCTCCGACCCATTGTGTAAGGCTTATCGGGTTCAGGCATCGAAAAACCCGGCCCGAAACCCGAAAAACTACCAACATTATTGCCATTGTTGTTATCAACAACAATTTTATCACCTAATTGAATTAGGTCAATCAAAACAGAAAAAGTTTTTTGCTTTATTATAGGGATCGATTTCTTCTTCTTGCTAGAACAATTAACATCTTCTTTGATGACCCTTTTGTTGTTAGAATTCATCTGATTTTGTAATTACGATAAACCCTAGTTTTCGAAAGAATAACCCAATAAAAAATTGAATTTAGTAAGTAAAGGAATGATATTAATGTGGGTTAATCAAGGGTTTTTGAATGATTATAATGAAATTAGTGAAAAAGATGTTGTGTAATGAGGATGATTGGTATAAATAAAGGAATGAATTTGTAAAAATGAATGAGATTAAGAAGTTAAAAATGAATTTGATCAATTGTTTGTTTCAGTTTGGAGGAAGATGAAAGAAGTGGAGAAAAATGGTGAAGGAAAAAAATGGAGGGAAAAGAGTGTCGAGTACGCTATATAAACTGTTAGGTTTCGTCTTCAAACCTTTTACTTCCCGGGTCCGCCGTATCTAATAGCAATAATTGATTTTGCATGCATTTTAAAGAAGAGATTTTAAAATATAAATGAATATATTAATTAAAATATTTTTAAAATTAGTAATCTTTAATATCATTCTTTATTGTGTTAAAACTATTTTGATTAATTTATTCATTTACACCTTTAAATCGTTTTCCTTAAAATGTGTGTAAAATCAATTTTTGTTATTAAACCGTTTCAGATGAAGTAGTTTTTTTTTTGCCCGCGATGCATGCATAAAATTTAAGATATATTTAAATTAGTGTTTTGAAAGCATGAATTATAAAATGTTATATTATTCTTTTTAGAAAGTAATCAATCATAAGGTGTATTGGAAAATTTGTCTGGCATATAGCTCCTCATGAAACTAATTCCTGCTTTACATAAATTTGGAAACTTATTCAAGTCATACCGTCACGACAAATAGAGATGGCAATGGATTTTGTACCTGATCCAGACCCGTTAGGATCCAGCCCATTTATAAAGGTTTGGCTCCATCTTTTTTAGACCCAACATTCGGGTATGGGTCGGGTGCACAAATACCAGACTTGGACCCGCCTCATAGACCCAATTACATATATATACAAAAAAATGCCTAAAATACTTATTAATCAGTAACTACTAAGAACCGTTATGAAATTGACAATAGTTTATACTATAAATTTTGATTTGGTCTTTTACTATGATGATATCGAAATGTATATGTTTCTTGAGTCAAATTGTTTTTCCTATTGATGAGATTTCAACTCCTTCACCACTTTAGATTAAAAATAGACTGATTTTTTATTGCCAACTAGGGCTGTGCACAGGTCCAGAACCGGACCGGAACCGGTTGGACCTATGGACCGGAATTTTTGATTTTGGTGGACCGAGGACCGGACCGGAAAATTCGGGTTCGGTCCAGGTCCAGACCGGAAAATTCAGGCCCCGTCCAGGTGTGGACCTATTTTATGATATTCTATATTTTTTCTTTAAAATCTTTTATTTTCTTTTCCGAAGTTTCCGACATGTTTCATGAATATGAGCGTATTACCGATATGTATCTAATATCATAAACTACGATGTAGACACAAAAAGACAAATCATATTCACATCTTGCAAATTTGTACTAAAGTTTTTATACTTAACGAATTTTTGTATGATTTTTTAGATATATATGTATAATAACCTCTAAACGAAAACCTATCTCAAATTTATTAATGCAATGTAACATTACAACCATTAAATTCGTCATAAAAATTTTAAAAATATAATAAAATAAATTATTTCAGGTCCTCAGGTCCGACCCGGTTTTTTCAGGTCTTGGACCGGACCGGACCTGAAACTCAGAATCTCAATATTTTGCGGACCGAAGACCGGACCTGAATTTTCGGTCCGCTCCGGTCCAAATTCAGGTCCAGACCGGTCTAAAATCAGGTCCGGACCGAATTTTGCACACCCCTATTGCCAACAATGGCTGAGATTTATGGGCAACTGTTATTAGTCCAGACCGTTCTTGCCAATAACTATTGAAAAGCATCAGTCTCTAATGGCAATTAACACCCTGTTTGTGTTTTAATTTTTATTTATTTATGTTTAGTGGGTAGTCGTTAATGCCATGAATGATTGAGGTCTTGTTTTAAAATAATATTTTTGTCATGCGAAGGAGAAGAAGCTACAATTCCTATACATTTAACCAACACCAATTCACCATCATCCAAACACAACAATTCACACAATCATCCATTCATGTAATCCTCTATTCCAAATCCAAAACCCAATACAAAAACATCCAACCAACCAATTCACAAACCTAAAACCAAAACAAATTCACAAACCTCGAATCAAAAATCAAATCATGTAGGAAAAATAATGAATAAACGATTTACATCTTAACGTAAATGAAGAGGTTTAAAGTACGATTCAAAACAAAATATCAAAAGAGTAGTGATGAACAAGAGAATCAACGAAAACCGCTCCTATCTCGCTCGACTTTTCGTTGTCAGTAGGAATGACAACGAGTGGGATTTGAGTTAGGTGAGCTATCACTCAGACTCACCCGCATCCATCACCCGGTTACCAACTGTCATCCATTCATCCATGACCCAGTAAGACTATCACATACATTTCATCCACAGGGTAAAGAGGATGATAATCCATTTCATAGAATTAAACAAGAAAAGATAAATCAAACTTGCAAAATGACAATTTTTACATTAGTTTATTGTCGAATTAAGATAAGTTAATCAAAATGTCAAAAAAGATACTCATGTCAAAAAATGATAGATATTTAAGAAAATGTAAGAAATAAGTGACGGAGCAAGTCATGGTCGGGTGATAGATGAAACTTTCTCACCGTAATTCCATCAATCACCCATCACCTGTTTATCATCCATTTAATTCGGTTTTTCACCCTTTTTTTTGGGATGGAGCGAGTGATGGATCATCTATTAGATATTGTCGTCTCTAGTTGTATGTATAGGCTGCGTAGATCCAGTTGTTGGCTCATCGAAATCTGGAATGGAAATAACTGAAAAGTAGAAGGTAGATGACGTTGATATGTTGGTTGTCGAAGAGAGAATGAGATGGACATATCAGACGAGGTAGTTGGACCTGGGGGTTGAAAAGGCCGTCACGGGCCAATTTTGGGCATGGACGAAGATTCGAGCGTGGAAGATGAGGACACCTCTTGCACGATGTGACCATATCCAGCACGGGTAGTAGCATTGATGCTTATCGCCCTCATGTCCTACAAAGCCTGTGTATATAGCTGGTATCCCATGTCTATCGGCAATAACTAAGCGGCCTTGAGAGATGTACCGCACCGAGAAGCCACAACGTTAAGCATATGGGTCTGCATGGAACCAAAAAATTGCAATATAAGTTTAAATCATATAGCCGACGAAAAATAAATACGTAATCAATCATAAATCATACCAGTGCGACGATCTTATGATGGATGGTAATGCGTGGACGGTGGTCGTCGTGTATGAGTCGTGATGCGCACCCTTGTGATGCGACGATACAACCTCATGTATTTGCCCATCGTTGTAGTAGGGCCTGCCAATGGCTTGCCCTGAACTAGTCTGGCCACTAATCATAAAATTGTAATTCATATAAAAATAATTGAGCACCTTATTCATAAAATTGTCACTGATTTGGACAGTTATGAGAAATAGTTTTTGAGTCTGTGAGTGATGGGAATTACTTTCTACGAAAGCATGGTCGAGGGAACAAAATCAGTAAATTAATATTTTATCACTAGGTGATATAGGCAAATTAAGAAATTATGAAAAGTCGACATTATTTTTTGATAATCACTAATTCACTATATAATAGCATTTCATTAAATACTTAATTAATTTAAACGCCCTCAATCATTAAAAATATGAAAATTAAGTAGACGTATTAAGCTCATTTCATGTGAACACCAAGTCCCTTTCCATATACTTCCTCTGTGTTGAATCTCTTGGGTTATGAATGGTGACAAACAACTGCAGGGAACTGTTAGGGTTTTGAATGATAACAAAGAGGTAAGAGTTTATGAGTATTCACTTTATCCACCTTCCCATCAATGGTGGAACATGGTTAGGGCGGATGTGGGCTAAAACCCGACGAGATTATGATAGAACTAAATTGGGCTACTCAACAATGCTAAAACTGGGCCAAGTTGGTGAAAAGCTTTACTTTTGTATTTGAAGGTGCCTAGTTCAAATCTCACTACCAAACCACCCCCAGCACGACTTTGTTGGTAAACTCGGCCACTCCAACAGATAGGAATTAGGCATTTCCCTTGCTTCCCATACTAATTTAATCTGGAAGATACTTAAGAAACAGCCTGACAAGCAAAAAATTTCACAATGATAGATATTGGCATTATTACTTGTGCAATTTTGTGCTCCCCATTAAGCTGATCAGCAACTCAACGAACATCGAATAGTTAATATGGCGCCCAAAACAAGGGAGAAAAGAAAATACAATTTGGAGCAGGATATCAGTAACCAAAGTGTTTCCTTGTAAATTCGATGACAGTTCCATATCAGTAACAAAACTTCAAGAAAACTAGCCACTATAAATCAATAAGATTTTCCACAATGTATTAAGCTTCCGCAACCAAGAAAGAGGCCGAATATTGCAGCACTGCCGACAGTGGTTTGGCCAATATACCTGATCTTTAGTAGTCCTGGAATCTGCACAGGTCAATCAAATTCTGAGCTTGTAAATAGCATTGAGAGGCTCAGTAATCAGTATTGAACCCCGAGCAACTTCATAGTGACAAAGACTTCACAGCAAAGTAAGTAAACATAGTAAGAGTCTCCATTATGCCTTAACCAAAATATAATACAATGCGAGCAAGAAGGACCGAATTCTGAGATGGCCGAACATGGCGCATAGATACTATACATGTAGGGTGGTCTAGAAACAAGAATATCTACCTCATAACAGCAAACTCAAGTCTCAAAACTTCTAGTCAAAGTTCAATGGCAAACTTCACTATGTTTAAGAATTAGTAGTTTTTCATTTGAGGGTACTTAAAGAAGTCTGCTTAAATTGCACCTCTGAAAACAACTATGTCCCTTCTGTCGAGTTGTCGTCCTGCCAATTGCCACTGTCAGCGCTCCAACATTACTACTCCTAACCCCTGAACATCCCAGCAAGCATTCTCCATATCTCCCCACACATACAAGTATCATTTTCGAAAAGACCTACAACATATATACGCTATGGGTACTTTAATTACAAACAACAGCTATAATCCTCAAGTGGATTTATTCATGCATCAATTCTTTCCTAAACTATATTAGTATGTCATTTTCCCTACAGGTTTTTACCTTTTCACGTGAGAAGGGTTTTTCTTGTTTTAGGCTTAATTATTGTCATTTTGATATACTCTAAATTATGTCTAAAGAATGAAGTTAGGCAGGTGAAAGGAATCATAGTAACTAAATAAAGTCAAAAAATCCTAGTCCTGCTGTGTTTGGGAGATTGAAGATGGCGTGCAACAAAAAAGGATAAACTCAATATTGGCGTGCAAAATGTGGATAAGCCTACAAAAGTGGAGGCATGCAATATTGAAGAATATCACCAAGATAAGATTTGGTTGATATACTTCAAGTAGGAGATCACACCTCAACAATAAACTGAGTAATGCACTCACAAAATTCTCAATATCCATGCAACAATTAACGGTTCTTATCCTGATTCATGATGGTAAGCCGTAGTAAAAAAGGAGACCCCACCTCAACTCAATAAAACGTGTAGGCTACAGATTATTCTAACTAGAATCCTCACTCAACAAGATTTATGCTACCGGTCATCTAACTACAACGATTGTCTTCTTTCGTAATCCAACCAGCCCTCAGAAGAGCAAAATAAGATAATTTGGAAGAGACAGCAGACAGGGGCCAATCATGGCAGACCCAGTCTCATACGACGATCAAAGTTCAACTTCCACAAGATTACTCGCAAGAATTAACCCATATCTCTTTCCAGACATCTTTTGACACACATCTTTCTTTCTGACCCTTCACTCCAATCTTCAAGGTGCAGCAAAAATTATGGTCATCAACATTGAGAATCCTAACTAGACACATATTTCACAAAAGTGGATCCCGCAGATAACTCACTATAAACCAAAAATACCATTTACACCTTTATGATCATCACATGATCCTTGTGCATCAAAATGATTCAGTGTAAAAGTAAGTTGGCATACATACTCTGATTGAGAGGAAATTCCACCGTAGGGGCGATTAGATGTTCACAGTAAGATACCTCAACCACATAGTTCAAAAACCTATGGTGGCATTTTAATGAAAATTGATTTAGAAATTGACCTAGAGACGTATATGTCCTGGATATGATACAATTGAGAAGAAAAAAGATTAAACCAAAAGCAACATTGGCCCGGGATGTACAAAATAACTCTCACTATTAGAATCGAGCACCTTTGGCCAAGAAATTAAGGGAAACAGACGGACATGAACTGATAAGAAGAAAAAGACAGGAAGTAGATCAATGGGAGGATAAATAGTGCAACTACAACCAGGAGTAGAAGAGGGTTTGACTAAAGGATACAAGGAGGGAGGCTAGATAAAATCCAATAAATCATACTGCAGGGCTACTTTCCAATCATTAGTCACTCGGTTATAATGTACTAATTCAATTAAGCAATTACAGTAAACCCCAAGCTGTTGTCTTTGACAGCCACCTCCTGTAAAGGGTAAATGAACTTGAGCCAAAACTAAAACTTTGCACTTCCATGGAGGTAAAAGTCCAGAGCCAGGCCCTTATCTTCCCACTGCAAACTATGATTCCATAGAGGTTTATTGACCTAATCAGGCATTAAGACACTGAGTTCTCAAAAATCTGACACTCTGCTACCTTTCAAAGCAAAAACATCAACACGTATAAGCAGAAACCGAGATTAGGTAATGTACCTTGCACCGTACAGCTTCATAAGTCCCATAAACAGCACCTACAAGTGAGACTTACTCAGCACCAATAACTCCACCATGGAAAGATTACAAAAATATATAATGTACTTCAGCTCTACAGGAGCTTCAAAAAATCAGTTTAAGTGCTAGTGATGATCTTTTCAAAGCATTTAAAACTATGTTCAAACATGATTTATCATTTATTGAACTAAATTAGCTAAGTACATTATGACTGCACCTCGCTTTCAACCCTGGCCCATGAAAGTCTCTCATCAACTGTGACTATTTATAAAAGGTTTTTGTTAAAACGTTCACATTTTAAAGAGATACTTACATCTTAGTATCCTACGGCACCCAAGTCGTTCAAGTCACATAGATGGGAAGGCTTAAGTCAGCATCATCTAACACCTAGTCAAGGTTTTCTTCACAAAATTGATAATTTTCATATTTTATAATGTTATCCTATATCTCTAATTCTTCTTGCAAGAGGCCTTTTGTTCCTCTTTTAGATAAGTTGCTATGACTTCCATTTTTAATCTTGTTGTGCACGCAAGGTATAATAAGGTGCCAATTAGAATTTCCCGTATACTAGGCACTTAAAAATTGTTTTCATCAGGATTTCTCAAAACAACTTTCCTGAACCAAGCCAGACTAGTCTTGAATTCAAGGCAATGAAAAAAGACAAGATACAAAAAGGAGCCTTTTTGAAGCTAATTGCATTATAAAGGTAAAATTCAAGACTATATCAAAGACCACAAATAATTTTCATGATAGCACAGTTATTTATCACAGAATGCTGCATGCTTTAGGATAAATCTCAAATCTACAACAGAAAGGAATATTTTTAGGAGAGAAATTGTTCAATGAAACCATAGCTCCACTCCTCCTCTAATGACAGCCAAACAATCCCTGGGGTCTCTCTCAAAGTCCATTCTGGCTAACAAGGTCTGGAAATCAGAATTGGACTGACTTCAATCATAAAGAGGATCAAATTTATAGACCAATATCATATTCTGCATTTCAGTCACACTTTTCTTCAAGGAACCAGGAGATAAAACAAACATTTAGGCAAAAGGCTGCAGATCCATTACATCCAATATACACTTTGTGTATCACAGGCTTCTACAGGATAAATTCCAGCACCAAATTGAAAAACTTCCTAAGCTTGCCAGCAATGCTCCCCCAATCTTTTCTCTTAACTAAAACAAAAAAAGGTCAATATATAGACAATTCAAGACAACATAAACTTTAAGCCTCTTTCAACCCCCTCGTTCTTTATTAATCACAAACACTTGGCTTTTTGAATACTGCTAAAATCAAACTATTGCAAATTTGCAATCAAAAAAAGTGAGGGAGAAATTGTTAATCAATTATTCTTGCCTAATTCAACAACCAAACAAAAATTCCTATCAAATAAACCTTCAGCAACAGAACTATAAATCACGTATTACTCGTTGTCTTTGATTCCTCAGCCTCGCAAATCCAAATCCACCCGTTTGCTATCATTTTCAGTTTTCAGTCTTTTTGAATACCAAAATATGCAACCCAGAATTAGTAGGCAGCATTTGTATCACCATCAGTCTCCTGTTTTTTGTTTTTTTAATCTTAGAATCATATGATGTAAGTTGTAAATAGCTTGAAATTAGTTACTATTACTACCTCCGTCCCATATTAGTTGCAACAGTTTGACTGACACACTTGCCAATACACAACTTTGACCATTAATATATCAAACTATCAATTAGTAAAAATTATGAAAAATTAATCTGTCAAATTTATACATTGAGATAAATCCAAGAACACCTTATTTACTAACATTTGATTTTATATGTTATTTTTAAAATCACGGTCAAAGTTAGGTATATGAATAGTGTAAAAGTCGAACTGTTATAACTAATATGGAACAGAGGGAGTATATAGATAGAATTCATGTTTATTTTGAAAACTGACAATTGGAAAATTGGAAACCACTTTATCTCGTTTCCACATTTTGACTTGGAAAAAAAATCGATAACGAAAAGGACCATAGTTTTCAGTTTTTAGTTGTCGCCTTGTCGGTTTTCAAAATAAACATGATTAATATAATATCGGTATGAACAACTTTAAGTTTATAATAATACTTAAATCATATGACTCTAGAATCCTAAAAACCAAAAATTGGAAAATACAAGCTTAAAGATAGTGATTAACATAACACTATGAAGATAAGTTCACCACTACCCCCAATAGTATACAACAAACAATACTCAAATGCAATTTTAAGAATAAACCCCTCAATTATGTCAATTGAAGCTTCAAAATCAGGCATAACTATATTATATATAACAGGAAATGATATATATATATATATAGAAAAGAATAGGGTTAATGGAAGTCATAAAAGAGATATAGAAGGAGAGAGTTCTAATTACCCACGGCACCTCCGACAGCACCGCCAACAGCAACGCCAGCGCCTACTCTAGCCAAACAGCTATCTCTCGCCATTTTTTCTCTTCTAATAAATTTGTGCGACAGGAATGCGTATGTAGTTTCACTTTAAAGGGGTTTTATTTGAAGTATTAATTTGGTTCAATTCTAACAAAGGGGGGTTTATCATATGGTTAAGTTTGATTTTACTTGCTCCCAAAGCTAGGGTGCTAAGCTAAAATCCAATCTGTCGATCAACCAACTCGAGTTTCACTTAGAGTCGGACTCGGATCGGATTTTAAGTCTCCTCCATCTCCATTGAACTTGGACTTTTTATTTTGAGTCACAATTGGATTGTTTTTAATAATTAGATTTTCTTTCGGTTCTTACTAACGGGTCCAACTCTTATCGGATTTCTTTCATATTTTAATGTGTTTAGATTTTTTGAGATCGAATCGGCTCGGATCTGAACTGAATTAGTAGTATCTCTGGTTTAACTTGGTATTTGGCTCGAGTTAAAATGGGCTTGACTCGATATATGTTAATTAGGCGAGTTAAACAAAAATATAATTCAACTCAATTAACTCATGAACAGCTCTACGATTATTTTCCTATATTCAGGTCCGTAGAAGGGCTCGTGCAAGCACATGGCCTTTGTTAGATTAAGGCCCCTAATTAAAAGTACCATCTTTTGTTTATTGCAACAAATTTCAACCTATCAAAGCTAGTGGTGCATTATTCATTCCAAATTGACGTTAGTGATTCGAGCTATAGCCGAACATTTTTGTAAAGGTTTAAACTGTCAATTATCCATTGTAAGTCTCAATTATGAGTAGGGATGTCAATGGGGCGGGGCGGATGTTGGCATTCCTATCCCCATCCCCGCCTAAAAAACTCATCCCCATCCCCGCCCCATCACCCATGGCGGGGGAAAATCTTGTCCCCATCCCCGCCCCAACGGGGACAAGATAAAATCCATCCCCGCCCCATCCCCGCGCGAATCCCTGCACCCGCCCCATCCCCGTGCGAATCCCCGCACCCACCCCATCCCCACCTCAACCTATTAGGGTTAAGGGAGAGGGAAAACAAAAGTTTAAAAGTAATTTTGGATTTTAGCCTTTGGAAAATAAAAATATCAAATGAAAGCAATAAACAACTAATAACATTTAGGATTTTAGGCCTTTGGAGAATACGTATGGCGGGGCTCAGACGGGGCGGGGCGGGCAGGGATGGGGCGGGTATGGACTAACATCCACCCCCGCCCCATTACCCATGGCGGGGATGGTTTTCATCCCCATCCCCGCCCCATCCCCCGCGAAACCTTCCCCCATCTCCACCTAACTGGGGCGGGTGTGGGCGGGTCTCCACAAAACCCGCCCCACTGACATCCCTAATTATGAGGGGTATTGCTTCTCAAAATAGTCCCGATTATGCAGTGCACTTCCGGCTCGAATCACTCGCGAGTTGTCTCCCTAGATTAGCGTCCCTAAAACTGCGCTCCTTGTATTAACCTTGGGGAGCATTTTGGCCAATCGCAATTACCACCTTAGTCGGTTGTAATTGCTTCCATACACTTGAAATCTCGCCATTGTTGATATTATGTTTTAAAGGGATGGACTCAACGACAAGATCCAAACAAGTGACTTAGTGACAAGATTCTACTACTTGGTTAGAGTAATTAAGTATTCTTTATCCGAAATCACTTATCCTACGTATTTTAAATTTATCTACTCCTTTTCAATATGTTATCTATATTTACTACAAATCTCTATTCGATAAGAGAAGTAGAACGGATACCAAAAATTAATAATTTTCTAAATTTTTTAATTTCTAATTAATCGGCATAACTTTCACTCTATAATTATCTTTACTTGTTTAATTTTTGATAAACACACAATAACCAAAACCTTATATGTTTTCAAAGCATCGCGTGCATACCCGACTAGGCGACTAGTCATAACTAATTAAACTAAAACGCTAAGAATAGATAGTCATCGCTCAAACTTATTTGAACTAATATCAATATCATCTTAGCTTATCCTAAATAAACTCCTTTTTGAGGGAAAGAGAATCATACTCATAGTCAAGAAATGTGGTAGAGCATCCTGACAATCCTGCATTCCTGCTCCCGTGCGCACGATCTAATTTTCGAATGGTGGCACTGGCACGGGCATCTTCCCTTTTCTTGGAATGCTGGCCAAGAAAACCCACCAAAGAAAGCAGCAGTTACTGTGAGTAGAATTTGATTCATCTGTTCCTGCATATTCATGTTCATCTGCAAACACAAAAAGTTTCATTCTTTTGAGCTTATAACCATAAAATCATGTACCCTTTTCTGAATTTCTTATTTTACTCAATTGGGCTTCCAAATTGATGGTTTAATTGTATAAATTAGGGTACTTTTGAACTGGGTTGAGCTTATTAGTGGGTTATATAATCTTAATTCCATGTATCTTGAGGTACTTTAATTTTAAGGTCTTGTTGTAATGGTGTAGTTAGTACAAAGTATTGGATTTTATTTACATTTAATGTTCTTTGAAGCAGTAAAATTGACAGTAATTGTCTTTTTTGTATAATTAATAACTAGCTACCTTCTTTTTGTTTCCTTTTGTTGGCCCAGGATTGAGGGTTTAGGGTTTAGAATGAAGTTGAATTGAATTGGTGATCCGTTTTCGTCTTTGCAAATGGTGATCATATGATATCCACATATTATTCCCAAAAGTTAGATATGTGTGACTGTGTCCAGCCAGCTTCTATTGCAGCGAATCGATATAGCAGCAATTGTGTTAGAAAAAAAGGTCTAGCTCAATGTAGTTGGAACAACAAGCCAATTTCGTTGCCGTCAGAAAGACTAACTAGGTACAAAGATTGTTCTGTTATGAAAAAACCATTTAACAACAAAGGGATAAGGATATTCAGGCATGAGAGAGTTTTGACTAATTTGGGCGTGTTTGGCTCTCATGCATTCGAATTTAGTTCCGAGTTGGGGCTGAAAGAGGGAGCGGATGAACATTTAGAGTTGGATTTTCAAAAGGGTGAGGAGAACCTTGAAGAGTTAGAGCTAGGGTTTGTGAGTGAAAATGTAGCTTCTGATAATACGAGGATTCGTGATGGTTTGAATGGTGAGTTTGGGGTATTGAATTTTGATGAACCCTTACTAGAGGAAAGTAAAGGCAGAGTACTAAAAGCTGAGGACTTTATGGCTATTGAAGGTAATGGCAAGAATGAAAATTTGGAGTTGAAGGATGACCAAGTTGAGGACTTTCTACAGCCCAAGTCAAAGCCAAAGCGTAAGCCAATGGCGAAGCTGGAATCTAGGAGTAGAAAGCAGTTCATGAAGAGAGCAAGCATTATTGCAAAACAAGTGATTGGAGTTGAGTCGGCTTGCAGTTTGGGATTTGTCTCGCAGCTGTGGGTTGACACTGCAACTGTATGTTCATGCTATCCTTTACCTCGTGTATACAATTTCTGGTTAGACTCCCCATATGTGATCTAGCGGAACTTACCTAATTTCGTTGCCTGTCATTTTGTACTTATGTTTCATAAATCTTGTTCTCAAAATAGTTTATGTGCACCCATTCCTTTCTTAAAGATCGAGTCATGATCATGGCCTTAAAAATCGTAATAATTCATCTGTACTATGTAGATTCTGACTGCAATTTTTGCGTTACCTTTATATGACACATATATGACACCGTAAATGGTTACCCTGCTTAATTTTGATCTCTGTTTGGTCCATTGTTCTTGTTTGACTTGTTGAAGATATTATTAGTAAAATTTCATGAGATATGGTAGTCATGTCATGTTGAACATGCCGGTCTTTCACATTCCATGTCTTGAAATGATTCCTCATGACGTATGTCTAAATTTTAGAGGATCTTCTTTATTAAACCTTTATAACTATACAAGCCACTCACTCACATATATGACTTGCTTAATTTGTACATGTTTTTATTTCTTGTGATTATTGCTCAGGTGGTGTGGTATTGGTCAATGAGATTATCCAACGACTCTAAGTGTCTCATAAGCTTTTGCCTCTGTATTTGGATATTCTCATTTTTCAATATATATTTACAGTGTAGGATTTTCTCAGCTGAACGACCATGCTATTAGTTATTCAGCTTATAACCAGAAACAGAAAATCTGCTGCCTTCAAGTTTTGATATAAAATATCATTTGATTAACCTGCTGAATGATCATGGATTCGTCAATGGAAAGTCTCTGATATTGTTCATGAGTAGGCCAATTTTCTTTTGACCTGAACCCTAAAAGGGAATAGTCATAGTTTAGTATCCTTGTGACCAAATATCTTCGGGCGCCTTTCGAGGGCTCCCTCACTTGTTGGAAAAGCGGTAGCTGCACTGACTTCGTTTTAAAACTAAAGTTGTTTAGCCGCCTAAGGATTGAACGATTCCGAAGGGAGGCTTAGCTGCGTGCTGTCCTTCTGTCCAAACTTCCTTTGGTCTAATTGGTCGAAATCTCTCAATACTGCTGTTTTTATATTCAGGGTCTTGCTTGAAACAGATTCCTCTTTCCATGACTTTGTACTCGGGTTATTCAACATCCACTTTGTTCTTGTTGTTTATGTACTTCAGTGGGCAGTACTGGAGGTAGAAGTCAGGCCAAACTTGCTTTCTTCTGAGTCAGGAAGATTTCCTCTTGAAGATATTAATAAGGTGCAGAAGTTCCCTCTTTTTAATGCTTAGGTTTTGTATATCTTGGTAAAGTAGCAATGTGGCATACAACTTTGATCCATTAAGCCGCAATTAAACCCCCATAATGGTTCGCTTGCTTCCTTAAATTATGTAATTTAGTCATGTTATAGCTTGACTTGAGTGAAATGTTGGTTTGACTGCCCTATGGTTCTAGTACACTAATTTGAATTACAGCTGCTATTCATTTTTTTTTGTTTTGGAGACTTCGTCGAGTTAATCTAGGCGGCCTGTATCTTAATTGTACCATCTTAAGAAATATATGTGGGGGTGGGGGTTGGGTGGTGGTGGTGTGAAGTCTTCTTTGATGATGAGAAACTGTTGGCAGATAGGTCTTATTTTTATATGTCGTAATGCAAATGTCTAGGAGACTAGGAGTATTGTTAGGGTTATTGTGTTTCCATTGGTTGTGAGGTTCATCTACTTCTAGCAGTTGGAGTTATTATTGAAGCCAACAGAATCATATAAATCATGCATGATTCTTCAATGGTCTACAGGTAGGTGATGTAGTGCTTGTGCAGGAGGAGAACTATACACTGAATGATTTTAGAACAGCTGGACTGGAAACCTTGGTAAGTTCTACAGTATCTTCTCGCTACATTTGATCCAATTGGTGATTTTGGTAGAAAAATGAGGATGTGGCCAACGTAACCTATAATTCTGGCACGGTAGCATGCATATACAAGGAAGCAGTGTTATAGGGGAAAAAAAGTTCTTTTTACAATGCGAACAACAGGACTGCGGGATTAATAATTAACGGGTGGTGTTCTTGATCATTAAATTGAGCTGAAGCATGAAATTAGTCTTATTTTTTTTTTTAGAAAAACCGTGTAACTAAAAAGTTCTTCATAGATTTGAATTCTTGTTATCATGACGTTTTTACTGTAAGATCTCGTTGTTGCCTATTTTTGTTAGGTAGGGTACAATGTTGTAACACCTGGACAAAGAAATTTGGGAAAGGTGAGTTTGTCTGCTCCAAGTTCAATTTAAGGGACAAAAGTGAGTCATGGGTCAATTGCAATTATATGTTTCTGTTTATTCTTTTAGGTTCGTGGTTTCACTTTCAACATCAACTCTGGCATTGTGGAGTCTCTTGAGCTTGATGCATTTGGGTATTCAATTATTCCA
The DNA here is from genome assembly GCA_947645195.1 of Patellifolia procumbens. Lineage (NCBI taxonomy): Eukaryota > Viridiplantae > Streptophyta > Magnoliopsida > Caryophyllales > Amaranthaceae > Patellifolia > Patellifolia procumbens. Next base: position 177,266 of record CANSGD010001509.1, on the reverse strand, counting down.
TCAAGTCTGGTAGGTCATTATAGATTGGAACTTACACATCATTTGATTCTAGTTTTGATTCTGTGATGAGGCCCACCAAGCCTCTTAGCATGTTCTTCAATCATGAAAATTTCTGAAATTCTGACAAGATTTCTTCAATAGGTTCCTATGCTAGCTGAAAACTCAAATGCATTGTCTTTAACACTGAAATACCATTTGTAGGGTGATGAAACTCCTATGACGTAGTTTTTTGCCGATTATCGCCCCCTCCCTTCAGTTATTAGCATAATAGATTGAGGGAACAAATATAGTGAATAGTGTTCACCTGTTATTCATGTTCTATGAGCTATGAAGCACGGACACTTCCGCGACCTGCGGTTCCCTGTTTCCTAAACCCTAGTCGTCTTCGTGCTAATGAAGCATGGACATGACTACCTAAGAATTCCTTGTTTTGGAAACATTTCTGTTTTCAAACCCTCAACCGTTTCCAAAACCCAACCTATATCCATGCTACAGAATTTACTTGGGGGTAGGGGTGTTGATTAAGCTGTGGTTTATTGATGAATTTGATCAGGAGATTCAGGACCCATCTTGATTTTTTTCAGGTAAGTACTTATGGCTTGTTCACTGAAGATGTGCTAAAAGTAGTCTCTGACGTTGTCATAGTGCATGAAGCAGCAGCCTCACGTATCCAAAGATTAACCAAGGTAATGACGTGTTTTCTTACAATAACTAACGAAAAATATGAAGAGCTGTAATCATATGCAAAGTTGGTCATCTTCAGATGGCGAAACGGCAACTTTAGCAACTTACCCAGCTTATTCAGTTTCACTGCAAAGGTGAACCTTACTTATATCTAAAGAGTGCTTTCTGGCTACTATATACCTCGTCCCTTCTCATTGAAAGGAAATAATCCATTCCATAATAAGTGCCGACACTAACTATCACTTAATATACTGATGTACTGGTAGTACTTCTCAACTAAGTTGCCATTGCTAAACTAGCTAATCAAGAGATTAAAGATTTGTGGAACCCCTAAGAAGTAAAGTTATGAAGGTGTCCACCAGACTCACGTGACAAAAATTAAGCCGTCTTGAATTTAGCCAAATAGCCATAGCGCCATACTATGTTGTGATCAATCATTTTCGGCAAGGCATCATCCATTCATCTATGACGAATCACATTATCATATTGGACTCGAAGGTTCGGATCAGGAGTTTCCTGAAGTATCTGTTTAAGGAAGATGGAAGGAATGAAGAGACGGTGCTGGAGATGATCAATGTTCCTTAACCATTTATTTGTCTTTACATGTGCATCTGCACACTTCATGTAAATCCTTTGTCGCCGTTGTTGGTAGAATTTCTGAATCTTGCTCTCTTGTCAGGGCTTCCTGGGCACAAAGAACACAGAAGCATCAAAAATTAACCTCAGATACAGTGACGTAGAAGAAGAATCTACACAACCCGTTAAAGATCGTAAATCAAGAAGGAAATCAAGTAAGCGAAAATTTTACCGAGGAAGTAGGGATTTGGGCGATGAATTTGAGCTACCTATGGATTACATGTAGTAGTAGTGAATAGTGATGTCGCGCCTCCCTTTGTCTAGTACATACTTATTTCATATTGCTAGTGCCGTCTGGATGTAGCTGTCATAAACTCTAACTATATCAAATTACAAGAGTAATTGTTTGTAAGTTGTAACTTGTGCCCATGTAATTTATGTATAATGTCTGCTGGTCTATTCTGAAGGAAAACAGTGCTTGCAATAATTTTATACTTAGCAACTTGTCATTTATTATTCCATTAAGATCTATATTTGGATGATGAGAATTATTTAGTATACTGCTATTTGTTCAGCTGTTAAAATGGAATTTGTCTTGAACACAACCTGGCAACCAATGCATGAAAACTGAAAACTTTGGAGTTCATTGGGTTGAATCATGCAATCATGGAGCCCACAGCATTTGAACATTTGATTGTATTTTGGCTTTATCATGACTTATTTACATTGTATGCAAGCCAAGAATTTGAATGCTACTATTTTGAATCCAAACTATGCTGTTTTTTTTTATTTCCTTCTACACTTGTAAAACAAGATAAACAAACGCTTGGATCTAACTTACGACCTCACATTACTCTAAAATTTTCAAACGCTATAACTTGCAATCTCAGATTACTATATTTTTTCAAACGCTCAAACCCGCGACCTCACATTACTATGTTTTGCAGAAATAATTTAGAATATTTTCTCAACTTTAAATACTTTCAAGATTCCAAATAGAAAGAACAAATAAAAAGAAGGTGTATAAGCTATCTTGATATTGTAATGTCCTAATGTTGTCTTAGAATATCGTGGTAGCATTACTAAAGAAAAAACTGAAAAAGAGTAATTTACATGAACAACCTACATAACATAAAATTGTTACGTAAAAGGCACAATGTTATTCCAAGTTCTTTTTTACAGCTGCCACATAAACCTTGGGACTATAGTTTTAATTGTATATTAATGTAGAATCTTGGAGAATTTTAGTATTATTAAAATGCATATTAAAGTAAAATCTACCAATATTCCAAATGATTTTTTAATTGAAGTTAATATTAGAGAAAATCAAAATAGATGAACTTTGAATTCGAAAATTAACATGGAACAACTAATTTTATTTGAGATTGATAATTTAGTATAATTATATCTGTGGAGATTTAACCAAGTGGAAAATTCAAATAAAAAGTTTGCACAGCATAAGTTATAATTAAACCCAGGGAATATAAATAAAAAAATTGGCCCATGCAGGTCTCGAACCTGCGACCTTCGCGTTATTAGCACGACGCTCTAACCAGCTGAGCTAATAGGCCCTTGATGTTTATTGTATTCAGTTTTTATTAATTATTCGGTTTTTGGTTTCTAACATCTGAAAAGATTGGAGTGTATGTTCTTTTGTCGTTATCAAAAACATCCATCATTTCCCCCAAAAAAAGAAAAGGAAAAGACAACTTTACCCCTCCAACTTCATAGCCGTTACCCGCCCCCTCTTCATTCAAATTCAAAATTCCAACCACCCAAAACATTTATAAAAAAAAAAACATCATCTTCACTCTTTACTCTTTACTCTTCACCTTCACTTCTTTAACCATCTCTTCCTCCAAACAATCTCCAATTTCTCCTCTTCCATCCCAAATGCTCGCCACGGCCGAACCCCCTACTGCTTCTCCCCACCTCGGCCGCCCTCAATCGAGCGGCCGAAAACCCTTACAACCCAAAAACAACCTCTTCATCCCTAACAATAATAATTACACCCCTCAAAAACCAAATCCCACAAAAATCATAAATCACCAACCACCACCCATCATTTTTAATAATGATTCTAATAATAAGGAAAATTGGGATATTACTCCTAACCTTAAGCTATTGGAAGCCATGGATGCTTCACTAGCTGAGGAGCTAACTGCTGTGAAGCTGAAGCTCGAGCGGCTTAAATCGGATAGAGAGAAAACTAGGAAAATGCTTCAAGAACGAGATTGTTTTCTCCAGGTGAAATTGATTGAGCTTCATCATAGAGGTGAGTTCCAAAAAGAGCTCGAAATCGAGGTTGATCGGCTTTATAGATTGAAGCAACTTAAGCTCGCTTGCTTGGTATGTACTAGTTACTACTCCCTCTGTCTCGACATAACTTTAAAAATTAATATCTCAAATCACGTATAGTCGTAAGTTATAAAGATTATATATTTAGAAAATGCACGATTAAACAAGATATCACCTAAGTATGTTTTAAAGTTACTATGTCAATAGTGGTTACGATATGTAGCAAATAAAAGAGATGGAGAGAAGGTAAATTTAAGAAATTGTTAATATCTCAAATTAGGTATAGAAAAAAAAATTATATATTTAGAATGAGCGGTTTTGTTCTCTCAGTCAAAATGTTGTCTATTTAATGCTATGTTAATATAAATAAAGACTTTTTTGTAAAAATGTGCTTCATGTTAAAGTTTAAATAAGATGTAAGCTAGACGAATCAAACAAGATATCACGTGTGGATGTTTCATTACATATATAAACTCACATATATAGACGTAGTTACCATGTGAATACTGGTTATAGACTTATAGTTAATATGTAGCAAATAAAAAGAAACGCGGGGGTATAAATATAAGAAGTTGTTGCTGACTCTTTTCAGCCGAACCCAAATAATTTTGGGAATGACGCTTAGTTGTTGTTGTTTCCGACTCTTTTCGAATGTGGAATATTGAGCTGAACTGTTTGTTTATGTGAGAAATTTTGAAGCAGAGGATGTCTCCAATACGTTCATTGAGAGATAAAGAATTGGAAAAGAAGAGCAAGGAATCTCAATTTGAGCTGATTATTGTAAGTGATTGACATTTCATCTTACAACATTTGGTTTGAGATTGATTGATTTTATATGATAAGAAATGAAAATTGAATTTTTCAGAGTGAGAAATCAGGAGAAAGTAAGGAGGAATTATTTGAATGCAGCACTACAGAAAGTCCTAAGCTGAGTTATGCAAGTTCATCAGCATCAACCTCAGCATCAACAAATTCGAAATCGACGGCGACTTCGAAAATGGCGCCATTTCAGCTAAGGGGAAGCTTGGAGAGTGGTTTGGATGATATGTGAAGGTGTATAAAATGATGGAGAACAATTTATCAACCATGGTTGATTATTGATCAAAGATATTATTTCTTTTATATTTAAGCTCCATTTAAGTATTTGTAATACTTCATCTAGTTATATATGATGCTTAAAATGGTGAAATGGAAGTTTATATAGAGTTGCAATTTTGGGATACTTGTCAATTGAAATGGAAGTTTGTAATGGTATGGTGAGAAATGAGAATTTTATGATACTAATTGTTTGACAAAATGTCTTACTTCACTTTATCTTCAAATGGAGTAAAATATTAAGTGCATTTACAAATACTATATGCAAGTGCTAATCACACATGTTTAGACAAATGACTTCATAAATTTTGATAATGCTAATTAGTTTATATGTAGTTTTGGAAGAAAGTCTCATTAATATGACAAGATCCATGTAAATTTGGATATTTTGGGCAGGTTTGAGTCGGTTGATATGGGGTTTTGGTTCATGTTTAAATCGAGTTATATTGTAACATTTTTCTGGATTAGGTTCAGGGCGAGTTATTATTGGGTTCTAGTTACATATAGTCTAAACTTATTTACAAATTGATAATAATGGGTGGCCGAATGAAAATTTCTCATTGTCTTGGACTGATGAATAATAGGTTGGTTGAACAAGTCATTGGTTTAAGTGGGACGTGTCGTACGAGGTAGGTCAACACATATAATGTCGAGTTGTGGCTGGGTTTTCATTTTTTCCAGTTTGGTTGTAATCAGGTAAGTTACGTTTTAATTGTAGAATATTAGGATAAATCGAAAAACAAAATATAGCATACAATAACCAGAAAAAAAGAAGGAAATGGAGGGAGTATTTTAACCACTATTAAATTGTAGCATACGAAATTACGGGGCATTCCGTGGATTTAGTATTAGTTTCTTTCAAACAATGACAAACCCATTGAGAGGCGTGAGACTGAGACTAAGACTAGAGTAATAGGGTTTGCAACTCTTTTCTTGGCTGGTACCACTTGCAAAAAAAACCTTGGCTACTTAGTTGAATGAGCCCCTTTAGCCAATAGAATAATCTAAGTTAGAAGCTCGGTTTTATATATGTTTAAGCTAATGATACATACAAGATTATTTAAGGGTTGTCTAGTGCATATAAGGGGCCGATGCTTGGCGGGTGGATACAAGACACGACAAGTTGATATGGTCGGAAATCCCCTCATATTATACCCATTGCTTATTCACTACCCATGACGGATATGCCTTTTTTACCCACACACTCCCATCAAACCTATACTCATCCTTGCCCCTACGGAGTGAGTGCGATGCCAACCCCACCAAATTAAATTTAACCAACCTACCGTGTCTATGCATATAAAGATAAATATAGTCACGTGATATGTTATTAATGATATATACTACGTTTAATTAATACTTCCTCTGTTTTTTTTATACTTGCATCATGTTCCTCTTCTAGAACTTATATACTTGCAGTCTTGCACCATTTCCTTTTTGGGCAAGAAATTTTCTCTATCTCTCTCTCATCATATTGGTCCCTTTTTCCTTCTCTCTATCTATCTCCTCTTCTTAAAAGTTATGCCCAATTTAAATGGTGCAACTTTATAAAAACGAAGAAAGTATAAGTTTTTTTTATATAATTTTTGTCTAAGCACATCTAGAGATATCAACTTTTATAGTCGCATGTTAGAAGACGTGAAACTCTATTTGTAGTGATTGTAATTTTTAATGGAGGAAATTTAAGGCATGTTATGCTAATGAGTCTTAACATAATTCTTACTAATAAGCATGAAAAATCATTTTATTATTCGGTTAGTTTACTAAGGTCTTGGAAATAAAGTATGTTGATTCAAAATTATGAGAAGTGCAAATGTCACATATGATGATTCATTTTTTTTCTTTCTACTTTATTATGTTATCTTTGTTAATGACAATTAAGTATTGCAGGTAAAAAATAAATGTAAGACATGTTTATTTTTTTTTGCATGGATCAAATTGTATGTATACTCATCTAGCTTCAAAAATTCGGAATTCTTCCTAACTCCTCATAAACCAATCTAACAAGTTGCAATAAAGCATTACATGATTCAAAGTGAATTTACAACCACAAACACATTATAGGACGAGGACAACAAAATGGAGGAGAGGCTAAAAAGAAGTAAGATAATGTTATGGTTGTGCATGAAATTGGAAATCCCATTGAAAGAAGGAAAAAGCTTTCGGCACTAACAATAACAAACCTTGTTTTATGCGTTTGGCATTTGGCCACTTTGCTTAGGAGGTGAGTATGTTAGTAGTGAATACCATGTTGCCTTTTTTCCTTTTTTGTTATTGGGAATTGAGATTGGCTTCATTCATAACTTCAAAAGGAGGCCGCATAAGGTGATCAAGAGTGGTTGTCTTCAAATAGAAGTATCACCCCTTGCTTTACTTAATTACTTGCCATTTGTTTCACCCTTTTTTAACTTTCAATTATGTGTCATACACACAAGTTGCTAGCCTACTATATCATAGCAAGAGTTGATCATATAAGAGACTGTCAAATTTTAATTTAAAATTAGGTGTTAGTCGAAACCTAATAGAAAGAAGAGAATGAAGTATTATTTTGGATAAGATGATGGGCTTTTTGAATAATATAATAAGTTTAAGTTAGTCTAATTTTAATATAAAGTTAGACTGCCTCTTTTAATAACTTTTGCTAGAGTAGTTGCTCCGTTCAAAACACATAATCTTGAGTTCTTGACATCACAAGATTAAAAGATGTCATTTCATCCCTTAAAATGTAAGTTTCATAAATAAGTTTAGACCAATTTCTAATCAAATTTAATAAGTTTTAGATAATTTTTAATTATCACGAATAAGTACTAATCAGGTCTATTATGTTTCAATGAGTTCCAATAGATATTAATAATAATCATAATTTGATAATTAGTAATTTAATGTACAATAATGGTTGATAATATCATTAGTACAACCATTGTAGTCATATTAGTATATCAACTTATCATTGTTATGCTACCTAAATATTTAATTAAGACTTTCTTAGGTTGTTTCTCTATATAAAATTAACCATTGTAGATCTTCTTAACTACAATGTGTGGTTAGTTTAACAAAATAAATGAAGTAATTACTAATCAACTATTCAATTTATTGTTGCTTTTACATTCGTTTAATAGACCCACTCAAAACCTAATGATGCCCAACATAATAGTGATTCATGAAAAAGAACTTTTGGACCTTAAACTCATAAACCACAAACAAATGACTAAGGGCCAGTTCTTTTCGGCATAATTTAGCTGAACTGAACTGAACTGATTGGAGCTGAACTAAACTGAACTGATTGGAGCTGAGCTGAACTGAACTGAATTGACTTGAATTGAATTGAATTGAATTAAATTGAATTGAATTAAATTAAATAAATATATAAATGATATTTAAACAATAATAATATGAATATTAAATAAAAATTATAATGATTAGTAATAATAATGAATAATAATAATAGTATTTTGGATATTTTTAAATGATAGTTATAAATAAATAATATTAATAATCACAAATTATTATTAATAATAATAATAATAATAATAATAATAATAATAATGATTAATGATTACAATGATAATTAATAACAATTATTTTATAGTCTTTGTATTAATATATTAATACTTGATGATGATTATATAATAACAATAATATCTAAGAAGTAAATTAATATTACTATTTTAATAATTAGATTTAACAATATAATAATATTTAGTAATAAAATAATGATTGGGTCGGACCGTGCAAAATTGCATCATAAATCGTTTTGACGTGATTTGGTTGATTTATGCTTTTGACCTAAACCATGTTCCTCCCTAATGATAATAGTAATAATAATGAATAAATCTATAATAAACAAAATAATATATAGATATAATAATGATAATACTAATAATAATGATATAAATAATAATAATAATAATAATAATAATAATAATAATAATAATAATAAGAGTAGTAAGTAAAATAAATTAGACCAACACAATAATAATATTTAACAAAATAGTTTAAAAGAATGGAGCTGAACTGAACTGAATTGAACTGAACTGAACTGATTGGAGCTGAACTAAACTGAACTGATTGGAGATGAACTGAACCGAACTGATTGGAGTTGAACTGAACTGAACTGAAAATAAGTTGGGGAAAACAGGCCCTAAAAGAATTAAAAATGGTTACAAAAAAGTTAACTATCAGATATGATTTATTGATAGTGAGAAAGACTCTAACCAAAGTAGCTATTTTTCACATTCACAATAATTTTATGAGAAGTGACAAAAGGACATCTGAATATATTTATTACGATATTAAAATTGGATAATATTATCACTTAAAAAATCAGTTGACATCCAAACAGATTTTATAGTATATCTCTATACTGTAAGGGAAGAGGGGTAGGACACCAAACTTAATGGATTGCCTAATTTACCCTTTGTTGTTTAATTAATAATTTACAGAAAAAATAATTTATCATAAAAAATAAATAAAAAATTAATGAGAACAATTGCATAAAGAAACCACATATAATCATCCCACAATCCCACTACATCACAAAAAATAACTACCCACTCACCCAACCTCAATAAATAAATAACATAAAAAAAACTGATCCGAAATACCAAAACTACTATGATATAATTTTTACATATATTATGTGCATATAAGGCTAGTTGTATATAAAAGGATTCTATTTGGCCAAGATTCAATTTAAATAAGTTAATGACCAATCGGATTTCCACCGTTCCACGTCAAGTGATAAAAAAGAATAGTTATCTAGCATAAGCAGTCCATTTTTGCCATATGAAGGTACATATTCCCTCCCTAGTCCGTAGTCCCTACTCCCCACTGCCCTTTATCCCTGATTCTAGACCTAGAAATAGTGCTCATCTTGTCACTCTGATTTTTTCAGAATAAAGGATGGATTAATACATCTCATCATTCATAAAAAGGGCAAAAATTTCCTATTGCAATCCTTTTCTATTGATATCCTTTTGACAACCCCATTAGATTATTAATTAATTAATTTATTATTATTATCATTAGTTTGTTAACGGACGTCCCCAAGACTCAAGAGCATTCATTGACGTTTGATATATTTTTTAAAATGGTATTAGTTTTGGAATATAAGCCAAAATCATGAGTTATTGTTTATTTAAACTTAATCTTTCTAATTGTAGCTACCTTATCCACCGCCGCACGATGTTCGTTATCAGCTTTTGTCTTTCAACATTTTTATTGTTCTTTTCATTATTGATAGAGTGCTCGGATTCCCTAGAGGATAGGATAATGATAAGCATCGTTAATAAATTACGAAGTACTGCCCTTCGAAATATTAGGTTATTCTTACTTGGGATCTTGACACTATTTAAGAGTAAGAGAAACTTTTACAAATTCTTTCTAACTTTTAGAGCCAGTAGTGATGCTCGAAATAACTGAGTTATTCAGATAATTAATTAGGTATACCTTGGATTACATAAAGCTACATACTTTCAAAACGTAATCACACTATTTTTTTCATCTATATATAACAAAATCGTGTCTTGAAATTACATAACTCTATATAGTTGTATATATAACTCTATATATATATATATATATTTTTGGCAGCTTATATAACTCTATATAGTCTAAGCTACACATAACTCTATTTACTCACAAGAGTCACAACTAGTACTTGATAGTTGAAACCTATTGAATGATCAACCAAAATAAACAAGATAAATTCATCTGCACACAAACAGTAACAATAAGTGTGACTCCACCTATATCATTTCCAAAACTTGAAACCAAAACCAAGAAGAAAAAGACCACACTAAACTCCCTCACACAGTAAAGTGGACCTCAAAATCCAGACCCAAAATAGTCATTTCACCCCCTCACACACGATAAATTCATACACCCCAAAAATTTCACCTTATTTTTTCCTCCGCAAATGCTAATAAACGTCTTCATGTTGGATAAGATAATTAAAAATAGAGATATTAAATTAATATAAATAATATTTCTTCCGTTTCGTCATACTCGCTATATTTTTTCAAGTGTAGAAAACATATAGTCAAGTGATATCTTATTTGATTCTTCTTAATGCGTAATATCATACTATTAATTTTTTGTAATTTTTTTCTTTATCAATAATTAGAGATATTAAAGTTCAAAGTATTACATTTATTAATGTGTGACAGAAAGCATTACAAGTATTATAAAAGGCAGAAAGTAATTTTATCGGTAATATCATTTTGAAAAACATATTGAATGTTAATAAACGCGCCGTGTTTGTTAACAAGATCTTTTTACCTATAATATTTTGTTATCAACATCAACAACATAGCCGAGATCTATGTTCATCCATCCTTTCTCTCTCTCTACGTGCAATCCACTCCACCTTCATCATCATTCACATTCACATTCACATTCTCTCATTCAATTTTCGCTTTCGCTTCTGAAAACCCTAATTTTGTTTTCTCCAATCCCTAATTCGTACCAATTTTTCACTTTTCCCGAGAATTGAACACGATTCAATTGATTCCTTTTGTCTTACCTGAGAAATTCACACGGACCGTGCAATAAAAAACTTTATATATTTGATCTGAAACTTCGCGATCAGATCTGGCGTCATTCAATCAGAGATTTTTTCGATTAAAGTCTGCAAATATAATCTCTAATTTTGATTCAATTTATTGTTTTTCGAATTCAGTGCCACAAAATTAATGGATTACATTCAATTATATCGAGGCGAATTGTTTTAGGGTTTTTCGCTGTGTTTTTTCATTTGGATTCATCCTTTGATCTTTACTTTACCGCATTGGTTAGTCGTTTTCTGTTTCTCCTCTTACTTAGCTTTCATTGGCTGTTATCAGCTTCTGTTTTTGTTTGTATTACTGTAATTGAAGTTGCTAGCTTGATCTGTGTTGTACATTTAGTGAAATTAGGGTTATTATCTTCATTTATGCTGATATGTAGCAAAATTTGTTGTTATTTAGTGTTTCTGCTGGAGAATTTGGTGAATTTTGCTCTTTTTAATAGGAAGATTGCTGCTTTATTTCTAGTTGAATCAGGTGAAAAGAGGAGCTGATTGCAATGCTTTGATTTTTGGTGAAAATTTAATTTTATAATTCGAGAGAATTTCGAGTTTCTTGCTTTATTTTAGATATGTGTGAACTATTCATCTGAGTTTATTTGTATAAGAGAATTATTTTAGTTTTTATTAGCATTGTTACAAATTTATGTGTAGTGGAACTAATTTGGGTTTTATGTTTGTTGCAGAGGTAGCTTGACTATGGTTAGATAAGTTGATGTATGGTATTGATACAACTTTGAGGAAGAAGTTGTGGAATCTCAGCTATTTTTGATTTTTTGAGTTAGGATTGGAGGGAAGGAGAGGGGAAAAGGAGAAATTGTAGTAGTATTGCCGTGGATGATCTTGATGCTGTAGCTTTTGGAGCTGGTAGGAGTTGTGTTTTTGCGAGGGTTACGACAATGTGCACGTTGGGGAATTCTTTATGACTTCTGGCGGTGAGCCATTACTTAATTCATCTGAACTTTCTTTACATACAGTGCCTAGACATCGATCTACAGCTAGTAACTTGGGGTCTGTGTGCTCAAATGCCTCGTTGTCATCTTCTACACATGTGGCAGAATCTGACGTATTTGGCGTGAGAGAGGACGAGGAGACTACCATCATCATTGACGGTAGTTTTGGTAAGAGGGCGGTCGAGAGGCCCCCTATTCCTGGCTCTAGAAGTAAACAATTTTATTCTGTTGGCTCTAATTTCCCTGAGCTGTCCCCTCTGCAACACCCCACACGAGACCATAAGCGCCTCGTGTCGTGGGGTGGAATGGAACAAGTAAGCCGTCCTGCTAGTTTTGAGATATCTGGTACTACATCTAGGGTGCAGGAGAAATTGAAAAAGTCTCAGGGTCTTTACTATAAGAGTGGGCAGTTGGATGATAATATTTTCCGAGATCAAAGTCCGAGATTAATCTATATTGATGATCCAAAGAGAACTAACGATAAGTATGAATTTTCAAGTAATGAGATCCGTACTAGCAAATACACATTGCTCAATTTCTTACCCAAGAATCTTTTTATCCAGTTCCACCGGGTTGCCTATCTGTATTTCCTAGCCATAGCAGCTCTCAACCAACTTCCTCCTCTCGCTGTTTTTGGAAGGACAGTGTCTCTCTTTCCTCTCCTGTTCGTGCTTAGTGTAACTGCCATAAAAGATGGTTATGAAGACTGGCGGAGACATAGGTCGGACAAGAAAGAGAATAACAGGGAGGCTCTTGTACTTCAATCAGGACGTTTTGAGATGAAGAAGTGGAAAGATTTCCAGGCTGGTGAGGTTGTAAAGATATATGCCGATGAGACAATTCCTTGTGACATTGTATTGCTAGGAACAAGTGATCCTAGTGGTATTGCTTACATCCAAACAATGAATTTGGATGGTGAGTCTAACTTGAAGACAAGGTACGCAAGGCAAGAAACAGCTTCAGTTGTTGTGGATGGAGGGATCGTTGTAGGACTGGTCAGATGTGAACAACCAAACAGGAATATCTATGAGTTCACTGCCAATATGGATTTCAGAGGACATAAGTTTCCCCTGAGTCAATCAAACATCATTTTGCGTGGCTGTCAGCTTAAAAACACAGAATGGGTGATTGGTGTTGTGGTATATACTGGCCAGGAAACAAAAGCAATGTTGAATAGTGCTGCGTCTCCTGCTAAGAGAAGCAAATTGGAAAGCCATATGAATAGGGAAACCCTGTGGCTGTCGGTTTTCCTTCTTATTATGTGTTCAGTTGTGGCCCTTTGTATGGGCCTGTGGCTTAAGCGCCACAAAGATCAGCTTGACACATTACCTTACTACAGGAAAAGATATTTTACAAGCGGAAGGAAGGAAGGAAAAGCTTACAAATATTATGGGATTCCAATGGAGACTTTCTTTGCTTTCTTGAGTTCCATTATAGTCTTTCAGATTATGATACCAATATCACTTTATATCACGATGGAGTTGGTTCGGTTAGGTCAATCATATTTCATGATAGGGGACAAGCATATGTATGACAGCAGTAGTGACTCAAGGTTTCAATGTAGATCTTTGAACATAAATGAGGACTTGGGTCAGATTCGTTATATCTTTTCAGATAAGACTGGAACACTTACTCAGAACAAAATGGAATTCAGGACAGCTAGTATCCATGGAAAGATGTATGGTACTTTGTCTTTTGCTGCTGCACCCTCACCAGGCCAGACTCTTTCAGGTAACTAGAGCATTATTAATCTGTGATGCATGTTTAAATTCTATGTGGTTGTGCAATCGATAAACTCTTATCTTGGTGATTGCGTATCCTAATTCTCTTCCCATCTTCCCAACACGTCAATTCTTAAGTCTCTTCTCTGATTATGCTTATCAATATGGTGTGAATTTGTGTATCCTAACCTAATCTAGCATATTCCTCATTTTTGGCTGTTTCAACTTGATTCTTACAAAAATGCTGATCGTAAATTTGGACTAGTATGGCGATTTGTAGATAATCACTCATGTGTAACATTTCATCTCACTCCAGCTCCGCTCAGGGCATCTCCATTAATTCCAGTTCAGCTCAGCTCCTTTTGTCCACAATTTCTGTTCAGTTCCGATCAGCTCCATTCAGTCCAAAAGAATAGAGTCTTAGTAGCAATCTCTAGGGTTTGTGATATATTTGAAGCCTGTCTTACTTGTTGAAATTTGTATGTGACTATTGCTGAGATCTAGGAAAAGGTCGTCCGTTGCACGGTTCATGTTCTATCGGCTTTGTGGAATTAATCCCCGTTTTTTATGTTAAGTAGAAAAATAGATGAAGGGATGGCAATGGTTCCTAGAGCCGTGAGGCCAGTTAGAGGCAACCCAACATTTTGGGGCTTGGATTTAATCTCTATAGGATTTGGGTCTAGATGTTCATAGGTCCCATTTATAATTTTTTCATAAAAACGTTAAAACTCCAAATACCATATTTACAATATACACTAAGAGCCTGATCTCTTCGGATCAAAACAACTGAACTGAGAAAACTGAATTGACCTGAAAAGAATAGTGAAATGTAATAGTAGAAATAAGTTGTCGCTACTGTTGACTCTACTCTCAACCCATGGTGGCAATGGCTAAACTACAACTTACAGAGCAATGCTTTTATTATTATTGCTATATACTCCCCCCCCCTCTCATGAGCTCTTTTTGAGACTGAATGCTAGTGAATTGCCAGCCCAATGTTGATTGTTCAAGCAGTTGTGGTTTCTATTTATGTTTCAGTGGAGAAATATATATGAATCATGATTTGCTCCCAGGGCTTTGAAAACGCTGTCTGTGGTATCCTGTACACAGTCAGCTTGTTTGTTTTGGGGGATAAGGGGTGGGGATAAGGATTTCTTGTTCCTCCTCACACTTGTCCCATGTTTGTTTAGGAGGATTTGTAAATTTAGGTGAGATAGGGATAGGGATAGGTAGAAAGACCCAAGTTATCCCACCAAAATTATACCTAAGGGGGGTTGGTAATTTGGTATAAGGGATGGGGATAAGAAATGATCTAAATTTTACTTCAATATGAATCTGCTAGACCTGTTGAAGATTGTGATCTCCTTGACATTTGCCAATTTCCATAATTTCCCTCTCCTTGTTGAGAAAGTGGTCAGGTTTTGTCGTATTAACACATGTCATTGATGGCCATTAAGTCGTTAATAGGTTGTTTCTTACTATTTAACTAATTGTATATAGTTCTTTTGTAGAAGTTTGTGAACTTTCGTAACTTGTGTCAAGTCAAAATTTCTCAAGAGTGCCCCAGGTTATCATGTTTCCATATGGCATTCTCTTAGTTTGGCCTGAATATCTTGAATACCTTCATTTTTCTGTACATTAGGTTTTTATGGATTTCTGGATGGATGAATAATCCTGTAGATTTTAGGTGAGTGGAGACGGGAAGGCCTTGAATGATTGAAGTGTTAATGATGAAGATCTCCCTGAGAGGCTGAGACTCATAATAACCCCTATTTGTATTTTTTGCAGGAGCCACTGGTGTATCACCATATGCTCCAAGAAAGAGATGGATACTGAAATCTGATATTGATGTTGATCTTGAACTTATGGAATTGTTGCATAAAGGATCGGAAGGAGATGACAGAAATGCAGCTCATGATTTTTTCTTGACGTTGGCTGCATGTAACACGGTCATTCCTATATTCAATCAAAATGCCTCTCTGGAGCATGCAGAAAGTGATGTTGAAGGCGATTCAAAAGCTATTGATTACCAGGGTGAATCACCTGATGAACAAGCCCTTGTTGCTGCTGCTTCTGCTTATGCATATACCCTATTTGAGCGAACTTCTGGGCACATTGTGATTGACGTCAATGGGGAGAAGCTCAGGTAATTGGTCATACTCAGTTAAAAAGAGCATTGATATCTTTGTAGACAGTACATTCTATAGCAGATTCAGAATAAAACATTATGTAAAACAGTTAACAGTATGCTGGATACGGGCATTCTAATGTATTCGATCACTTGTCGTGGATGTTTGTTATGCTTTCTTTAGTGTAATTGTGCTTGATTGTGTAATGGCTGGGAATTAACATGTTTCATGAAGATGTTCTATTTATGACTTGTGAGCTTTTGTTTGGACTCGGTGTGTTCAATTCGTGTTCTATTCGTCTAAATCTAGCTTAATTGAACCGAAGTGAACTTAACTAAAATAAATAGTAATATTTCTGAACTGAAAAATAAGTGATTTGAACTGAACCGAAAATAGGCTGAAGAGAACAGACCCTCGTTCTATGATTGCCTACAGAAATATAGGGGCAAAATAGGGCTGTGAATATAGGGTTGCTATAGAAATCTTAACATTTCTGATAAGTATGAATATTTTTCTCTTTTTTGGAGGGTGTTTCCAACCATGTCCTAGATCCTATGTTTGCACTCAAAATAGCCCACTATAGAGAAAATGAAGATTTGCCGTCTATGAATTGTCATGTAGGTTAATACACTTTTTAATTCAGGTGGTAATATGTTGTTTTATGTTCAACTTGACATTCAAAAAGTGGATGTGGTACTACTGTATTATTTTTCGCAAATTGGTGTACTGCTGTGATATGAGGAGATAGTAATTTAAGTTAATTGCTAGTCAATTGTTTTACAACATAGTCAGCATGTTTAATTTCAAAGGAGTGGGTATATTCTGATTTGTGTCTGCTGAGGGGGGAATATAGAATGTAGTCTTGGCAATGAGATCACAAAAGGTTGTTCTCGTTTGATACTTGATCCAAAATGCGCCAACTGTCTACAGCTTTGCAATTCTATGGTGATTTGATCCGCTTATAGTCTAATGTCAAAGGATATTTAATCTGGTGACTTCATTGGAAATAGACATTCCTAGGTACCCAAGTATTCATAAGTAGTCTTTTAAGGTGTCAGGTATGTGTTATATATATTGTTATGATAGGTGATGGAAGTTAGAGTGGCAGAGGTAATAACTTCACAAAGAATCTCACCAATTCCAATGTTTAGATCTAGGGAACTCTCCAAGGGCATCAATTATACCTTTGAATTCTCTTTTTCCTTATACCTCTTGGTTCCTATTGTACCTTTTAATTTTTATCCCCCTACATATCTCGAGGGTGCATAATAAGAAATAAAGATTTCCTTTTTTCCCTAGACCTCAAATTCAATTTCATTTCTTTTTTCTCGCAGTAATTTCCATTCAATGATCCCCTAAGCTTGATTGTGTCCTTTTGTTAGAATTCCTCTTCTCTCCATTTTACATGATAATTTGATAACTTCTTTTTTTGAAAAGGTTTCATTTCTGCGACAAATATTCATATGGATAGTAAGTAAGATTAAAAAGCAACATAAATAGGTAAATAAAAAGAAAAACGGGAAATATGATATTAATAATCATTATTTCAATATTCACTCGTTGTGTTATGATGTTCTCTATTCTTGCTAAATAAACTGAAGTATTTAACATTGGATTTGTCTGAAAACTTGGGATGCTTGTTATCATTTCCATTACAAAATATACCTAAAATACAATTCTTTCTTGCTGTACCACAATACATGTTGTCTGACTTGATATGATTTATCAAGGAGTGTGAAGTTCTACAGCTTACACTGCTACAAGTGGCCACCTTGTGATACAAATGTAGGTGTTCTCAACTTTATGCACTATCATGATTGGTGTATATCTTGTAGAACTTATATATTAATTTTTATTATTATTGTTTTATGTGTGTGTGTGTGTGTGTTAATTTGGACCATTTGCTGGATGTTTTGTTTCATACCTTTCAATCATTTTCTTATATATATATTTCCATGCATTATCATAGTAAATCTTATACGTATAATATGCTTATCTTTTTTGTTATTACCTCGAAGGACTTTAAGATATTTTGTTTTCTGTTTGTAGGTTGGATGTGTTGGGTCTGCATGAATTTGATAGCGTTCGGAAAAGGATGTCAGTTGTAATTAGATTTCCTGACAATTCTGTCAAAGTATTAGTAAAAGGTGCCGATACTTCTATGTTCTCCATATTGGCCAAAGGAATGGACAGGGATAATCATGTCCAAACTGCTACTGAAGCTCATCTTGTTGAATATTCTTCTCTTGGTTTGCGCACATTGGTTGTGGCTGCACGAGATCTAACAGATGAAGAGCTTGAAGAGTGGCAGCAGAAGTATGAGGATGCTAGCACGTCTTTGACTGATCGATCTGCAAAACTTCGTCAAACAGCGTCTTTGATTGAGCGTGATTTAAGATTACTTGGGGCTACTGGTATTGAGGATAAGTTACAAGATGGTGTACCTGAAGCTATTGAGTCCCTTCGGCAGGCAGGAATTAAGGTTTGGGTTTTAACTGGGGATAAGCAAGAGACTGCAATCTCCATTGGACTTTCCTGCAGACTCTTGACCATTGATATGCAGCAGATCATCATCAACGGTACTTCGGAACAGGAGTGCAGAAACTTGTTAGCTGAGGCAAAATCCAAGTATTTTGTCACATCAACACTTTGTGGGGATCAGAGCTTAAAACGGAGAAAGGATGCTGCTAATGGCTATCTTGAGATCCCAGATGATTCAAAGAGTGTGGATATTGTGTCTTGGAGCCCAGGGAAGGAGGAAGAACTGACTAGCTCTTCATTGGCTCTAATTATTGATGGGAATAGTTTGGTCTACATTCTTGAGAAAGATCTTGAGTCACAGGTGTGTATCTGTTATGTCAAATGAGAAGTTGTCTTTTTGTGTGATAAGATCTAGTCTTATCCTATGCTTCTTTGAGTCATTGCCTCTGTGTTAGAATTTAGAGATAAGTTTTAATTGGAAGATATTGATTGCTTGTGGCCCTGTGGTGTATTGGTCATACAGTTTTGACAGTATGGTTACCCTTTTCTTTGCTGGTTCTTTTTCGTTTTATAAAGCGTTGGATATATGTACCTAAACTCTATCATTGATCGTCTTTTTTGCTTTCTACAGCTTTTTGAGCTTGCAACTGCATGTCAAGTTGTGGTTTGCTGTCGTGTTGCACCCCTGCAGAAGGCTGGAATTGTAGACTTAATAAAGAGTCGCACTGATGATTTGACACTGGCTATTGGTGATGGTATGTCCAAATTTACTGAAATTAAACTAGAAACATAGCTACAATTTTCACTTATAGTTGTGTAATCAAATTTTCAAGGAATTGCATGCAGAAGTACAATAATTTCCCAGTAGTTGGTAAAAAATGCTT
Source organism: Patellifolia procumbens (assembly GCA_947645195.1). Classification (NCBI taxonomy): domain Eukaryota; kingdom Viridiplantae; phylum Streptophyta; class Magnoliopsida; order Caryophyllales; family Amaranthaceae; genus Patellifolia; species Patellifolia procumbens. The sequence goes on along the minus strand of CANSGD010001509.1, from coordinate 157,883 downwards.
ATATCAGTGGGTAACCCGATGTAGTTTGCTTAACAAAGGGTGTGGGAAGTTGGAGTTACCTACCCCCTCCAAGCTAAGCCATTCCCAGGTTGTATAAAACTAAACCGACCAATTATCTGCAAGTTACGCTACTTCAATGAGGTGTAAAATGCCAATATCAAGTCATTACTAACTGAATGAAGCCTTAGTTTAAAGTTACTGGAGCATGCTTGATTTTGATACTAGATTTTGTACCAATTCTCTCTGCATGAGATGCTTGTTTTCCTCTAAATGTTCTTTTTTATCCGTTCTCTATAAAAGGCTTGTTTATTAACAAGGAATCGGAATGAAGTGAAGAATTTATCTTTTTTTATTGATGCAATATGGACTTAGGTGCAAATGACGTTTCAATGATTCAAATGGCGGATGTTGGGGTTGGAATCTGTGGCCAGGAAGGACGGCAGGCGGTGATGGCATCTGATTTTGCTATGGGTCAATTTCGTTTTTTGAAAAGATTACTATTGGTGCATGGACATTGGAACTATCAGCGTGTTGGTTATCTGGTCCTGTACAACTTCTATAGAAATGCAGTTTTTGTACTTATGCTATTCTGGTATGTGCAACCTGGTTCAGTTTTCTTTTATATTACTATCGTTGTTTAACATTTTATTAGTCTTTGTCCATGAAACTGATTTTCATTAAGAATAGCTGCATGTATCATGTAATTCCTTTTTTAAAATTTCATTTCTTTGTTTTATTAAATGCACACACTTTGTGATTGTATTAGTTCATCTTTTATGCCTAAACAATCATATTTTGAGGCCATTTACCTATTCCTGTTTAAATTGGGCAATTACATGTTTCAGTACTAGCCTTCCCTTTGAAGTGAGCTGTCTTTGTGGTCTAGATGTTTTTCTGGTTGCTAGAATGTGAAAGTTGGTAATCAGCTCTGGATGTGAGAGCAGAATGACACTTCTTTTTATCCAGCTATTGTAAAAGGCTAAATGTGACATTTCCATGTTATTCCTAGTTTTTATTGGATCTTGTCATATAAATATTGCTAGGAACAATAGTTGGCTTGTCATATATATAGCTACTGTGAATAGCCCATATGTGACTTTTTTTAATGGACCTCATTACATAAAAATTAAAATTTGTGATTTTATTATGTTCCTCCTCGACTTTTTTCATCCTGTACTGCTTAAATTTCTAAACTTTTCTCATTCATTGGACATTACATCTACTCTATTAAATTTTAGCTATGTGATCGAGATCTGTAAGTTTTGCACTTTCCTCTTGTTGGTCGTGGTATGTAAAACAAGTGATCTTTTTGGAATTCTGAATGAAATCAGATATCCTGCTCCAATGAATTAAATGAGTTCTAACAATTACTTTCCTCTACGCCAGGTATATATTGTGCACTGCTTTTTCAACAACTCAGGCATTGACTGATTGGAGTAGTGTCTTCTATTCTGTTATTTACACTTCTGTGCCTACTATTGTCGTGGGAATTCTGGACAAGGATTTGAGTCATAACACATTGCTCGATCATCCAAAGCTCTACAGTGTCGGGCACAGACAAGAGAGCTATAATTTACAGCTTTTTTGGATAACAATGCTGGACACCTTTTGGCAGAGTCTTGTGCTCTTTTATGTCCCTCTATATACGTACTTTGAAAGCACCCTTGATATTTGGAGTTTGGGCAGTTTGTGGACTATTTCCGTTGTACTTCTTGTGAATATACACTTGGCGATGGACATTCAGCGCTGGGCATCGATCACCCATGCTGCTGTTTGGGGATCAATAATCATTACGTATGCATGTGTGGTGGTTTTGGATTCTATCCCTGTTTTTCCAAACTACTGGTGAGTGCCGGTTCATTCATTTTATACTTTGCGATCAGCATGTGAGTTCGGCTTATGCTGACAATTGATAAATTATTCGTTCCATCCTTTTTGAATTTGCAGGACCATTTATCATCTTGCAGCTTCACCTACTTATTGGCTAACAATTGTCCTAATCTTAATCGTGGCCTTGCTTCCCCGCTTTCTTTGCAAAGCTGTGTACCAAATGTTTTGGCCTTCAGATATTCAGATAGCTAGGGAAGCTGAGAAAATGAACAAGCAGAAAAAGTTGGATTCAAAGACGGAACATGCCAGTTGATGTGTACAGTGCGCCCATACAGACTCAGTTTTCGAGACTTCCACTCCTGACCGTGCACCATTTTCTCTATGGGCCTCAGCCCTCAAGTTCCACCAGTAAGCTTTTCATCATCATTGTCAATTCCTTGAACAACTCCTTAGGAAGATAAAATTTGTTGCTTTTATTTATCCAATAATGGCATGCATATTTACTCTTGGGTTTGGCACTCATAGAGTCGTAGTCATATGGTAAATGTTTGAAGCAATTCCTGATTCATATGGTAATTGAGATGAATAAAGTTACCTCTGGTGCTTGTTTGGTTCACATCGGAACTGAAATCATATATTATGGAAATCTAATTCTCTTGTAGAATTCCCAGGGAATGTCCTTGATATGTTTGGTTGCACTTGTGGAATGTCCACTGTCCAGTTCCCATTAGTATTGATTGTAAAGGGGAGTCGGGTAATTCATCTCACACATTTCCAATCCCCATTCCTTCTTTCTTCTTAGTTCTAACTAAAGTAACAACAACTTTATTTCCTTTTAAATCTCACTCCCTCCAATGTTTTCGTCAATCAAACAAACTAGTCTTGAGCTGAAGAATCTCTACTCCATATCTGATCATATTAGCATGGAAATTGCTCTTTGACTATGTAGCATGTATAGAGCAGATGTGAATGCTCAAATTGGGCCATGTCTTAGCAATATCCCTGTTTGCTGGGCCAACCATAAATTTGCTCTTGCTAGTCGCTACGCAGTATACAAGTCTACCAGAGTTCTGACATGTTTTATCTCTTAATGTAAAATGTACCTTCACATGTAAGTTGTTGACCTTGTGAGATTTTCTCCTTGATGACAAACAAGTGTCATGACCTCCATTTAGCAAGAGAAAATAATCACACAATGCTGGATGGATGATGAACTTTTTTGCATTCAGGATGGTGTTCTCTTAAAGCAAGAGCCCTAGAAGAGACCATAGACATAGGAGAGTCGTTTTTGTAACATTTTCATGAAAATGCAATATTATTTTAGGAATATGTTTCTGGTTGCAAATGAACAATACTGTTTTGAGTTTTTCACTACTTGATGATTTGTATTTCTTTAATAAAACTTTTGATTCTCATTTGCAGGTCAATGGCCCCGCTGTGCCGGCTTATAGAGCAATGTGCTGACACCACCGCATGTCGGTTTTGGATAAATCAGTTACACGAGCAGCAAACGGGGATGTGGGGAGGATACAGAGGCCCTAGAAAATAAGAACAATTAACCTCAGGAGATTTTTCTTATAGAAGGGTTGAAAGGCACGGTTGTAAAAAATGCATTTGAGTGAGCAGCAGAAGTTTACTTGTATCAGAGTCGACATAACTCAGTACAGGATCTCGGTGACAGGATTATGTTGCTGCCAAGGGGTTTGTTCAGAAGTAAAACCCGTAGATAGGAAAGATATCGTATAGTACATAAATTAGTTTGATGTATAGATCAGCTTTGTCAATCTTATTAACATTTACAAAATGCAATGAGAAAGAGCTTTTGGAATCATTGGTTATTTTCACAGGAGGTTGGGGTAAGATAGGGTCATGCAACGTAACATTTATGAGAGGTAGTTCCATTATAAAAAGGTTATTTTTCAAGTTGTTTTACTCATATGTCATATCTAATGAGAAGGTGGCATAAATAGTTTGCATTTAGATAAAAAAATGTTCTCCAAAAAGTGAAACTACTCGAGCATTTAATGAGTGAATTTGCAGACTGAAGTGGAAACAAAAACAAAAGCCAACTTTCAGACTTCTCTAATGACATAGATTGGTATTGAAGATTCCTATATATGGGAGCATGATATGTTATATGTGGTACTCTAATCACATTTTCATTATATGTTTTTTGTTACACTTCCATATTTTTTTATTTCGAGTGTATTTTTATTTCTCATGTATTATGATAATTGTCTTCTTATCTTAAAGGTTCGAGCAAGACAAAGAACATGCATATGTAATGAAAAAGAGTATGCAAGTGAGAGTATGGTGCGTATTCACACTATCAATTATAGGAAGTATTAGACAAAAACTAGCTAGCCTAATAAACTTTCAGATAAATAGTGAAATCGCTAGTCGAGAATTTAAAACTGCTAATTAATGAAAGACTAATTTAGTATCTGTTTGGCATCAATTTTATTTTTGAGATTTTGCTTTAACATTTGTAAGCTCATGATTAAGATGGTATAATGAATTTAAAATAAGTCATTTTTATTACGATCTTTTCATTTATGAAATGTGACAGTTGACAAATGAACTTCTGTCCTTTTACAATCAATTTGAAATCTCTAGTACATATAAACAAAAACGAATCAATGATAACAAATAAATCCTCAAATTAGTGAATATAAAAGATAATATGTGCACTATCTGATGAAAGTCAATTCATCATATCAATCATTTTGACTTTATGTTTTCTAGAAGAAAAAAAACGAATCATAATATGCTAAGAAGTAAGTAAATGAATTATGGTGCCGACCACATTGATGACTGTTGGTATTAATAAGACAATCAAAATTTTGGAAATCAAATAACCTTAGTTTAGAGGTTCTCCAAGAATGATCCTTTTCTAGTATCTAACTTTAATTTGGAATTTGAGGTCTCTAAACAAATAACATTGTAGCCTTGACATCTTGTTTGGAAAAGGTCTAAACTATTTCTTTTTTGGTGTATAGAAAGCCATAGGCAGGAAAGTATAGACCAAAATTCGAATTAGATACCACTCTATAAGACTTTACCAATTAAGCTAGTTGACATTGAAAAAAAAGGGTTAGCAGGTTATAAAATAAGTTAGTTTTGTTAGGCAACTATGGAAATAAGCGCAATGAACTACGAGTCAATTTCGAAAACAAAGATATGAGAGGAGTTTTATAGGGGTGACAGTAAGGTGGTGGATCGATGTTAGAACTTGAGGCAAGCAACTATTACATAAACCTGCCCCTACACCCTCAATGCTATTACATGTTGATTTTCTTCCCAAGTAATTCTTCTCACTGCAAGCATTGTCTGGTTTTTGTTCTATGTGCTTTAGATGTGTTAAGTCCCTAGATTATCTTTTCTTGCATCACAATGTAGCTTTATCTATTTTCCCTATGTATCAACTGAGGTTAGTATGAGTGGTTAAGGGTCTCTTTCTCTTTAACCAAGATCTCGGGATCGAGTCAGCTGGGAGGGATTGTGCCCATTAAGGTACCCATGCAAACTCCCGCGGGAGATTAGTCTACTCGCCTAAGGCGGTGGAAAGCTCATCGTTTCTTTTTTTTGTTTTTCCATGTAAGTTTTAGAGCAATTTTAAAGTCAATTTTGAATCTCTAATACGAATAAACAAAAAAAATCAATAATAACAAATAGATCCTCAAATTAGCGAATATAAGAGATAATTTTTTTCATTGATTCATCATCGTGTTAATACGCAAACAAGATGTACAAAGTGTTTGAGGATGAAGGGAGCAAGGATTCTTCCATGCACCTAATTCATTCAAATTGATTATGTTGGAGCAACTGTTTTTCCTTTTTGAAGTCTCGTTACAATCAAATCCGAATAACATTATTGTCCTTTTTAGTCAAACCAAACTTTACTAGAATGGTCAATTAACAAAATGCTTTCATCAAAATGCAAACCGTGTTAATATGTTTTGACTCAAGTGACTAGGATGGTGTAGACTTGACTTTTTAGTATTGAAGATATATAAAGAAAGAAAATATATTAAATTTAAGCTTGTCATACCAGATAGATTATGAGAAATCCAAATGGTACCGAATTGTTTTAGAATTAGTAATGTTGGTTTAGAATCAATTAAACATTTCTTTCAAAAAATAAATAAAATCAATTAAACATTATATGGTCTATATATTATAATTTATGAAGAACGACCATTTTAAAATCATATGTAATTTGTTTTTGTGTTATTTCTTGATTAATGAGTCCATTTGCTAAGAAAAATTACTTCTTTTACACTTTTTTTTTGTTCTTTTCTTGTCCATTATCATTTATTAACGCAAACTAAGAAAGAAAAATAATGGTAGGGATTTAAGAAGTCATATGAATGTTTTTTTAGAAAAGTAAGAAACGCGTATACATTTTTAATTTGTAAATCTACAATATTGGTATGATCTCGTTAAAGATTTGTATCTAAGCACCAGGTTATATGATCAACCATGCTGGAGACACTGAGGATCTTCCTTACTTCCTGGTTCCCCCGCCTTTAGGGACCTTGTTTGTGTTACTAGGCTGAGTTGATCTACGAAATGTTATCATTTTGATAGCGGGCGCATTCCATCTCATCACCAACCTAAAATAAAACAAAGTAAAAAAATTACGTAAACCTACAAGATAGTGGTGATTCATACAACTACAAAGTGGAACATTTTTGTAAAACTCTACAAGCTTAAAACTACAAAAGGCAGGATTAGAATCATAATTTCTTTTGGTTTCCCCTTCTTACATTATTATGAAGATTATGTATGAATTAACAAAGCTTGTTGACCACTATGACCAGCACATTATCGATTAGGTGTCTTGAATATCTAACTACTCCCAACTATAAGATACTAGTGTACCTAGTAGTATACGCTGATCTACTTACTAGTTTACTTAATTATTAAATTGTATAATAAAGTTTTAGATTAGTGATGGAGTCTTGCTTTATCATGTGAACTCTTTTAATGGAATGAGACTTTTTATTAATAGTAGGAAGATTCTTCCACGTTATAGTGTGAACTTCATGGGAATTATTCCATGAACCAAATCTAATCCTCAGATTAAGTTGGATAAAAAATCATCATGTTCACACTCTTAGAAGGGCCCAAATTTAGGTCATGTGACGATGGGGCCCAAATGTTGGGTGATGTAACAAACAAATGTCATCATACTTGTGAAGCTGCAGCTCATCCATGGAATACTATAAAGTAATTATATGATTAACCTCTATCCCAAATATATGCACCATTGACATTTATAGTGTTATTAAAATCTAAAATCTCGATCGCATGTATTATAAATTTACGATCAACATATAGTCGTATGGATCAGAAAAGTATAGTTTCGTGGATATTATTAGATTCATTTCAAGGAATAGATAATGCTAATATTTTTACTTATAAGTAATTAAAGATAAGCTTTTTTAAAAAAATAAGTAATTAAAGATAAAGTAATTTATAGAATTCTCTTAAAAACCGTAAAGTCCATAGTGAAATAAGAATAAATAAAGGAATAGAGAGAGTAATATTTGTAATATACTTCCTGATTTTTATAAAATAGCAATAGTTTGACTTTTAAATATTGTTAACACGCCACTTTGACCTCTAATATCGTTGATTTACATATAAGATACTCCCTCTGTAACGGTTTAATGGCAACAATTGATTTTACACGCATTTTAAGGAAGCGATTTAAGGGTGTAAATGAACAAATTAATCAAAATGATTTTAACACAATTAAGAATGAGAGTTTAGGTTACTAATCTTGAAAATATTTTTGATTAGTTTATTCATTTACATCCTTAAATCCCTTCCTTAAAATGCATGCAAAACCAATTATTGCCATTAAACCGTTATGGAGGGAACACTAAAACCATCCAAAAACATGTAACATACAAATAATTTATCTTATATAGAAAAAACTGACAAAATTTGGTTCGAACTATTGGCGGTTTGCAAAATAGAATTTGTTCAAAGATAATTACAATAGCATAGTTTCTATTAGGCAATTGGGTGATTTGGACGTTCTTTTAAACAAGAATGAGTACTATACAATTTACATTTTATATTTAGGAAATTATTCTAAAATAAATCATATCATAAGATATTATAATAGAACTAAGAAATTAATAGAATTTTGAAAATGGCGGTTGATTTTTAAGATACCATTAGAATCTAGTTAACTTAAGTTAGCTGATCATAACTTTCGATACCCAATCCAATAATTTAAAATCTATCTACAATTAAAAATAGCTTGATAAATTTTAATTTCATAAAAAGTAAATATAGACTACTTTAGGCTGTATGGAATAAGTAGACATAGTTGATTCATTTACCTCCTTAAAAAATTCCCAAAAACAATAAATTAGATTAAGATGCACAGAAAAATAATAATACAATTATAGTATATTATATATAAAGCATTTTCTTATATTTTTGTTTCCTATAAGGGGGTGGCATAGCTTAGCTTACGCATATGATTCGCAATATAAAATTATTTGCAGAACACCAAAATCAGGAACTCCAAGCTCATGCAATGCCCCTTCATACAAAAGGACTTGGGTGGACTCGGTCCACAATAGAAATAGTGTAGACCCATTATTTTTTTACCCAGGATTTAGTCGCAAGCTCATTCTGCTCAACCCCCAACTTTCTCTCTCCTCTCTTCCACTTCCTTTCTCCTCCAAATTCGCCGGAATCCGATCACCAATGACCGGAGATTTCTCCTCCGAATTCGCCGGCGAAGCTCTATCTACTACAACCTCATTTTCTGAATTTTTTGCTAAACAAGCCATGAAACTTGAGCTGAATTTCCTGAATTTTTTGCATTTTAGATCTGAAATTTTAGTTCTTTTGTCGTTTAGGTTTGATGCCTGATTATTTGATGTTAATGTGTGGAATAGTGCAAAGGATCAAATGCTTGCAATTGCTGCCGTAAAGACGAGTGATGATTCCACATCCACCACATGATGGCTTCAAAGCTAAAACTAATGATATTGCAGATGATTTGTTGCAGGAGTTTCTTGAAATTTTGGAAGATGATTGAAAATTTTGGGGAAAAAATAGAGTTAGGGTTTGTGTGTTTTGTTTGATTTTGGAGAGAGAGAGAAAGGGGGATAGAATTGTGGTCATTATTGCCAGCGAATTTGATGAGTATGGGGAATTTCTTGAAATTGTAGTGTTGATTTTGGCAATATACTAGTACTTTGAAGTCTCCCTCATTTTCTCTTTATCAAAACAAAGCAATTAGCAACAATGGCATGGGATTTTCGTGTATGTTCGTTGCGCTAACTTGTTAATCATCGGGAAAGATGAGTTAGGCTACGGCTTAACTTTTAGTTATTAAACTGTAACTTTTAATTATAAAATCTTAACTTTTGTTAAAAACAACCTTAACTTTTCATTTATTACACTGAATTTTTTATTACAAAACCTTAACTTTTGATTGCTAAACCTTAACTTTTAATTACAAAATCTAAACTTTTGCTAAAGAAACCTTAACTTTTCATTTATAACACTTAACTTTTGATCGTTAAACCTTAACTTTTCATTTATAACAATTAACTTTTGACTATAAAACCTTAACTTTTAATTACAAAAGCTTAACTTTTGCTAAAGAAACCTTAACTTTTGGTGAGCGAAAATTTAACTTTTGCTAAAAAAATCTTAACTTTTGGGACCTAGCCCTGGTCTACAATAAGTTTAGTGTAGACCGGGTCCATATTAGACTTAAGTCCCTTCATAATTGTTTGATAAAAATACAGATTTCATCAGTAATTAGAATATTATTTCCTTGTTTAATTATTGTCCACAGCTCAACAGCTGTCAGCTGTGTGTTTAATGCCACGTTGCTGAAGAATCCCACTCCATTTCATACTACGTGTACTATAAAATAAATACCCTGAACTTGTTTTCGATTGAAACGAACATGTTTGTCCTGAACCTATTTTTGTTATGCGAAGCTGTTGAGTCAGACTTTTCAAAAAAAAAAAAAAAGTTATTGGCCCAGACAATTTGATCTAATGTTTATGGTTCGACGGGTTAAGCCCATTTTATATTTTTACCCGCGTGTTCTTTTTCCTTTTTAGTCGTTTTAGTTGTTTATTTTTTCAGTTAGTTGTTTGTTTCTTTCATTTATATATATGTTTGTTTCATTTGATGTATTACAGTGTAATAAGTTGTTTGTTAGGTTTTCAGGTAGATACTTTAGGTTTTTAGTTGGTGCTTTTCTTAGGGTTTAAGTTAGTTTTGTTGTTATTTCAGTTAGTGTTTAATATGTTTCATGTTGTTGGCCAAGATTGAGGGTTTATGCTTTAGCATGAAGTTTTGACAAATTTGGGTGTGTTGGCTATAATGCATTTGATTTTAGAGTTGAGGCTGAAAGTGGGAGGGAAAGGAAAAAAAATTCCTTCAATTTTGAGGTCCTGAATGAACGGTGAAGGCTTGCTGAGAAGGAATTGGAATCGGGAAAAGAGGATAGAGAGAGTGTTGATTGAGAAGGTGGTGAAAGATTGAAGGAATCAGGGCAATCGTAGAAGGGGAATTCATTGGAGGCGTCTAGGAATTGATCGTCTTCTTCAATGGTTGATTTTGCATCTTCCATTGATTGGGGAAGATGATCTTAGAGTTTGATTGTAAGAATAGAGTGTTAGGGTTCTTCTGCCTGCGTAGGATATAATTTGGCGCGCCGGGGAAGATGAGCTTCGAAGGATTTGAGGTGTGGGTGGAAGGTGACAGGGGTGGGGTGGGGTGGGTGGGGGTGGGGATTTTGTTTTGTTTTTTATTTTTTAAAATATATATATTTTTTAAATTTTAAAATGTTTAATAATGGAGTGACATGTGTCACTTTAACCTGCTAAAAAGGTTAATAAGAGGTTGTAGCCGGTTTTGACTTGTTAAAAGCGGAGGGTATACAAGGTTAACTTGTTACTGGAATAATCGAAGCTAGACTTGTTAAAAGCGGTCAACGCAAAGGTTGACTTATTCTTGACAATTTTTCCTATTTTTAATGAATCTTGTTGTTTTAAACAAAAGTGAACATAACCTAAGAGTGTGTTTAGTTGGGAGAAAATTACTTTTTCACCTCTTGTATAAAATAATAAAATAGTAATAATAATGTCGATAATAACAACAATAACATACATAAAAAATGAACAAATATAAACGATAATTAAATTAAGTGTGCCAAATAAAACTACTTCATTTAATTTTTGGGTAGTTATATATGCAATCTTTGGGACTGTATCACACTTTCGACTGATTATTTGCATTGGAGCTCATGTTCTCTATTGCATGACTTGAATAAGGTTCTTTTCACCTTTCACTCTCAAAACTTGTACGGTATAGTTCATTGACCCGAGAAAAGTCTATTCGATTAGGCTAGCATTAAGCACATTTTCTACAATGGTAAAGTTAAAATTTTATGTCAATATCATATGCCATCCAGTGTTATTATTACTTAAAATTACTTATTTAATTTCAATACAACTCTAAGAGCTGTATATAACAATACTCCGTTACTATATAATAAGAAATTGGTAATTTCTCTTAAAACTCAACCTTAAAATATAGTAAAAGAAATGGACAAAAAGGAGTTTCACTATAAAGTAATGGGGTAGTAGATTTTAAAAAAGGCAAGTAGTAAGTATATTGGAATTATGAGTGTTGTTTGAGTTTTACAATTGGAAAGTAAGATAATAATAGCAATTTAACCTTCTATTTGTAGTTTGTTAATGATTTCCTAATTTCTCCTTTAATGGACGGAGAATAGGACAATAATAGTGGCGGTAGCGCTTAATATAATCGTTAAACATTAATCAAATTTGAAGCCCCTTCAACATAGGAAAGTTTCAACAAAGACAAAATTTTAATATTAATTAAGAACATAATTGGCAAATTAAAATCTTAATTGTCCTTTCAAGTTCAAAACAGTCAATTAGGAAGTGACAGCATTCACACTTCACCGTGGTGATCTCATGGTTGTTAAGCCTCCTTCGTACCAATACAGGTCAAAAAAGGAGTGGAACAATCTATTTTTGTTGCGAAAAATTTGTAATAATGTAGTGGCAAACGTGAAAAGAAAAAATACTCTATTTATTTAGAAATAAAGAAAGTACCTTAAAACTTTGATTAGCAGCTAATCGAGCTAGACGATTGGCCTAATTTACTACAAAATGTATCTATACTTCTATCTTTACAAGTTGTCGAAGTCCGACCTTTGATTATTAGGATTTTTCAGTCAGTCAAAAAGTATCATTTAATGTCATCATATAGATTTAAGAGAATAAAAAAAATGTAATGACTACTAAAACCACGAACTTGTAACTTCTTCTAGATCCTACAAAAGTATGATAAATGATCATATAAGAGAGAAAAAGGATTATAAAAAGCATAGTTTTCCAATACTTTAGATACTCTTGCACATGGATAGCAATAGGTCTTGGACCTAATGGTTTCGTGTCCGATCTAGGTTCCAGAACCCAAAGAACATGGGCTGGTTCTAGGGTCCAAATATGTCATACCCAGTCCAAACTAGACCCGCAAACCCATTTAAACTTTTATGAGTTATTTTGAAATTTTGTGAAGAGTATGCTTTTATTAAATGGTGTAGATTTCAATATTTCAACCTTTTATGAGTTTGTTTTTAAAATTTTGTCAAGATAATGCTTAACTCATGATTGTGCGAACCTATAAAACATTACGAAATAATTATTAGATTAAAAAACGTAATAAAAACTTAAAAGTAATAAGGGCCTATTACAAACTCTGTTAGGACTCTTATCGATCCGCTAGACCTAGCAGATCTAGATCCAAAAATTCTAGATACATCAAGTCTTAGTCGCGGTGTTCAAGATGAACAACCGTATAGGACCCTAATTTGGAGGGCCCAAAATATTACAACAACATAGCACCAGAACTACAGAGGTTTAACAAACAACTTACAATATCACAACAACCTAAATGATCATATTCCAAGTAGCATCTGTCTCCAAATAGCTTGGGAATAGTTGCACAGGAAAAACAGATGGTGACAAGTTTTCGTATTTAAATTTCAAGTCATGAATGAGATCAAAGTTGAATCCCCCCACCTACTCAGTTTATCTTTAGCAGATAGTGTGTTTTGTATACATTAGAATGCTTCTGATGTACATTGGATCATCATACTAACGTACATTATGGCGTCAGTATGGAGCACCATGCTCAAGGTGCTCCGTTGTGCACTTATCTACTAATTGCCTTGGACTAGCCTTACTATAACATATGATTCTTCTCCATGTCACGTGCTCAATTACTACCCCTAGTTGTGTGCATATTGCATTAATAGAGAATTTACCTCCCCTCATAAACTGTAATGGCATGTTACTTTATTTATCCACTTGTAAAAATTTATTTAATAATCTAGTAGCACCTTTTAGATATTTGATTTTTGAAACAGCCAAATTGACAAAACAGCTCAGTTGTATTAATAAGTTGTCTCCAAAATCTTTCTAAAAGTTATGCTCCCTGCGTTGGAGGTCTCCTTTTGGCCTTCAAAATCTTTTCTGTCATAATTTTTTTTATATTATTATTATTTGGTTTTAATTTTTTTTCACTCACTCTTTTCGAGTCGTGCACTATTTTGTTGTAATTTTTTTTTAAGTCTTTACTATACTGATGTCGAATTTGCGAGAACAATTTTTTCCAAAATATGTTTATAATTGTATACATTTGGGTTGTACTGAATATTATCAGGCCTAATTTCAAGTTTAGCACATTGCCTCTAAAATTCATTAGATAACCCTATTGGGATTTAATCTAGATTTAACCCATTACCATATCTACCGGTATATTACCACAGACACAAACTAGTTTTTACAAAGGAAAAACCTCAAAAGCAACATTAAAATTGATTAAAAAACCTTTAGAACCAAGAAAATGCATCACTCACTCTCAAAAACCTAACATTAAAAAAAATGAGATAAAACAAAAAAACAAAGGAAGTGGAACTGATCTTATCGGCTGAAAATTAGGGGCTCTTATTTGTAAAATAAATAGAAACTATAGTATATCTGTATATGCTCAGTTTGGTCGGATCCTTTATTATATAACGTTTTTTTATAAAAATGTCAAATACTTTTGACAGATATAAAATAGATCTAGGTGGATAGAGTAATTGCCAAGTACAAGGAAAAAAACAAAGAGATATTAAAATAACTTCCAGAAGAGCCACTGCAGTGACGCACTAGTGACGTTGTACATTTTTCTTTCTTTGAAGGGTGGTGACGTTGTACATAATGATATCATCAAAACTCGTCATACATCGTGACAAAACCCCCCTCATTGTAGACGCTCACGCTCTCTATTTTGGCGCGTGACCTTACGCAGTATAGTAAGTGCCAAGTGGAAGCTACTACGAATCTAATTTGGTTTTGTTTTTGTTTTTTTTTCCCTTGGTGGAATGTAGGGAGGAGATAGAAAAGGTTGCCTCCGGCGATATCTAAAATTTAGAAAATGAATTTTCCCAAAAGAACAAAGAAGAATTTCGTTAATTTACGATCTTAATTACTATCAACTTTATTGACTCGAAAAAGCGTTGGTGATGTGTTGTTTACGGATGTTATGAGACAAAAGGTGAGATGATGTTTCGTAATAGTCGAATGCAAAGTTGTTGTGTATGGTCTTCACAAAGCTCGTGACAAGGGCATTTCAGCATTATTATGGAAACGGATAGCTTTATTATAGTGAACAAGATGAAGAATGAAAAGTTTGAATTCACATTTTCAGAAGATATTGCCTTTTCTGATAGTAGGTGTTTTAATTCTTTAGTTTTAATTCTTTAGTTTGGTCTCGTATTAAAAGAGACATATCTAGTGTTGTTCATTATCTAGTTAGATTATTGTCCTTTGATTTGGGCTTGACAAACTATTCTTTATGCTTGAAGTGTGGAAGCCCCTATTAAAAAAGGAAAAACCAAAGGATAGTAATGGTTGGAGTTATGCTTGTCCTTTGATGGTTAGAGATTTAGAAATAGTTTTATACTCGATTACGGACATCACACAAGAGCCTTTTTGGGCTTCAAGTGTGAAAGCAGAACACGTCTTTTCATATATGCTACTAAATGGAAAGATTAGATGAGATTTGAACCCGTAATGTTCTAATTACACTAACTTTTGATAGCATGATAAAGAACTAACTTAACCAAAAGTTTAAATTGATTATTAGAGTTCGAGATATAATTTTATATCTGATGACATTTGAAGCTAAAAGCTTTATATACATTTGAAGTAAGGTCTTGGAATTTAACACCAACTACAGACCCAAAAGCAATAAGTAATCACAAGGTTTACAACTTTTTAGCCCAATATCAAAATAGTACTTGCCATTTGGCTCTCAAGTCTAATACTCCCTTCCATATCTAATACTCCCAAAAGCAATAAGTAATCACAAGGCTCTCAAGTAGAAATAATCTATATTAATTTCAAATACTTGGGACGAGTCTAACTGTCAAACAAATAAAATATAAAGTCTAAATAATTCTGAAATGAATTTAAAATGAGTTTAAATAGTAAAATTAATAAATGGGTTTTTCAATCATCCCTTCTATATCTTTGTTTTTTTATCCACTTTTCAAATATTAAAGAAAGAAATTGAAGAATATGTATCAATAGGTCAAGGAAAACACTCAAAACTTTTCGGAAGTACAAGTACGATATCTATAACAATGAAAAACAAAAATATTTTAAATAGAAAGTTGATATTTAGAAAGTGTATGTAACAAGATCTTGTGTTGTATGAGTATCAATATTATTCATTGAATGTAAATCTTAGTATAAGGTGATTAAGAGAGAACGAATAAGTAACAGTACAAAAGTTTAAATGTTGTAATATTTATGAAATGCAGGAAAAGTTTATGATTAACTTATCTAAAGCATGAGATTTAGGGTTTGTTCTCTTTGCTGAACTGAAACTGAATTGAATTGGACTCGATTGAACTAAAAAAATTAAACCCAACTAAATTTAAATTAATTAAATAAAAAAAGGAAAATTTGTCAGACTGGACCTTTTAAATGAGTTCTTTTGTGAGAAAGGACCTTTTAAATTTTTTTTGGCTTTTAACAACCTTAAACAAAATTTTTTTTGCGAGAAGAGACCTTGAGCTTGTTTTCCGACGTTGACCACCGAAAACCGGCGTTGACTAATGTTTTCTTCCTATTTGCAATCCTAATCTGATCTTCTTCCTCACTTCTTCCATAAAGAACCACAACATCAAACTCACTATGTTCTTCTAATCTTCTTTTTCACCTCTTCCACAAGACTACCACCACAACAACTTATCATTGACCAATAAAGCACAAATAAAGCACATTTTCATGAAAATCCATCAATGACTACCTTAATCTCACCAACAACAAAACCCTAACTTCATCTTCTTCATCATCTCAATCATAATCTCACTATTCAACTTCAAATCTGGGTCAACAATAGTTATCCTTAACCTTTATAAAAAAGGAAGAAATGGTCAAATTGTAGTCAAACATTTGTAGTAATTTTCCTATTCCCATTATACCCCTTTTCTTAAATTTGTTTAGTTTTATATTTTGTGTTTTGGGAGATACATTTTCACTCCTTTTATTTTTTTTTGTTTTATTTTCTTTAATTTTTGAAAAGTTTGCATGTACTGTTATGGGCTTGTCAATATATATATATACACCTTAAAGTAGATACAACAATGTACTCCCAAGACACAATATCAATATTTTATTTTATTTGTCATTTTGAGTCTCACAAAAAATTTAATCAATAAAATAATGAGATTACATTACATAGTTGTATGTGTTTAAGGTAGTACCTTATAAATCCGTGGGGCTTGTGGCCACCTTCATATGTGTGAATCGATTATAATCCTCTCGAGCATTACCATAGTAACACGAGTATATGACAAATGACTCTTAATGGAAATAATTCATTATAGAAAAATGGAAAACTTTAATTTTTCATGTTTAATATAGATATGTATAAATTAGAATTATTTTGTCTCTCATACTAAGCAATAAATACGTAAATTACAAAGTAATGCTACTCTATTTTTAAAAAAACGTGCGAAGCACGTGCTAGAAAAACTAGTATATAGAAATAGGAGCAACGACCACAACAACAACGATGTAAACGGCGGCAGGGGAAAGGGTAGTTTGAGTTTTGGGTTTGTTGATTTTGAAAATGGAGGAAATTTTGAGAGAAAGTGAGTGAGGAAGAAGATGAATAGAGGATAGTTGGAGGGAAAGGGTAAAAGGAGTATGTTTATAATAAAATTAGATTGCAAATAGTAAAAAGCAGTGGTCAATGCCGGTTTCCGGTGGTCAACGTCGGAAAACAAGCTCAAGGTCTCTTCTCGCAAATTTTTTTTGTTTAAGGTTGTTAAAAGTCAAAAAAAATTTAAAAGGTCCTTTCTCATAAAAAAACTCTTTTAAAAGGTCATTTCTGACAAATTTTCCATAAAAAAATATGAGAGTAAAAGTATTTACAAGATTTGAACAACTAACATGCACTGAAAATAAGTTGGAAACAACATACTCTATCCCTATACAAAGTATTTTCTCTATAAAACATGAGTACATCTACTGGTAAAAAGAAGCATCCTTCCAACCTCAAGGTTGAGGGTTCAATCCTCAGTAGAGGTACTTTAAAGATAGGGATTCCCCATACTCTTCCATTTACTCTCAAGTGCCTGACCTAAGAATCGAGCAGGTCCAAACCATTTCTTTTTACCAAAATAAAAAAGAGAAAATTGAGCAACGTAGACATTATGCTTTCCAAAGGAAAACGACATACAAGAATGATATCTCACCACCTTACCATAGCGAGTGGTTCTTGCATTTTTATTTCCTAAAAGTTAAAAACCACCCAAGTGGGATGGAAGACTGAATTTTCTGTCAAGGTTCCTTCCCTTTTCCCTTGAATTTGCTCCAAACATTAATAAAATCATTATAACATTAAATTCCTAAAAAGAAAATTAAATTAAACCCTTTTCTCTCTCCTAATCCCCTTCAGTTTGTGCATATAAAGTAAAGCTATTTTCTTGCCTTACCACACTTATTTTCTACACTTCACTTGCACAAAAAATAGAGAGAAATATATCTTAATTTCATCAAAAAAATCGAAAAAATGCAAGAAATTAGCAAACTTGAGCAACCCAATTCACAGAACGATGATCTGATGCAAAACATCACAAAATTATTGGAAAAAGGGCAAGAATCTGCTGAGAAGATTAGAAGTTACTTCATTGAACAGCTAGGATTGAAAGTTGAAGATGATAAACAACATGATCATCATCTTCAAAGTGATGTTGATCATCATTCTATGGTGACTTTGAGCTCGATTGAAACATGTCTTTCTTTGCTAAAAAGCTCTGAATTTGATCATGGTGATTTGATCAAAAAGCGTAAAGCTAATCCAACCATTTGTGTTAAGCATCCTCTTCATGTTAAGTGTGAGGAAACTAGTGGTGGAAGAACACTCCCTAAAGAAAGAAGAGGAAGCTACAAACGAAGGTAGATTTTCTCGCTTAAGGGTATTTTGGTCATTTTACATGAATGATTATTCGTAATATTTGCTTCATTTATTTAATTTTATTAATAAAAAGTAAAAAATATCGTTATATAAGCTCTTGTTCAATTTTTTTTGATGAATTTTATAATTATGATTATTGTAATTAAAGATATTAATAATTAAAATTTGGTATCAGAACCTTTTAAAAAGAAAATGTGCGGAATTATTTGAGATGGGGTATGTTTATTTATTGGCCCATAATAATCTAAAAAATAATATCTTGGGAC
Organism: Patellifolia procumbens; assembly: GCA_947645195.1. NCBI lineage: Eukaryota > Viridiplantae > Streptophyta > Magnoliopsida > Caryophyllales > Amaranthaceae > Patellifolia > Patellifolia procumbens. Next base: position 139,218 of record CANSGD010001509.1, on the reverse strand, counting down.
ATGTTTGGCATTTTTTATTTGGAATTTTCTAAGAAGTGAATAAGGAAATTATTTGGTAATTTGTAAAAAGGAAACTAAAAGTTTGTCATAAATATGCAGGAGGACTGGCCAATCATGGACTTTGGAGGCCACTAATCTTACCGATGATGGATATGCTTGGAGGAAATATGGGCAGAAAGAAATTCTCTATACAAAATATCCAAGGTATAATTTTTAATCTTTTTTAATTATAATGTACACCACTTCTCCAATATTTGTGCATTACCCACATTAGGAGTTTAATATATCAAATTCTATTTGCAATTGGATCCTTAGGATCTTTAAGTTAACATTCCAACTTGCACAATTCTATATTCGATTTATTATATATTGCGTATATGTTTATACAAATACTGTTAACATCAATAAATTTCATTTTAGAAAGTTTATTCAGTTTTCAACCAGTAACTAATTGATATCAAATCTCATACCTAAGATTCTCCATATGATCAAGTATCTAGTTAAATTTATATGGTATCGAAGTTCAACTCATAGTTAATCATAAGTAACATTTACTCGCTAATGGATTGTTTTCTGATCTGATCGTAATATTTTAGACGCGATTAAGCATTGTAATTATATCTAACTGAAATTTATTTTGACATGATTGCTGCAGGAATTACTATAGGTGCACACACAAACATGATCAAGAATGCCAAGCAAAGAAACAAGTCCAACAAATATCAGAAAATCCCAACAAATACACCATCATATACAATGGTAATCACACATGTGAAAACCACCTCAAAAACCATACAATTATATTAGAGTCACCAAATGAAGATTCCTCAATTTACTTAAGTTTTGACACAAACAACTACACCACAACCAAACATGCCCTTAACACTCCATTATTCCCATCATCAACTTACCATACTCATCCTCCTCCTACTATGGTGAAACAAGAACACACTTCACTTAAGGTAGACTCACCCTCTACACCACATGATCTTGATCATCGACATCGAACCCACAATCAGTACTCATCATCATCTGAGTACCTACCATCTTCCTCTGATCTAACAAGCACAGGATTATCATCAACACTTGTTTCTGATCAGAGTGATGTAATCTCTTCAGCTGAGATTTACTCATCTACACCTGTTCCATATGATAACATGGATGATGATGTTTTCTTTAGCCTAATGAATATGGATCAGGGTCAGGAGTATCCTCTTCTTGATGGTTTATTTCAAAATTATAGTTTTTGATTATTAAGTTGTAGCATCCTATAATGTAAATTATATAAGCCATATAGTATATTGTTCTTCTAGGATCTAAATTTACCTAGCTATATAATTTTTCCCTTCTTTTTTCTTTAACCATGTATAGGACCTAAGACTATGGAGTTGAGAAAAAAAATAAGGTGTATTTAGCACTAATTGTGCTAGCTAGTGTAACATATTTTTGTCTCAATATTATCTACTTCAAGGTTAGGACTTACTCTTTTGTCTCAACACTTTTTTTTTAGCTAAGTAGTGAAGTAAATTATATTTGTGATCATTTTCCTAAATCTTGCACTTGTCAAATAACTAAAAGTCCAAAAAAAAAAATTTACAATCTATACAGAGAAATTACCCATTACTAGTTTGGTTGCTGGACTCTTGTAGTTGTTTTGGCACATCAAATTAATTCTAAAGCGGATACAAGATAAATTATGTCATATTGAATAATTCGTGCCAATATTTTAAAAGAGGGGCTTACCATTCATGTATCTGCCCTGTTTTTGTGCATGCTAGAAGAAACCCCTTTAGAATTAAAAACTTTTTTCCTAAGTAAAAAGAAATGAATGGTCCAACTTCTTGTGCTTGTGTCGGGCTTATCCTGATGCAAATATACCTCTAGTACCATGTCGAAGGCTATGCCCAACTTCTTTTTAAAATCGAATGACCTCTACGTAACTAACCTTTGCAACTCTCACTCCAAAACGGTGTACATATAATTATATTGCACGTGGTCAAAAGCAAGTTAATGATTCATCTAAATCCCTATAATGCTATATTAGTTGCTTGAAGATTGTAATTTTTCTTCGGATATTTCTAAAAGTTTTACCTTTTTGTTCAACTGATTTAATTGCATGTTTGACTAGTTTTTAACATAAATGTCTTTTACGACCGTCTTTTTTATTAATAAAGATTTTTTTTTCCTAAATATTGCTCCCCATAGAGATAAATCCCACTTTACACAATTTTAAATATGTAGTATTTTCCTTGGTATCGTCCACGTTAGCAATCGTAGTTTCTTTATTTTTTCTTATTTAAATAACCCAGTCGACCGCTAATGGTAATAGCGGTTGGTTTTTAAATCACCAACTGAGACCGCGTTTACTAGTAAAGATTGACTTTAAAGCCAGTCGCTACTATCATGACCAGTCCGAAATGTTTTTTTTTAAAAATAATTTTCTAATGCAACATGATAACACCATTACTTGTGTTATATTTTTGCTCAGATTTTTACCATTATTGACATTAGCGGTATGTATTAGCCGCTATTACCATTAACGTCCCACTAACCTTGACCATTAATGGTAGTAGCGGTTGGGTTTGTATGATTTAAAATAAAAATTAGCGATATATTTGCTGACGTAGACGGTATCATGGGAATTAGTTTTAAAAATCGTGTAAAGTGAGAATTAGTTTTATGGGGAGCAATATTTGGGGAAAAAAATCATGAACATAAGGTTAGTCCACAAGAAATTATAAATTAAAATTGTGAATTTTAGTTTAAAAGTTACGGTTTCAAAATCTTGAAGCTCACACTTTTAAGTTGACTTTCTCTTTTAAGATTCAAGTTAAAACATTGTTATTGTTTTAAGTTCAAACTTTAGGGATTTACCGTGGTCTATTTATAGACATATACATAGAATGTCTATCCAAAGAAGACTTGTGCTAAACGATCTATCTACGAGCAATTGAGCATATGGATAAAACGTATGAAATTTTAGTTGTGCACTTTTATTTGACCATGTTAAAATTAATGTAGTCCCTGTTTTCCTTTTCTTTTTTTACGTGAAGATGTAAAAATGAATGAATTAGGATTTTTATCATTATCTCAAATCTTTAGCATATTTATACCTTCTTCAACTAATGACTTATATTTACCAAAAAAAATACAACTATTATCATACACCTGGGTGTATGATGCTCATGGTACACCCAGGGGTACTTTAGTAAATAAATTCAATTTGTAGCCAAATTACACGTTGCCATTTCAACCTTTACATTTCTATCTCCTCCCTTCTCTCTTTCTGACTCTCTAACCAAACCTCCATTGTTACATGATTTAAGCTCTCGTTGATGGTAAATTTCTTTGATTTTTCACATCTTTTCATCTTTAACATTCATTAATAACTTCATACTCTAGATATTTCGCATGAGTTATAGTGAAATGAGTAAAGCAACTGAAAAATCAAGTTTCTCCTGCAGTTTCTCATTGTTGAAAGAGGTATTCACCATTTTTACATTTCACAATTTCTCGATTCTCTCTCATTTTCTCTCCTTTTGTTCATCTTTTCATCCTTATTTTGGAAATTATTAGTTTAAAATTGAAAGATTTGCTCATTTAAGCAAGTAAAAACAATTATTTTGGTCAGTGAATTTTTTTCCATCTAACGTTTTTATTTTTTCGAGAGTACATATTAATTCTGCTCATTTGCGCAAATGAGCTGGTGTTTATTTGCTAATACTAAGAGATTTGCTCATTTGAGCAACTGAGCATAATGGAATTTCTTTTGAGTAAAATTTTGCTCATTTCCTCAGATGAACATTTTGAATGAACATAATTAATTTGCTCAGGAGGAAAAATTCTGCTCATTTCCTCAGATGAACATAATTAATTTGCTGGAAGAGGAAAAATTCTGCTCATTTCTTCAAATGAACATAATTAATTTGCTCAGGAGGAAAAATTCTGCTCATTTCTTCAAATGAGCGTATTTTACTTTTTCAAAATTATATGTTTTTGCTTATTTTCACAGATGGACATTTTATTTTCCCTCATGAAATTCGCTCATTTTCCTTTAGCTCATTTGCGCAAATGAGCAATATATTTTTATAAGGTCAAATAAATTTGATTCTATGAATTCGATTCACAATACAAATTAATTCACCCGAAGTCTGATTTTCGATTGATTCTATGATAATTTCTCGAGGTATTAGGTCCACCATTGTTAAATTTCGAAACTTCAATTTTCAAGTTGATGAGTACCAAAAAAATCAGATATTTCTTGGAAAGAATGTCGAATTCACCAATTGGTTATCGTAGATCTATAAATTCCGCAACAAATTTAGCTACAATTGTTCCAATTGTACGTGGATTTTGAATATTTTGTGTCAAATTTAGTTGCTGCTTAAAAAATCAAGAGAAATAGAACGTTGGAGCTGATAGGAGATTTTTGTTTTCATGCCTATAAATTACCAGCGTACCCCTGAGGTTCTGCTTTATTACGAAAATGCCACCGGGTGTACCATGAGCATAGTACACCCGGGTGTAGGATGCATGATCTCAAAAAAAACTAATGACTTATATCTCAAACTTCATTAATCAATCTTCAGTCTTCGTAATTTCCACAAATTTCCCTTCTCATTGTATTCCTTTGCTCCCCTGATCTTTCCTGATCGAAGTAATTTTCTTTGTTATGAAATAGTATAAATTTTGCATGAGTATAGCTTCATTATCATTTCTTTTCGATCCATATGCAACATTAGATGTTTTGTTAAATAGTAACTTTATTTTTTGTTTAGGTCTTGATATCATCATTGTTATCGTCTATCTTTTACTATCACTATTCTTAAGAAACCAACTCAATCAGATTGTTAAGTTGGTGGTTTTAGGCCCAATAAAAGAGGGGTGGATGAGATTCGAACTCGTGACCTTTTGGTCACATTGACCCTAACACCATGTTAAGAAACTACTCAACTAAAAAAGTTTAAGTTGATGGTTGAAGGTCCAAGAATAGTATTATATATTCTATCAAGTATTGTTATCGATTATCATTGTATGGAGTATGGTTAGCTTTATTTTGTGCGTTATTTTGTGAGCACATGTATAAATTGATATATTAAATTTTACATACATTGGACTATACATGTCACGAGAATACTAATAATTTTATTTTCACGAGAATACTAATAAATTTCTACTTTTTGCGTTTTCATTTGCAAATGAGTAGGTCAAAAGACAAACTTTTTGATCGTTCATGCTTATGCAAAGTTCAATGTCACGTCGAGATACTGTAGAAGAAAAAACTGCAAAATCCGATCCAATTTATCGTAATCGATTAGTTAACATGTAAAAACAATTTCCTGAAATGACCCGCGGCTCACCACCGCGGGGCTCGTGCCGCATCGGATCAAACTCTTGCCGGGGACTTCCTGCCCAACCCGACTATTTAACACTGAGTTGGATATGGTTTGGTTGGTTCTGATTGGCTAGGCACATAATAAAGCCAATAGACAATACACAATAGTAGGTCAGTTTAACGTTGTACTGTTGATTAGGAATCTGAATATCTGAGCAGCACCATAATTGATAATCCACACATGTGTTACTAAGAAAGACATGGACCATACATCATCCTAATATTTAAGCCCTCTAAAACAATGTTATCCTTTTAAAAATTTGCTGTATCTATATCAGTGGAGTCTGCTGAAAATAAAATAAAATAAAATAAAATAGAAGAAGCAAAAGACAAATAGCATATGACAAAATACATCCCCCATTTTACCCGGCAATGGCTCTATTAAACTATTACCTTCAATCCATTTCCAATTTGTTTTTTTGCATTTTAGTTTCTCCCCAAACTTCAGGAGGGGGGCATATATATACATAAAAAAAAACAAGTAGTTTTTAAACATTAACTTCAATTTTAAAGTGTTTTTAGGAAATTTAATGTGATCTTAAGTGCTTAATCGAGGAAAACAAAAGATTATGTAACGTGTGCATATATAATTGTGATATAGTATAAAACTATTCGTGGGAGACTAGCAAAAAACCTAAACTGATGGTTAGAGTCTCACGAATAGTTTGTTTGTTGCTCGGCGGATAGCAGATAGCGTATATATCAACTGGTTTGACTAGCTGATAGTTGTATTAAATGTTTTTGTAAAAGTGTTTGGTAAATTAATTGGTAGTTGATAGCTGATTTTCAATAAAATGACATATAATTAAGGACATGATGAGCTATAAGGACAAAATGGGGTGGAGTCAAATAATATGTGGGTATAGTAGTCTTTTATACTTCATCCGTTTTAAAATAAGTGATACACTTTGTTTTTCACACTTATCAAGGAAGCGATTTAAGCGTGTAAACGATTAAATTTTTCGATGAAATTTTAACACAAGTAATATAGAGTCTCATTCGCTTGTATTAATCATCGAAAAATTTACTCGTTTACACCTTTAAATCGTTTACTTGATAAGCGTGAAAAATAAAGTGTATCACTTATTTTAAAACGGAGGAAGTAATTTGCAGCAACAAAACTTCGAGCGAAAAAGTTGCGGATAACAACTTTTTGAAAATTAGAATTTTAGGGTTAAACCTCTCTTCCAATTTGATTAGTACCAAACACTCCTAGTAGAGGATTGAAAAGTCAAAGCTCTAATTAATTTAGATGCAATCCTCTAATTTTAGCTCAAAACTCTATTTACAAAACACAATCAAATTGTAAAACATAAAACAGAAATCATACATAGTAATTACAGAAAATTAGTGATAGAATTATAAACTATGACAAACCGAAACATGACTTGTTTATCACACATGCATTATAACTTGAAGGGATGATATGAACCATAAAACTCCGATTTTGTTATTGACTAAACAATTTTTGTACTTCATTGTCATATCTTTCCGAACCCACTTTCTATATACGAATATGTTGTCGAAGGTAGTCAAATACAAGAACCAAAAAACAAATATTAAATGATTATGAAAATGATATACGAACCTTTACAAGACACACCCATAATATTGATAATATCCTTAGAATTAAACGAGAGATTGGGTCATCGAATCAACCCAATTACCTGAACAAATCGCAAACCTTAACTAAACATGCAAATCTCATATCATTCAAATCGAGTTGGCAGGTTATGTCAATTTTGCCGCCTCTAAATCTTGGTGATCGTATGCTAGCTAGATATGTGAGGTTCCATTTTAGTACTAAGCTAATGACTAATAGATAGCTAAAATTGGATTAAAGCATGCTTTAATCCACATTACGAATCTAAAAAGTAAGTACATCCTAGAAATAGATAAATCTAATTATCACCAATGGAGTATTAATTACCTGGAGATCATCTTAATTATGTGCACGCCTAACAATCCGTACATCATAAAACATAAAGTAACAATTAACATAAGTGGGCAAACAATTCACATCAATTTTCTACTTTTCAAGTATAGTTATGCCTGCAAAGACAACAATATGGAATTATGATGTTGCCGAATAACTCTTTCGTTAAAGTGTGAGGACTTTAATGATATGATATGCAAAGAAATGCTGAGGTAATTTCATGGACAGTGCTAGGAAATAAAAGCGAAAGAAGATGATAGTTGCCCTAAATAATAATCCATCAACATGTACCTTTTTTTATGCATTGCTTGGCCTTTTTAATCTAAATACAACTTATTAGGGTATTTGCTAATTTGTATATTAGACTCGTAGTCTCTAATAGTTAGAGATGGTTTATTCTCTCTCTATATAATAGTGTCAGGTAATCTAAACATGTTAGTCAATTATTTCAATACTCGTACACGGTATTAGAGCTAGTGTGACCAAAAGGTCACAGGTTCTAATCTCATTCACCCCTCTTTTTTAAATGAAATATTTAGTGCCAGATTTGGGGAGGCTTGTACTGCATCCACACTTCAAGCCCAAAAGGCTCTTGCGTGAGGAGGTGTAATAGTCTGATAGAGATATAACCATATCAGAGACCTTCAACCATCAGGTTAAACTTTTGATTGAGTTGGTTTTTTGACACAACTTTTCTAATTATTATATAATTTTAATAACGTATAATTATAAATTACAAAAATTTAAAATATAAACACAAATTTAGCAAAATCTACCAGGATACAATTTTTGTATATAATAAATGTTTTAAAACTTTGGCTGCAAAAAAGATGGTGCTTAAAAAAAGAACAGAGGCAAAACTTTGTAGTTCAGAGTAGATATGGAAAGTGCTTAAGTTAAGTTATCAAAATGGGATGTGACAGAGGATATTAGAAATGGTGAGGTGGTTTCATAGACATTGCTAGGAAAATAAAGTGAAAAAAGATATAAGTTGCCCTAAATAATACTTCATAGTTTATGGTAGACATTGAAAGTGAAATGGAATGTGACAGAGGGTATTAGAATAAATGCCAAATAGTGATAGAAACAAATACATCAATAGTGATAGAAACAAATACATCATTATCTGTTCATATTGGAAGTTACTTGGAACCCAGTTGTATGACTGGATGAAATGTGAGAAATTTGGGAGAAGGGGGCCATCTAGAGTGCTTTTTCTAGATTTTCCAATCTGTGGGGGTAAAGTTGTTGGGAATAATTATACCAAAGTAAATAAATATATATAGACACTAAGAAACAGTTAAAAGAGCATTCTTTTCGATTACAAGAGTAATCATACTTTTATTGCTCCATATACAACAAATGAAACAAAAAGATAAATAAAGGATAACTGACGCAATGGAGCTATCAAAATCTACTCAACTTAAAAACTAACTTGAGTTAAGACTCAACCTAGAAAAACTCGAGTAAATTGTGACCTGAAACAAATTAGTATCACATATGATGTTAAATTACGATCGATTTGTTATGATACTTTGAGATTTGAACCTAGATTATTGCTCCCATCTGACTTGGAGAATATCATGTTTCTTGGTGAATCTTACATTTCAGAATTAAGTTGAGGTTGTACCACGCCTGAGATGAACCTCAAGCCATAATTGAAACCCATATAAATTGGTACTAACTCGACTTATGATGATCGATAAATTAATTGGATTCATTATTAATTTGACTTATTATTGACACTAATATGAGTAATATGACCTATTGACATGGTAGCAAAACCCTAGGATTTTATTTTCAACCCTCTCTCTCCTCTCAACTTTCATATATTCCCCGAGAATTTCCAAGACTCGATTTTGTCTATGTTTCTCACCACATGGCACTATATTTATAAAGAGGTTAGGGTTTACACTTAATATTATATAAGCACCCTTAATACTACTAGTGGTGTATATTCAGATTATCCGTCCCGAAATTTCGGAGCTGGAGAAAGGCGATCCGAAAAACGGATACCCAAAATTACTTGACCGGGTAAATAAATCACACGGTCCAGTTTTTGGAAAAAAAAAGCAATTAACCAGATAATTCAAATCGGGTGTTTCAAGATTAGATTTCTGATATTGATCCCGATATCTGGATATACTATTTTTTCCACATTCCGAATTTTTAGGATGTACGTAGATGGTAAAAGGACGATCCAAATCCGACCTGAAAATTTTAGGATATCCGATCCGAAATACCCAAACTGGTAAATTGTATATCGGCTCGCTCGGATAGGATACTTATTAAGTAACTCCCCTACTTAACACTCTATTATTATCAATGCAATACAAGAAGAATCAACATTTTATTTTGTAATCAACCATAGACATTATCCTTCATTCATCCCGCAATTTGAATCATGATCAAATTAAAAGAAAAAAGAAGCATATGTGAAAATTATGATAATATATATACTTTCTTTATCCTTTAATAAGTGACACAATTCATGTTCGCATACTTTCTAATGCATTATTTAAAATATTAACATCTACAATTATCATTAAGTAAAATTAGAAAAAAGTTGATATAAAAAAACACGTTGAAACGAATCTAATAAGACCGCACGTGACTATATTTTTCCTAAACTGTAAATCACCAAAACTAATTAAAGTCTAAAATGAGAATATTAAACACTATACAAGTGTTTACTCATTAAAGAACAAAGAAAGTATATTAGAGTAAGAAATGAAATAGAGAAAATTACTCAATCATAAATATATGTATTAGATATAGTCTTTAGAGTTTGATGTACTCTTATTTTCTAGAAGCAGACAAGGGGCAAATATATAGGAAGTAATACCTTAAAAAACTGGATTCCAATTGGGCCCACAAGCCCAACTACATTTTCAAAGTGGTTAGGCCATGGGCTTTAGTAACATAATCAAGCCCATACAAAACCCAAATCATACCCAATGAAGAAATGAGCACAAGAACTGGGCCAATCAACCACAACATTAAAGGCAAACTAATACACAACATTCTGCTTCCTACAACACCCATAATAAACCCTCTTTCTAGTACCACTTTAGTATGTCCACGGCTCAACAATTCCCCTGATGCATTGATCAAGAAATTTGCATCCACCAAACAACTTATGGCTATTGAGCTACACAAGAAGCTTGCTAGTAAGAAGACCAACGCCGAGCCGTATTTTAGGACGATGATCCGCCCCGTTTGGGACCCGAAAAACGGAGTTGTACCGAGTAGGTCGCTGGCCTTGTACGCGTTGTTGGCTAATGCGGCTAATGCAACCGTGCTTAGAATGGTTATTGTGGCTGTTAGAATGATCTCCATTAGGGTGTTCCTTAGGCTTTGGACTGCTAGTACTGCCTTCTTATCATCACCCTGTAACAAAATTAATCAGAAATTAAAAGAACTTAAACTCATTATACCTAAATTTTTACTAATGGTATAAGTATTATATGGTTTAGATCATCAACTATGAAAATTGGAATTTATATTTTGTGAAACTTCAACTTAAGATTCGATTAATACTACCGTTGTTTCTATTAAATAATGGTTACGCTCTGACTTTTGAAACTATTTACAAGTTTCATTTTGACTATGATTTATTATTTATGGGTTTGGAAAAATATATATTCACGTGAGATTTTGTTTGATTCGTCTCGATATGTACTTTTAGATCATGAACTTTTAATAATTTTTATAATTACAATATTCAAAATATAGATGTACCTTTGCATTGGAAAACTTGACAAGGTACTATGTAAAAAGAAACCAAGGAGTATAAATTATTGAAATGTTTTATTGATAGGAACCTAAATACAACCTATCCATAACATCTCCTGAGAAACTACTAGAATAAGAAATGAGAATATCGATCATAATCTCATCCCGTATGACTTTTTATCCGGATTTGTAAATAAAGACCATATCGGCTTACAATTGGTCTTCTCAATTTAATTTCAATTCTCATCCTAGATAAGGCTCCCCCAAGAATCAAACCATTAGCAATTTAGCATCCAAGAAGAGGTAGAAGTTACAATTACTAGTCTATTACATGATTCTTGATCTAAGTTGTATATACAATATACCATCACCAAACTCGATCTTGGAACGAATAAGTTTGATCCTAGCTAACTAATTCTTTGGTGACTACAAAACAATACCCGTCTATTGATAATCAGTTATGATGTTGTTCAACCTCTTATAATATATAAGAACGAGATATTGTATGATTCTCATGATTCCGACTTCTTAATAAGAAATCTAATCATTAATATTATTTTTTTAAAACATGGTAATTTTACTAAACATCTAAATTAGACGAAAAACGATCTTTACCCAAACATTACATTTTCTTCTAAGTTCCACCTATATACTAGTTGTAGATACTACTACTTTAATTAGTTCCTTAGTGTAACTAGTTATTGCAATATACCTCATGTATGTTATATGTATTATGTAATGCATGTATCATGAAGTATATTGTATGTTGAGAGCTATAGGGAACTCCTTAGTAGTTAGCGATTATTTAAATCTAATTGACTATGTTTGAGGACGTTCTCTTCAACATCTTACTAAACTTTTTTTTTGTCTCGCAAACATACACATGATATGTATGAATATTTGAGATTTTATGTACTACAATTTTATGAACCTTTAGAACTCTATATATCACCTAAATGTTTGCAAAACGAAAATTGTTCAACATGTTGTTGAACTATCAATATTTCGATATATTAAGCCAGTAAAAAAACTAAAACTTAGAAGATAAATGAAAAATTACCTGTTTGATACCTTGGAGCCACTCCCTCCTATTGAGAGTGTTAATTCCAATGGTGATAGAGGAGGGATTGTTCTTAAAGTTGTGCCATAGAAAGGCATGGTATCCCACACTTAAGAACACACTCAATGGAACTAAGATTGTATCCAAATAATTTGCCACTCCCATTTTTAAAGCCTCAAAAATGGAAGATTACTTTGTTTGGGAGAAGGTCAATTAAATGTTAGCTCCCCAATAAAAAGATGGTTTAAAAGTTTGGTAAGATGACTATTGCTTAATAGTCCTGAGACTACTAAGGAAAGTGGAGTCTTAGTCATGAAAGCAAATTAGAGCTTTTATTTGATGGAACCCGATATATACCAATAGGCAGGTGACACATTGTGGACCCCACACATTAAGATTAGTAATTCAAGCACCAATTTGTTAAAAAAAAAGAGAAAATTACGTATAAGCAAGACCTGTAGTTTAAAAGTCAGTCTAAAACATACTTACAGATAAAGAGGAAAAGTTAATATTTAGCAATAATAATTATGAAAAGTCATTAATAATAATATGGGCAATAATGAAAAGTTTGAGTTTTCTCAATGATGATTATAATAATAAGAATTACTAATAATGTAATAATTTTTAGCAATAATATACAATAATAATAGTAATAGTACAAGTATAATTATTAAAATATTTTTCAGTAATAATAATAATAATAATAATAACAATAATTAGTAAAATAACAGCAGTTTACTTCCTATGTACAAATTTCACCATTATAAAATGAAAAGAAAACTTATTAATAATGAGGGAGGTATAAAACTACAACTACACAGATACTTTGTCTTTAACAATTGTGCAAAAGATAGCCTAGATAGGTATGAATAATCAGTAATCACACGTCATTGTGGTATTATAAATTTATAATGGTGATAACATAAGGAGCAAATAGTTTCAGTTTAAATGAGTTATTACACTAAACCTAAATGGCTCAACTACCTCAATAAGAAAAGGGGCTAAATAAATGGCCTAATTTTGGATGTGCTCAGCCTTCCATCATCTTTTTTATAACAAGCAAAAGCAATATACGCTACTAATGATTGCCAAATGTGTTGATTTCCTTATCCTCCCCCACAGATTGTGGCTTCACCTGATAAACTGAACAAACAAACTTGTAAGAGGTATTGGTCTAGCTTATACTTCCTCCATTTCGCAATACTCGCAATGTTTTTTATTCAAACTCTATTCAATATAATACTTTGAATTTTAATATTTGTACCAAAAAAATGTTATTTCTGTACCAAAAGAAAAGAATTAAACTAGCTTGTGATGGGCTTTTGAGTGAAGGTCGTGTGAGGATAGTCCAAAAGAATTTGATTGGCGTGTAAGACCTGTATACTCATCATTTAGAAAACTTAAAGTATGAAAAGTTACTATGGGCAATAATGAAGTAAATGGAAGAGGTCCATAACCTACACGGCTACACGTTCATTATGGCTGTGTTTGTTTTGATGGAAAATCATTTTTTGGAAAAAAGTTTTCCTCCATCTTTCCATTTTCCTTTGTTTGTTTTGGTAAGGGATGTCAAAACAATTTTCTTGAAGATATAAAATGCTCTTAGAAGAAGAAAATCAATTTTATTGTGTAAAGAAAGTATGCCACATTTTGCTCTTCACTCCTTCCTTCTCTTTATTACCTCCTCCCGTCCTTCCTTCTTTTTTTCATTTACCTTTTCTCCCTAGATTTTCCTCCAATCAAACAAACAATGAAAAACTTTTTTAAAATTATGTTTTCCATTTATAAATTTTCCTTAGAAAGTGATTTCATGAAAATTGTTTTCCATCAAAACAAACGGAGCCTAGATGTTGTCACTCATTAAGAATCATGCTAATTATTTAATATCTCCAATATCTCTAATATAACAATTTAATTTTAATTAGGTGCATGCCTAAATGACTGTACATCATTACATGTATCATTGTCAGACGAACCATGAATAAGTAATTAAGTATATGGATATACCATATGGATTCTTAGATAAACATTTAAGGTTAACTTAAAGTTTCAAGGTTTCGAAATTTTCATCGGATACATTAAATTAAAACCTTATATAGTAAGAGTATAAGTGAAAAGCATATGATTTTATCACCGTCTATTACATAAGCATGTGGACAATGCGGGAGAAAAAAGACAAGTCATTGTATTTACAAAACCAAAAAAGTGGAATAACTACCTTACTTACAAATGTGCAATCAAATTATAACAGCAAACTCCATTGCACTCAAGGGCGGGCAGATAATAGTAGCGTACAGAGAACTATGGTTGACATGATAGGCAGCTCAACCTTCATATTTAGAGACTTCATCGTAAAAATCATACATGCTTTAGCACCGAGCTCGTGGATCAAATGCGCCACAAGACGGCTAATTCATTTTTCATAGCTTAGTTACAGTGATGACATAATTTCACAAGAAACTTCCCTAGGGAAGTTTCCCTAAAGCTTCTATTAAGTTCGTCATTTTTCCCATATGTACAAAACATCCCCCCATGTTAGTCAGCACGAATCAAAATTAAGATGCAGCGGATAAGAGAAATTGTTGCTGCTCCGTTTACTCTCGCTTGTCCTCCTCCACTTCTTCCCTAACCCCAACAAACACATGTTCCGTTGTGCTCGGAACTTTTCTCTCTTTCAACTCGAGTTTGCCTGCCATATCAGTGGCAACCTTGATCCCACTACTTGTAAGCGAGACGCCCTCTTCATCTAAGTCGTCGCCCGACTCTTCCAAATAGGCATACCTAAAAGCAAAACACAAGAATTGATTATATTATAAAATGCAGGAGTTATGTAACCATCCCTGAGAAAGAACTAGAATGGGTGGTCTCTGTAGAAAAATGTAATGAACCGATTTAGAGGGAGGTGTACTTTAGGAAATGCATTTAAGTAGAGGCTTGAGGAATAAGTTAACAAGTTAGTTTATTATAAATAGATGATAATACAGAGTAAAATGAAATGAGGAATGTTGATGAGAGAATGAATGTTTTGTAGTGTACTACTTAGCTTGTATTATTTCTTAGGGTTTATGTAATATTTTCACCCAATCAGTCCAAGTCTGATTTCTAGTTCTTATATCACCATCATAATCACTACTTTCTCGCTTGCTTACGTTATCATCTACTTTGTCCAACATTTCCGGTCTATAACAATAAACTTTTTACTGGCACTGAATTGCAGTGAGCATAAAGCACTCTCCGAAAGAAATAGGCAGAGAGCCAAGAATGAGGCTCCTCATTGAATCATAAATAACACATGAAATTGACGAGTAGAAGATCCACACTACACAAATACAAATCATGCAGAAATGCACTTGATTTATGCCTTACTAGAGAATTCACATGCTACAAAAGATTGGCCAATTTGTGAATGGACAAGACTTCTAGGAACAACAGAATGTAAATATGGAAGAAAAAAAAGTAGCAACTTTAAAATAAATCAATCTAAAGGACATCTCCTTGCATCAGCAAAGGAAAAAGCATGCATAGCTATGTTAAATAAAACACAATCACAAATTCTCTGCAGATGAAAACTGGCTGGCCATATCGTTGACTTGCTACCACTCAACTTCATGCATGATCTGCTTAATACATGCATAGGCGCATAGCTAAAACAAGCGAGTCTCTTATGTTCGTTAATCCTACTTTCTGCACAGGAAACTCAAATGAAAGAGAAGCCTTCTATTTATATTTCATAGTGGTTGCCCTAGTTTCCATCATGAAATCTCCAATTAGTTATCCAAGACTATAATCATTCAATTATGTTATTGATATATGTTCTTTTCTAATCATCTTATTCTTTACAACGGCCAACTAAGAAAACCATTTCAGAGAGGGAAAAGTTCATTATGGATTTATGACTACTAAGAAAAATAAATGTTTAAGAACGTGCAAGTGCAGCATTTAGCATTTGAAAGTGATCAGACAAACAGGATAACCAATGTTTTCCCCACCAATAATTCTGCCAACAATTAAGCAAAAGCGCAGAAACAAACAGAATAACCACAACTGTTGCATAATGTCAGTATCATAGTCTAAGGAAGCCCATAGTATTCACATCCTCCAAAGCGTTGACTAGCAGAGAGGTTGTCTCTGGTAGATCCAAAAAGAAACTAGATTCAGGAAACAAAAATTGGGGGACGGAGAAGCATGGGAAAAATGTGGGTGCAACAGCAGTTGCAAATATAATGCTTTACTCATAAACGTAACAGAAAATAATACTTCCAGTTTACTTTTACACTATGTTTGGATAGCAATGGTGGAGGGAAAGGGAGGGGAGGGAAGAAGAGTGAGGGGGAAGGAAAGGAAGATGAGGGAGAAAGTGAGCTTGCATTTTCCCTCCAAATCTTTCCAACATGAGAAGGATTTGGTTTATTAAAGAGGGAGGGAAAATCAATCCTTTACAGTGTGTTTGGGAGAAAAAGGGGTAAGGAAAATAAGGGAAGGAGAGGGAAGAGAAAGGGAGGGGAGGGAAGAAGGATAAATTTTCCTTCCAAATCTCTCCAATGTTGGAGGGAGGAATTTCTTACAAATTAATCCTTCCATTTCCCTCCCCTCCAAATCCCTCAACCCCTCGCTTGGTACCCAAACAATAAGATATTGGCCATCTCCCTTTCCCTCCCCTCTCCTTCCCTCCTATCTTGGCTATCCAAACAAGCTGTTAATTTCCCTCCCCTTCTCTCCCTCGATGTGATACCGAAACAAGGGATCATGGATCCCTCCCTTTTTGTTCTCTTCATTCCCTCCATTTCCCTCTATCCAAACATAGTGTTAACTGTTAAGAGCAAACACAATAATAACACCATCAATAGCAATTACCAAGAGCCAAGTGTAGGGTAATAAAAGCTACTCCCTCACTGAAAATAAATGTCACATTGTCCTAACCCATTACACAAATCACGATTCAAACATTACTTCACTAAAGCACACTATACTAGAAACACTTTACCATTGTCCTCTTCTTCCCATCCTCTCTCCACCTTAACTTGTTGGGGTATGTTTATGAATGTATGGAACTATCTCTTTTTAGAAATTTATCAAAATTTGCTGAGATCCCAAAATAGTAGGCGTCTATATGAATACAAAAAGGAATTCATGGGAAGCTAAAGCCATGAGATGATGACGGAGTCACATGAATAAGTCAAGCTCTTGAAGCAAATGAATGTTCTGATAATTGTTCGTTATTACAGCTTATCCAGTTAAATCGCCAATGTCTACCTTGTGACAAGGAAATTCAGCGTTGTCCCTCTTTTTCGATCGATTTCTGTAAAAGCTAAAGTTATTCGTAAGGAAATTATGAACAGCATGTGCATGATTCAAGCTTGTGTGTTGCGAAGAGAGTCAGCTCCAGCATTTCTTAAGAGCTTACGATGTTTTAAAAAAAACAGTGTACAGCTTGGAATATGGGAATTTGATATCCAAGTGTTGAAGTATGAAAGTACAATGTGTCTAAAAAAGATATGCTTCGTATATTGCTTTCATACAGTAAAGCATAAAAGTATTATAGAACAACAAGAGATTGATAAAGTGAAAAGCATTTAGGTATGACAGGAGTAGTGAACCACATAGAGCTAAAATCGGAAACAAAATAAATAAACCAATGACCATAAGTGTGGAGCTTGCTCGAACCGTCTTTGACCCAACATTAAAAATTCAAACCTCAATAAATGTTGTCAGGTTCGAAAAGTCTCAGGTGGGGCTGTCGGGGTTGCAGAGAATCCTATCATAGGATCCAATTGTAAAATTACAAGATTCAACTGTAATTTAAAAAAGTATAAGGGCGATGCCATTCCAATATTTTATTAATTAGAAAAAAGATGCTCCCTCCATTTCGCAAAAAGCCTTAACATTTACCTTTGTACAAACAAATATGAGAAAAAGATGGAGAAACAGGGGAAGACATATAGCATCATTTCATATGAATTCTTTGATTTTCTTAATACATATAAATGTAAGGTAGAACAAGCTTTTACATTTAAAACTCTACCATATCAATTCTTTGATTTTCTTGATATATATAAATGTAAGGTAGAATAAGCTTTTACATTAAAACTTTGTATTCTTGGCTTCCAAAGGATATAAGTATATACCTTTGGTACCCAAAGTAAATGTTATTCCAACCCCTCATTATTGAAGGATATACCATGATCATACTAAAAGACTCCACATGACAGCCTAATCATTCTCCTCCATCACACATTTTGTACACTCCCTCTGTTTGCAAGTTGCCAAAGTTGTACATCGATAAACTGAAAGTCAAAGTGGGGCAACTATACGCAAACGAAAGGGAGTATTTAGAGAGTCTAAACATAAACATAACTATCTCGATAGGTGACTGTCTTTTCCAAATGTCACAAGATAATACATGTGACTATTTTTTCAAGATGGAGGGAGTATTAGGGACAAAAAGAAATTTTTGGTCTCCTTGTAAGAGTGAGAAAAGGAAAGCAGGGAAGAAATAGAAAAAAAATGAAACTAGTCAATTTGACTCTTCCTCCCAATTATCTGGTTCTTCGAATCCATAATCCTAAAAAAGGCTTCCAAAGCAGCGAGATCATAACATTAACCAAAAATTGTAGGAATGAAAAGAATCCCATTGTCCCAAATAAGTTGCTTTTGGTGCAGAGATTTTTTAGATATGGTTAAGTATGTGCATAATATAATTCGAAGTGTGTCGCGAAGGGGGGGGAGTAAGTATTGAGATAACAAGAAATAAAGAGGAAAAAGACGAGAGGCGTAGGTAGAGACTAGAGAGGAAGGTAGGAGGTAGTAGGCTGAGATAGAAAATCAAAAAAGGACATTGGAACTTCCAGATAAGAAACTGTACAACTTGATGGAGGGAGTGTCAATTTTGCGAAACCAGGAGGAGTTCTCTGGCCTCGAAGATTAGATAGAATGAGATGGAGCTGATTAGGCAGATGCCAGCGATCTTATATTAGTGTGTCTACCGAAAGCTGAGGTGAAAGTTTTCGGCTCTATTGTTGGTATGAAGGAAGGTTGAAAGATATATACTCCCTCCGTAACACATTACTTGCAACATTTTCCAAAAATGGGTGTAACATAATCCTTGCAACAATTTCTCTACTTTCTTCTTATGACAAAGTTTTCAACAATAAACTACATATGGTCCCCACCCCATGTGTACTTACTTTTGTTTTTTTCTCTCTTTCCCTCCTTTTTTTCCTATCACATGCCATTTGTCTCTCATACTTTTACCAAATTACACTTTTATCCATCCTTAATAAATTTTGCCTAGGAATTCTCCCTAGTCCATTTGTTGCAAGTATTTTGTTACGGAGGGAGTAGTACTTTTCTATTTGAGATGGGAGGAGGGCACCACTTTCCTTATGTTCTTCTGCCATTCTTGACTCACATTGTACCCATCTAGTGGGATTGGTAAAATCATGCTCAGAATTGCAACCATGGTTCGAAAATGCAGTTTCAGTGACGGTTGCGGTAAAGGTCATGGTGTCGCGGTAACAAAATTGATGTGGTTACCTACCGCTAAGTATCGGCCGAGACCACAAGATATCGCTTGAATCGGCCTAAAATAAACATTTACAATACAGTCAATATGATATGGTACGGTCTTGTTTTGACACCATGCTTGTAACAGCCTCCATCCAAGTCATCTTCGGCCTACGGACTAGTTCTAAAATCTCTCCTATCACACCCTTCTGGTATCCTAACCAGTACATTTACATGCCAAAACTATTGTGTCTGCTTCCCTCTTATCTTATCCTCAATGTGTTCCGAGTTTTATCTTTTAATGTGTTCCAACCCATACATCTTAACATGTGTATCTTTGCTACCTCATCTTCCTTATATGGTCTAACCTAATAACACAGGTTTCATAGCAGTCTTATAGAACTTTTCTTTCTGCCTTAAAGGTATAATCTTTATTGATTTAACAATTTAAGCCTCCTCGACTTAATCATATGACTCACGTCTTGGTCAATATTCCATTCTTCTAAAAGGTCAAGATGCCTAAATCACTCTCTAGTGTTACCACATGTTCATGCCTCCCTCTCATTGCTAAAATTGCACTCCATGAACTCTGTTTTGCACTTTTGCTTTGACTACGCCTAAGCTTGAGATTATAATGTTAATTCCATCGGCAGTTTCATCAACAAATGCCATATCATCCTCAAGCAACATACTGAATCTGCGTTATTTCCTTTATCACGGTGAGAAAGAGGAAAGGAGTCAAAGCATATTTCTGATGCAACCTTATCACCTTATCGTAATAGGGAAATCTTGTGTTACCCTTCAATGTCTTGATACATGTCCCTCATTAAGGCTATATATAGTACACCCTTCTTAATAATTGCCCATCAAAGCATGTCTCTCGGGATCTCATGTATAAGCTTTCTCTCGTTTGATAAAATTCATATGACCTGTGATACTGCTAAGATGGATGGCATCGTAGTGGGCCATCACAGAATAAATCCAAATTGATTCTCCGACACATTTGTATAGTTCCCCAATCAATTATTTTTTACTCTCCCCTACAATTGTATTGTATAACTCATAAGGTCTATCCTCATATACCTTCCTTTATTTATGTAAATTGGTACAAGGAGAAACCTTTTTGTTGAAATAAGTCTATCCTATGCATTTCCATACCTCCAAAAGATTACCATGTGCCAGTTTTCCGAATTCTTTGCATAGTCCCGGTTTACTCCATGACACTACTTTGACTTCCATTAAACTTCTCATCGAAAATTCTTTCCATCTATTTCATTGCTTTTATTGTAAAAAAATTTGATCTTTATTCTTCACACCTTTCACGGCACAAAGATTCTTTTAAACACTTGTCTTCTTTTAGCTAATTGATGGAACTCCAATTCACCCTCCCTCGAGTCTAGTTTTCGGTGTATCTCTTGGTAAACCTTTGCTTGCTTGTCGAATGACTTCTATTCCCTTCACCTTAGTGTCCTCATATTTTGCAATATTTTCATCATTCCTAAATTTTCCTAGGGCCGGGTAACATTACCTTTTCTTCTTAACCACTAGTTTAACATCCTCATTCCATCATGTTGTGTCTCTTTTTCTCTTTGATTCTCCTAGGACCTCTTTCACTACACTAAAATCAAGCTCAGAATTGTAATCTACCATGACACTATCACAAATCTATTAGGTCATGAAGTTTTATTTGTTCCGAATTATTTGCTAATATTTGAGAAAGTTGGATTTTGAAACGATTTGAGCAGGGTAGCAAATTTACCCTTGCAAGAGAAAATTCAACTCAAATCTGAGCACACGTCCCAGCAGAAATGACAAGATTTAGTGGCAGATGTACTAGGAAAAAAAAATTGCACTACGAAACAGAAAAATACAGACAGCTCGGCTCCTGTTAAAGGATTGTTAATTGTCAACTGTTATAATTGAGAAACAGGTGAGACCAAAATCTCAACCATGGGGGGAGGGAAGGGAGCCCCACAACAGAATCCAATTTTAGCTTGACCTTCTATCTCGGATAATCAAAAGGCTATCTTACCTACATTAACATACTAGTTTGCTCTCAGCATTTTGTCACTGATGCAGTGAAGTAAAGAATAAGAAAATAATATAGCCTTTTAGCTTGCTTCACTCAATTCCTGCTTATTCTACTCCAGCACTAAAAAATTCAGTAAAGTTATGAAAAATCGGGACACAACAAGCAGGTAATAGGTTCACCAACAACAGACTTTGCTCTGGAGAGAAATATGAATACTAATTACTAGCTCTCAAGAGAGAAAACATGGACTTTGGGAACAAATTCAACAATCTGAGGCAAAGCAAGTGCCACATACCTTGTAGGGTTGCGCGAAGGAGTCCAGAGAATACATATCACCACTAAAAGAGAGTACGCAAGCAAAGCCCAAAAGGCAGGAATGATCCATGAAATCCGCCAAAGCTCGCTCAAAGGATCAGTTGCATTGAAATACAACTATAGAAAAAGAATATCATAAGAAATAAGGTAAGAACAATTTATTTCTTTCAATTAATACGGATAAGAAAGAGGAAAATGTGAATAGAAAGTACCTCATAGCCAATCCAAGCAATTGAGAGCACCACGAATATTGCAAGGGAATTTGTAAATTTCCGGTAGAGCTCCAACTTAGCCAGGCTTCTACGAATCTGAATAGAAGAATTAAAAAAAGATTAAGATGAAGAACAAAAATCTTATCTTATCCACAAGCATCATCATATCGAGAAAATCTACATATATTGCATCTACTATTCAGAACATTTCTTTTGGACACCCCCCCCCCTAGTGGGTGCCAATTCAGGATGTTCAGTTTCAATGACGAGTTTTACAGGCAACAAGCTTTGATTGGGATTCGAAAGAGCATTTGAAGTTCAAAATTTCAAATTAATAAAATAACCAAGAAAGAGGAAACGATATGAAACAGTAGTACAAACAAACCTGAAGCTTCTCCAGAGTGTTCGAGAGAGAAGAAAAGATCCACAGAATGAAGCATGTGTCCAGAAACACAACAGGCAACACCAGAACTAATTTTGTTTTCCCAGAGAAATCATTAATGTTGCCCAAATGTTCATACAGCTCAAGCGCTTCAGAGGCAAGAAAGTAAACAGCCCCAAATAGCAGAACCTTCGACGTTATAGCCCCTAAAGTTGGTTTGACTACACCATATCCCATGGAAACAACCAGAAGGAGAAGACGGGAGAGAGTCTTTTTAACTGCAGTAAAGGTTACTGCCCACATAGTGACCCCCATTGGTCTAATACCAGTTGCATTCAGATTTGAATAGTCAAAATACCATAATGCCATTTCAAGCATACCAAGGGAGATCACTGCTGTAATGTGATAGTGCAGTTGTATAATATCTTTCCAGAACTGAACAAAACGCAGTAGCCAACCGAGTCCTAGCAACAGGTATGCTAAAGACATGAAACCATAAAACTTCATCAAAGGAGTCATTTTTCCAGGCAAATAACCATCTGGATTCTTCCATACCGTTCTTCCACTAATTGTTGTACCCTTTAGTGTCGGATCACAATACATAAAGTACAGATAATACATCCCTGTGCTGTTAATGTCAACAGACTTAAGAGGCATCGTGGCTTTATCATTATTTCCTTCAAAAAATATCTTGATCCGTTGGGGCCATTCACGGTTTTGCGGATTAGGATGCATTATAACCTCTCCCACTTTGCAATGCCCCTCATTTGCAAGGGTGTGATTGCAACAGATAGCATCCGTTTTAAGATATGTTCCACCAATCCTTTCCCGGTCTTTAACCTCAACTATGATAGCTTCCACAGTGCCAGTATATTGCTGCCACTCGTTCTGCTTCGCTGCAGACTCCTTTGTTCTCGTCAAAGTGATGGATTCAAATCTGAAATGCCAAACCCATCATACCAAACCAAGCGTTAGAAACTATAATCTGAGCACATACGCCTGTTGCAACTAATGTTACCATATATACAAAAAAAAATGCAGAAACTCAATAGATCTTTCAGTTCGGCAATAACTGTTGCTTGAATAAGTAACAAAATTTAGCTCTTCTATCCCAGAACAGTAAGAACATTACTATGCTACGCCAGCCTAACATGATGAATTGTTTTCTACATTTAGTAAGTTAAACATTTAACTTTCACATATATGCCAAAACTGAGAATTACAAGACACAACTACCTTGTGGTGCAGGAGAGAAATTAAAATTAAGTTTAGGATGATTATGATTGCAGGATAAGACCTACTTCCCATCCCAGTCATCAGTGATGCCAGAATGATAGTATAATAGACTAGCCCAGGAGGGCAGGGTACTTCAGTAATACACAATAATTATGGTGTTAGCTTGGGAAGTAAGACAAAGTAGACTATAAGTACCTGAGATTAGGAAGAGAAAGGCAGGAAAAATATTGAAAAAGCTTCGCTTAGTTTTACTTAGTTTTCATTGAGCTTTTTGGGAGTGTGACCAAGTCACTCGTGCAATCTACCTTAACCTTTTGTATTTTCCGTTTTATCAATCAAAAACTCCATTTTCATCATCTCCATTTTACCAGTCTATCACAGACAGTTACTCGTGACAAGATAGTATACCATCTATGTCCATGTCGGTTAGATACCCAGATAGTCGGATACCCCAGTAGATAGCCGGGATGACAAAGTCACATCAAAGCCACACATGTGGCATCATCTCAGAAAGCCTTAAGTACATTTATTACTACTATAATAAGGCAATTGTACTTAAGGAGTAGGCATGCTGACACATAGGTCCACTCTTACTTTAGTTCATTTCACTCATTGCATCTCAGCTGCATCACTAACTTCACCATCAGACTAGGATAGGAGTCTTACAGGAAACACCTTCAGTTCTTCCATCCCGAAACTATTGCAACAGAATTCCTTGATATCAACCCTTAATAAAATCTGACCTACTCTTATAAATAAGCTTCTTTCAGCTTCCCCTTTCCCTGCTCCAATACCCTCCCATCCCATATGTCAATTGAGAGGAGCATATGATAAACGAAACAGACCTTGTCACTACATTACACACATAACATACAACAGGAATTTGCTAAGGTATCAACCTTCATTGCAGAAGAAATTTTAGCCTGAAAATCTATCTGATAATTTTTTTCAATTAACCTCAAAAAAGTCGCAATAACGTGTGCACACATAACCACCAAGCTTTCACTAGCTACAACAGGTGGATAACAAGATTCACCACCATATAAGGCCCCTCAAAACATCCATAAATGAAGCTAAACACATATCATTATTGATAACAAAAATCTCAACATTAACTGAATGCAATTTCATTATGACGCTCACCGGCGCAATTCTCCTTACTTACTTATATGCAAGAGATCAACCAAACCATTCATGTTAATCAGTAGCGGATTTTGGCCAAAATAATATAAGTGCACTCAATCAATCTATATATGTCACATAATCTTTTTAGCCTAAGAATTACATTACATGCATTTTCTAAAATGGTATTAAATTAAGATATTATGACACTATCAATACTTATTTAAGTACAAGATATAAGAGTTACATATATCACATTCCTATTCTTCATGCATTCTATAGTTTATATAATAAACAATCCAAAGAACATCCGAGGCCCCAATGGAAGATCATCCCCTGACGACAACGAACACGACGACGATCAAACAAGAAGAAATAAATACCTGATAAAAGACCTTCCTTTGTAACTTTTCTCAGAGGAATAAGAGTGATCAGAAATTTTAGAAGCATAGAGACCTTCACTACCGCCATGGAAGAAGAAAGCGTTAGACTGAGGAATGAAATCCTCATTTCTGTAATCGTGAATTGAACATTCAACTTTTTTAATTGAATTAAAGAAGAAGATGATGGTGGTGAAGAATGTAAACCCTAATTTAAACCCTAATCGGAAATCTCTCTCCTCCATTGTTAATGGGTTTTAAGCTTTCTCTCTCTAAAAGGGGGAAAGGATGAACACGACGTGGCGCTATGGTGTTTTTTATTTGTTTTTTTTCATAGTAGTGCATATTGAGTAGATAAAACGTCGTCGTATCACAAGACACGTGCCTTGTTTACAGGTGAAACTATTTGGAGATTAGTTTTGTTTGTTTATTTATTGTTTGCCTTTCATAACAACTGTATTGTACAATGTACATGTCCCCATTGACCCGAACTCGACTCCACCGATCAGCATCCGGCCTGATTTTACCCGACTTGAACCCGATCCGAACATCCAAATTGGCAGCTTTATTGAAGACAACTAAGGATCAGGTTGCACGTGAGATTAGAATGGTAACCTCTAAAGCAGGTGTTGGAAGTCTGTATGAATTTATTTCGATCCCATAACCAATAAGCTCTTTTAGTCTCTACGTCTAGGACTATTTTAAATCAATAAATTATAAGTATTAGTATTTTGTAGACTTTTTTCTTGTTATGAATAATCGCCTTCAAACCAAATTTGTCTTACCCTCCTCATACCTTCAAAGTTAGACCTTGTGCAGTTGTGTTCATGACATTGAAAGTCTTGAGTTCAGGGGCATCTTGGAGGTGGGATTCGCTTACCCTCTCCAAACACGCAAGATCTTGGGCTTAGCTAGGTTTGACAGTACCTGAGCAGTGGGCCGTGACTTTGAGCCGAGCTCGAGCTCGATCAATATGCCGCCGAGCCGAGCTTGGTCGGCCACATATTTGAGAAGTGAAGTTAGTGAACTTTTCCTTGTGATGTGTGCTAGTGCTAGTGTTAGTGTTTCTTGGAATCCCTTGATACGTGCGATTTGGGGCTTTGGGTGATATATATTAATTTTGGATTAACCCAGTCTAATGCAAATAAATAAACTAATGAATCATTTGATAGACGTGTTAAAAAATAGCGGTCTTCGTAACACATTTAGCGTAATTTTTGAGAAAAAGTTCATGTCATTTTCCATGGCAATGACTAATGAGAATCCATTCTCAAATATGTGTATTTTTCATAATTTTGTATTTATTATCCATCATCACATTAGATGTAGTATATATTAGAATAGAAATTTGTGGAAAAAAGATCAATCCTTTGGGGATAAGGGTATAGTACCATGAAAATGAGTTAGAGTATTTGTTTATAAGTTACATATGTTCCTATTGTTATTAATGTCATTTAGCCGTTGTTCTTTGGACTGATTTATTGATATAAGTTTCATTTCACATTAAACTCAGTTCAGTTCAGTGCTTATCGAGTTAGGGATTTTAGTTAATTTCAGTTTAATTTAGTATAGTTCAGTTCGGGTACAATCCAGTTAAATCAAGTTCACTTCAGTTTAGTTTAGCTCCATTCATTTTGAAAGACCGGGGCTTTAGTAGTGCCCTACCAAATAGGTAGTACTAACTTATAGCATAAGACACTAATTTATATAGTCATAGTTCCAACTGCGAGTAGTACTTGAGTTAGTAATATAATCTGTAACTCATGATTTGGAGCTAATAAGCTCAACCTTATGAGACACTTTGGGAGTTGAGATTTCATATTTTCATTGCCACTGGACCTTCCCGCAGTTCTTAAGGGGCATGTGCTTTCAACTTCTAATGGTGCTAAAATGGCAACATCCGCCTACTGAATAAGTAAAAGGAAAATTTGATAAAAACCACCTTAACTTTCCAAGTTTTTTAAAGTTACCACCTTTAAATTTTTTTTAAAATTACCACCATAACATTACAAATTCCTTTAAAATTCCCACCACTTGACGGAATATTCCAATTATCTCCGTTAGTGGCCCCAAATATTAACTACCCTTCTTCATCCTCTCCTTTCAAACCACGAAAACCCAAATTCATTCCAAAAAAAACCCCTAATTCTTCAATTGTGACCTAAATTTCGCAAATTTGGACGGATTTGAGACCTAATTCGCACATTAGCAACATCGATGACACTAAATCAGGTAATTTGAGTTGTTAATTTTTTATCAATTAGGGTTTCTCTAGGGATTGTTTATCCCAGATTTTTCATACCCTTTACTAGATGCTAATTCCCAAAATTTTGGCCATTAAGTGAATTGATTACATTGGAAACATTTACATTTAGCTAATATGAATGTTTAATTCTCACTTCTTGCTTCAATTTTGATTACAGAACTAACATAAATCATTCCCCCAATTTTTTGTTCGATGAAACCCTAGATTGAAAAATCCCCAAAAAACCCTAATTTTGTCAAATTACCACTTCAAATAGCATAGATTTAGCTCGTCTGTGTTGCTAATGTATTTTTAGGGATTAATTCTGTCCACATTCGACAAATTTGGGTAGAAATTGACGAACTAGGGTTTTGTTTTTGGTGAAATTGGGATTTCGTGGTTTGAAAGGAGGGAATGAAAAAGGGTAGTTAATATTTGGGGTCCACTAACGGAGATAATTGGAAAATTCCGTGGTGGGAATTTTAAAGGAATGTGTAACGTTATGGTGGTAATTTTAAAAAAAAAATTAAAGGTGGTAACTTTAAAAAACTTGAAAAGTTAAGGTGGTTTTTATCAATTTGTCCCAAGTAAAATATCAAAGTGAATACTGTTTCATAGACAAGGTTACTTATTTTTTAGAAGCCTAAAGGCGATCTTCACCTACTTAATAAGTACTGTAATGTATAAGAGTGAGCAATGTTTCATAGACAAGGTTACTTATTTTTCATATCTCCTATTTGCAGTTTTATATTTGCATAAATTATTAAAAGATGCGACATTCTACAAAGAACTCCATTCTGAAATGGATTAAACTAGTAACTTGTTCTCTTTTTAACATTGGAATTGGGCCATTGCATAACTTTAATTTTAAAATAGGCGGTCTCTTACAAGAATAGTTGTTATATTTTTGATTCACCACTAAAAGGTAATTTGATCCTGTACTCCTATATAAAATCCTATTTAGATTCATGTGTTAGCGTATGTCCATCTATACACTTTCGACATATTATCTCTTTACTCAAATGTTGTAACCCATATTTAGTATTTTAAACATCCCCACGTATTTCAACACCGACGATCTTGACCATTCTGTCTTCAGACTCGAACAGCTCAGCAACACGGACGGATTTTATTGCCGCGAGTACATTTCGGCAACCTACATACAAAACAGTAAATGATCAGTAGACCACAAAAAGAGTCGGGCAAGCTTAATAGGATTCCTTTAATCATCCAAACTTTCACCTGTTGCGCTGTTGAAGCTTGTTTAGGAGACTTGTCCGGACGCACACGAAGTACAACAGGATTGCGTAAAGAGAGACCCTACAACCAATAAATTTTTAAGAAAACCCCATGGAAGATTCACAAGTCAACAAAATGAAGTAATGTCATGCATAATAAACATCTAGGTCTCAACCTTATCAGCATCAATACCATCGACTAAACCAACAGCTGCAGAATAAGCTGGACTGACTGTTATCCCCCCAGCTTTGACCTCCCACACCTGCCATTAAACGACGCTCACACAAAGTTTAGCAGTAAAGTAACAAAATGAACATGAAAAGGAAAGGAAAAGATGCTCCTAAAACAGATGCAGGGGCAAATACTGAGCACAGTTTGAGGCTTTGTACATCCTTATCAAAGACCATTCACATTATGTTTTTACAGAGGCAAATACAAAGGATAGATTGGGAGATATTAAGATGCATTTACATAAAAACTAGTAGTTGCACCCATGCCGAATATTTTCAAGTAAAATATCATTTTTTAATCATTAGTTCACTAAAAAAAACAATAAAGAATAAACCCCAAGCCTCCTTCTGCCAACCCTCCCACCCCCAATCACCACCCCTCCCCTTCCACCAGCCTCTCTAGTCCCAAAACCACCAGCCCCTGCTCTCGAAAACAGCCTCCACCCACTGAAAAAACCGTTTTTTTTTCCTGTCAGTGGAGATCATTTTTGAGGGTGAGGTAGTGAATTCGGGGCTGAGGTGGTTTTGCAGGGGGGTTGCTGATTTCGGAGGGTGGGATCATTTTCAGGGGATGGGGGGATTAGTGGTGAGGATGGGGCAGCTGTTGCAGGGAGTGGGGCTGGTGGAGTCAGGGCTAAGGGTTATTTTTTAAAAAAATTGAAGGTTTTTTCTATAATATACCCATGTGGTTTTACGTTTTCTAAGTTGTACCCCATTATTTTGAAACCTCTCTACGTACCCTTGGATATACAGTTTTTTATCAGTTATACCCAAAGAAAAAATCCCCATCATGCAAAAATGAGGTAAAGACGCACTTTTTCAATAGTTAAACATGTCAAAAACCCTTAAAAACCCTTAAATCACAATCTAAAAACAAAATCTCATCAAACTGAGAACTGGAACGCCGAAAATTAAATTCTCATCAAGCTGAATTTGGGTAACTGATTAAAAAATGTAAGACCAAAGGTACAATAGAGAGTTTTCAAAATTATAGGGTACAACATAAAAGCACAGGGCTATATCATAGAAATCCCTTAATAATTAAAAATGATTTTTAGATTGAATTTGCAAAAAAGAGTAAGGCTATTCGATAGCACTTCGAAAAGTGTTGGCTACCATAATACCATTTACTTCCTCCGTTTCTTTTTAATTGCAACGATTTGACATAAAGTAGAGAGAAAAAATGTCCAATCGTTGCAGTTAAAAAGAAACGGAGGAAGTATATATAATTGAAGTCCAAGCTAGCACATAGAATATCCCAAAATAGAAATAGAGGATCATAAAAAGGTGAAAACAAGAATCCCCCATACTCACAGAAGCAAGGGAGAAAAATCACAAATTCTTGTAGCAACTTCAATATCATACCTCTGAGGGTTCAAACCACACGTGTGGTTGAATTTCATCTGCGTTGTATTTGTAGTAAGGCTGCACAACAAGAAAACTCAGTTTGTAGTTTAATCTGACTAAAGAGCAGAATGTGCACATCCTGGGATAGATAGAATAAGAAACAAACCTCTGCACTGGTTAGGACCTTAGACTGAATTTTGTTATGGAAATCAAGCAACATTTGATCAGAAAGCCCAGAGCCTAACAAGGAATTCAGCAAACAATCATAGTTGAAACAATGAAGAATCCTTGTGCAAGCATAGAAGAAATTTGAATAATCACGCAATTCTAATGAACCTGCTCTGCATACGGTTTGGAACGTTTCAGTCTCAGGGTCATAGCAAGCAAGAAGATAAGTCCCATAAACACCTACATATAAAATGAGGAGTAAAAAACTGAGTATCAACACATCTGAGATGATTAGCACATATTCTGAGCTCAGATGTCCAAGATTGTCGAAGGAGAGGTTAATTACCTGCACGCTTGCCACGGCCATAATAAGCACCAACAGGTACTAGATCGAGCGAGTCCCACATGCTGCAATAGAATGAAATGCCCAAATCAGCATAAGAAAATTGATGACAGAGCGTTTAAATGATATAAGTATCACCAACCTTTCAATGAAATCTTTCTTTAACTTAAGCCACTTGCGTTTTCCAGGTTCATATATGGAGACCTTGCCCAACTGTTTGATCATCAGACCCTCGCAGCTATAAAACAACAAGTAGTCAAAATACAGCAGTCAAAAGTTTTCTTTTTTCCTTCTTCTAGTCAACATTATAACCTGAAAATTGAAGATTAAGGCATTACAATCTCAGTGGATGAGTGATATGTATCTCCCTAGTTTAGCTTTCTTGATTCCCTTTCTTTACTATCTTTTTTCCCCTCATCTTGTACTTATTTTCTCCTCACATTTTACTTGGGATTTGAATATTCCATGAATTATCCTATCTTTTCATGGTTTTCCCCTCCTTTTTCCGTGTTATCTGTATTTTGGTTTGCTTGGTTTCTTTCTGGAGCATGGTTCGAAAATGCGGTTTGGTCGCAATCACGGTAATGGTCACAGTGTCACAGTAACGGAGCTCATGCGGCTGCCGCCATATGTGGGCCGCGACCGCAAGATATCTCGTGAATCGGCCTAAAACACGGGTTTTTACCCCTCGGCAGTATCGGACTATCGGTTCGATAGATTTGAAACCTTTACCATGCGGCGGATACGATATGGCCTTGTTTTAACTTTTAACACCATGTTTTGGACTAACAAATATAGGAAGCAAGTGAAGGAGGTAAAGAGGAGCAAGCCTAGCAGCCACCCGCACAACATTATGCCCGTCCCAGCCCGCACTTAGTTTGAAAACATTCCAGGAGCCCATCTCAGCTGTTTTAAGGCACATTAATGGATTTTAGAGGTTGAATTTTCAGATTTTTAGTAACACTTCTCTACTCTTTATCTTCCTTTATTTATTTTATTTTGTTTTGGACTCTCTTCTATTATTGCTTTGCTCATCTTTTTTCTAATACTTCATTACAGCTAATCAATCTCCTTAATCCTTGCTTAAGTTGTTGATTAGCACTCTAGATTTCTCTATTGCTTGAATATTCATTAAATGAAACATTGATGATGGATTATAACATGGGTTTTAGATCTGTAGTTGCTATTTGCTTAATAACCTTAGATTTGCCTCCACTAAGACCCCTTTTCCATATGCTAAAAGTTGACCCTTCTACCATTTGAGATTTCGAATGTTGATCAATTTGACACAAGGATTCGTGCTATTTTGATTATTTTTGATAACTTTCACATGATGATTATGTAAATTCTTAGTTAAGGGGTTACAGTAAACGTGTAATGGGTTGGTTTGCTAACATGGGATCTAAATATCCCTTTGAATCATGGATTAGATTAGTTGATTGGTTAGTTGATAACTAAGGTTGTGTTGAGCGACTCAACCTAAGTTCGATTTGACCGACTAAATGACCCTTGGTCAATTTGTGATTAGTTAAAAAATTGGATAGCCTATGCCCTCTATAGTGCCATTAAAACCGATATTCATTGAAACTTATCTCCAACAACCAATATAGGTGTTGTAACTATGAGTATCCAAGAGAGCATCTAAGGAAGTTCACGAGTTTTATCTATGGTGAAGCACATTGGGGGTTACTCAAGACCATCTTAGCATGTTCAAGTTCTCGCTCAAGGACCAAGCTTCACATTGGATTACAACGCCCCCTCCTAATTAATTTGACTACTTGGGATGATATTATCCGAGCTGTCCTTAGTCGATTGTAACTTATATCATTGCAAAAGGTCAGCGGAGATGTAAGCAAATACCATGAAGTTCCAAGTTACAGTTTTTCATACAGTTTGATTAATGCATGTGAAAGTTTGAAAGCTTTATTGAGAGAATGTCCACACTACAACATATGATAGTGGATGAAACATCATTATTTCTACAATGTTCTTTCAATCCAAAACAAAACTAAGTCTCACTGGAGACTTTTGAGAGTGTGAGGCAAAATGGTCGTGATTAGAGTCAAAGTAAATTTTTGAAAGAGCATTGATGTCAACCTCCATGAGAGGAGGTATAAGATAGCATCGGTTCACTTACCTCTCAAATAGATGCTTGGATGACCTAATTAATATATCTCCTTCTCTCCTTCCCTTTCAAATGTCTCTATGTAAAACCGTCAATTCATGAGCGCCCCCCCCCCCCCCAAATTTGCAACAAATGAATCATTGTAAATACACTCCAAATGCTATGATACAAGGATGGCAATGGGTGGGCTCCTGGTCGGGTATAGTGAGACCCAGACCCGAATTTTTTGAATTGGACCTAGACTCGGCCTAGAACCGTTGGATTAAAAAACTAACCCAAGCCGGCTGGGTCTAGCGGGTTTTAGATTCGATATGGGTCTCAAAGAGGTCCTTAACTTTCAATTATTTTTTTTATCGCGCATACGCTAGCAATGTTTTTGTATACATATTTTTCGCCATTTTCAAAGTATTTAACAAAATTAGCATTAAGGATTATTGCTTTACAATTCAATTCATAGTATTATTGCTTTACAATTCAAAAGAAAAAAAAAACTATGAATTGAATTATAAAGCAATAAAATTAAACACTTATAAATAACTTTCGACATTCAACTTATAGCATGGCAATAGAAATGCTTTAATAAGTCGTTTAGACAAGCATATGTTCGACTTTCTATAATCAAAAACATGAAGCTACTGATATAAGTACCTCGCAGAAGAAGATTTCTCCAAAAAACTTCGCAACATTTCTACATTACTTGATGTTAGTTCAGCTGCATACTGAAGATATCCAGGTTCCTCCTCAAATGCTGCATGTAACTTCTGCAAGGAAGACCTCTATCTGTCAAAACAGGGCATTAGTAATAAAACATCGGCTGTATTGGGGATTGTCAGTATCAGGGAATATCAGCGTCAATAGTGAGGGAAGGGGAAGAGGGGTGGGGGCGGACGGGCAGAGGTGAGCCGGAGTGGGGTTGGGGCAGCATTGGGTACGAGGAGAGAGGGAGAAAAGGGAGAGTGTTTTGGGTTTCATCTCAGCCATCAGATTTAGAATAGAGGGCTAGAATATAATCTTATGCTCTCAGAGTCTCACCATAAGGGGTGATCTCGTGTGAATCCAACCCTATTGGTAAACAGAAAACTAGAATCCAAGCCACTGGAGAATGATAAGCAGAGAAGCAATTATGTGATAGATATCCAGACTCCACAGGAGAATAATAAGCAGAGAAGCAATTATTTGCTAGATATCCAGACTCCAATACACAGCAGAAGCGAGAGGAAAGGAAAGGAATTTTATGAGAAAAAAGAACCAAAAAGGGTGTTTACAGATTACAACACAGACATGGATATAGAAGAACTTTTAGGTGATATTAGACCAAAGAGGTGATGGTAAGCGGATGGACCCTTTAAAAAGAAAGTAAATAACTAAACGGTTTACAACTGCAAGCAGGAAAATCTGTCTAGAAGCAACTAGAAAGTGAAACAGCAGAAAGAAAGTGAAAGTAACTAGTATAAATGGTAAATACGGGTTTGTGGAGCTTTACCTCTCTGCGAACAGTGAGTTGTTCCTCAATTAAGTGATTGACCATTCAGATATAACAAATCAAAAGCAAATGTGCATGCATGGACCTTAATATCATGAATATCAACATTCTTACGGCTGCGAGTGCTGAGTTTCTGAACCACAAATCAAATGTGAATAATCAATATATAAGAATGAGCAAAAACTACAGCACAGTGAGATGCCAGCACAATCAAAGTGTTGGCATGACTATATAATCACAGTTGATCAGTTGACAAAGTACAGAAACAGAAAAGGCGAACACCAAAAATATGCAAAAAAAGGAAATAACGGGAAACACAGAGTTTCACATTGATACAACATACTTAAAACTTACTTACCTATTACTAATGGGGCCAAATTTGTGTACAATGTTCACATTTCCAAAGTGAGCAATACAGTGTGAAATTTGCCTAAATACAAAGTTACCTTGCGCAATTGACCCATTTCTCTTTAGTCTCTTACTTACAGCGGCCACTAGCCAACCCCGACCCCAATTTTCAAATGTTCAGATGTCATATTTCATTTACGGGTTTTCGGTAGATTTGGGCATTTTCAATGATAGTTGGGAAGACCGTATGCTACTTTATAACCAATACCCTTTCATAAGATAATACCCAGTGAGTTCCACCAGCTTCTAGCTATGGATAGGCTCGCTTCGCCTGAGGGTAAGAGCAGCAGCTCCATGTGTTTTCATCAAGCCAAAGGACGATCACTTCTCAAACCTAGTTCAGGTTCCTTCTCTGGATTTTCTTACATTGTATTCATCATCATTTTAATCAATCCCACTGCTCCCAATAAAACCCTCATTTCCAACGGGGTAGGGTGTATCCACTAGCGAGAATCTAAATCTAAATACAAGAAAGATAACACACAAAGTACCTGAAAAGATAGAATTTTTCCTTCGTCACGGTCGTAGGCAACAAGTTCGCAATCCAGAATAAATGACTTTACACAGGGTCTTTTGAGTCTGTATCCAAAGGGAACATTAAATAAGCATACAGAAGAAAGAATGTAAACAAAGATGCTCATAATTACTGCAACATTTTGAATCTAGTCGGCTACAATGATGCAATAGCAGAATAATAAGAAAGACAACAACATAGCAGATAAGAGATGCAACATTTAGAAGCCTATAAAAACAATAAGAAACTAGCTCCTCTAAACACAGTAAAGCAAACATGCAGTTACCCTCATAACTTATCTTCACACAACCACTGATTTTGAAGTTCAGTCGGTAGGAAGAAATGACATTATTTGTTGGTCCAATATAGCAAAAAGGTTAAGAAAACTAGTAAAAAAACTCAAGACACTTCAAATGTAGTTGGCCGTTTGCACTGGCTAATTATAAGACTTCTTTTTGCAACAAGTAGATCCCATTTGGTATATGACAGTATTAAACATGAGAAGAAGCCTTACCTAGGTCTAACTAAAATCTTCAATAAAGATAGATATTTAACGCCGAAGCAACTCACATTCAATGATTCAAAGATTTACAGGAATTAATACGTTAATTTACCTTGTTACAGTATCAACAACGTCTGGAAACTTCCCTGTACTACGTTCAAGGCTTCTACTATAAATTTCAACCTTGCCATTCTCGAGTAAATGTATCTGCAGAAAACACATAAAGCTGAGAAAGATACACACAAGGAAATTCAGAATAGCAAAACAGCCAATAGGGGAACTAATGCAGAAAAGAGATTCCCCACAGAAATTAAATTACCTGAGCTCTTTCACCATCATACTTGTATTCACAAGAGTACGGTACATTCCCAAATTCATTCACAACATCAGTTACGAATCCAATTGGTTTCGATAACATGGGCTCTAATGGGATACCCAATGAAAGTCCACAGACCTTTGGAAGGTTCCTGACACCAACACTGAATAGAGCATCAACTATCTTCTCGTAGACAGGAAGAACAGCATAAGCTCGTTTGACAATCTCTACAGCCTAACTTGAAGGCAACATACAACACAAACAAACAAGAGCCATCAAGGCCATCATCATCATTATCATACGCAAGGTTTTAGTTCAATACAAAGTCAAGTTTCTAAAGTACACAAGTGAACTAGCTTAGCTTTATTTCTAACAAACCACAGAAGAATCTCACTCTCACCTGCTGAAAATATGGCGGATTTTCTTTCTCAAGAAAGACAGCTGCACATCCTAATGCATCTAAAATAGTGGCATCTGAAAATCCGATACCCAAACCTTTCTGCAATAAAAACACATACATTGCTGACAAAGAAGCACAGAAACAAAAATCCAATAAATAATACTGTATATGATATAGTCACCTTAGGCAGCAAAAGACGATTAGGTACTTGGGTTCACAATTACTGGCAGCCGCAAGAAGTCGCTCTAGAATATGTATCTTCTTCTTTTTGCTATCATTCCCAGACACCTATGCTATGAAGGAAGCAGTTAGTTAATAGATAAAACAGACTAATAAGTGCTTGTTTGGTCGAATGTAGGAAGTGTAAATTCCTTATAACTCTATTTTTCCATGTAATTGTATTTCCTAGGAACTGCTAAATGTTGTTTGGTGATTCATTGGAAATAGAAATTTCCTACATTTTGTGGGAAGCGGAACTTCCAGGACTTTCTACTTCCCATGAAATTACCAACCAAGTAAGACCAAAGAAATCCAAATTCCTAGAAATTTTAACTTCCTACGCTAAACAATGTCAACCAAACAACACGTAAGTTCAGGAATTCAATATATATAAGTTCAGTTCAGGAATTCAGTAAAAATAAGTTCAGTTCACTACCTATAAACTACCTATAAGTTCAGTTCACTACCAATAAATTCAGTAAAAATAAGTTCAGTTCACTACCTATAACCTACCTATAAGTTCAGTTCACTACCAATAAGTTCAGTAAAAATAAGTTCAGTTCACTACCTATAAGTTCAATTCACTACCAATAAGTTCGGTTCGGTAAAAATAAGTTCAGTTCAATAAAAATAAGTTCACTACCTATAAGTTCGGTTCACTACCAACTCACTACCAATAAGTTCAGTTCAGTAAAAATAAGTTCAGTTCAGTACCTATAAGTTCGGTTCACCACCAACTCACTACCAATAAGTTTAGTTCAGTACCTATAAGTTCGGTTCACTACCAATAAGTTCAGTTCACTACCAATAAGTTCAGTTCATTACCAATTTTAACTTCCTACGCTAAACAATGTCAATCAAACAACACCTAAGTTCAGGAATTCAGTAAAACTAAGTTCTGTTTAGTAGCAATAAGTTCAATTCAATATAAATAAGTTCACTTCAGTACCAATAAGTTCAATTCACTACCAATAAGTAGTTCACTACCAATAATTTAAGTTCAAGAATTCAGTAAAAATAAGTTCGGTTTGATAAATAAGTTCAGTTCAGTACCAATAAGTTCAGTTCATTACCTATAAGTTCAGTTCAGTACCAATAAGTTCAGCCCACTTCCTATAAGTTCAGTTCACTACCTATAAGTTCAATTCACTACCAATAAATTCAGTTCACTTCCTATAAGTTCAGTTCAGTAAAAATAAGTCCAGTTCAGTAAAAATAAGTCCAGTTCAGTAAAAATAAGTTCAATTCAGTAAAAGTAAGTTCAATTCACTACCTATAAGTTCAGTTCAGTGCCAACCAATAAGTTTAGTTCACTACCAATAAGTTCACTTCACTACAAATAACTTCAATTCAGCAAAATTCAGTTGACGAGAACAGAGCCTACGTCACTAATCAATCCAAAACAAAATAAAATCAAACACATAAATTCATACCTCGGCAATCTCCTGAAAGCTAGAATAAACATGAGACACAGACAAAGGCTTAGCTTTAAAATCAAACAACTTAGACTGAGTTCCCTTCGTAGTTTGAGCCAAAACACCTAAATCTCCAACTTCCTTAAACCTCCGTTTAGTAGCACCTAAATCAGCACCATAAGCATTCGCAATAGCTTTAATAATATTATGTTCACCAATACCAAGCTGATCCGATCCTCCTTCCTCAACCGGCGCAATCTTATAAGACGAAAGCCGTAAAATCGCTAACAAATTCTCCTTCGGCGAAGAACAACATGTAATTGCAACTCTAAACATGTTACAACCAATGTTTTTGATTATAGTTCGTTGTGATTCGGCGGACATGAGTTCGTATGCGAAGCAAATGAATACGAAGGGAAGATCATTGGTAGGTAAATGAGTGGAAATAGCATTGAGATTGAATGAGTTTGGTTCTGTTTTTAATGAGTTTGTTGTTGTTTTAAGTTGAAGAAGATCATCAATTGTTGTTGTTGTTGTTGTCGTTGTTGTTGGTGTTGTTGGTTTTTTGCGTTTGAGGTTTTTGCGGGCGGAGGAGGCTAGTAAGACGTCAAAGGCGCTGCGTATGGTGCCGCATTTCTCCATGGCGGCACGGTGGTTATTGGAGGCGGGAGCGTAGACGCGGTGGTTGTTAATGGCTCAAATAATGAGAAATATATACAGACCAAAAATTTCGCCGCAAAAAATATGGGGTTTTGGAATGAAGGTGATGGTAAATACGAGCATGAGTAGGAGGAATGAGGTAAGTTAATGGTTTTTTTTTTGTATCATTACCATGAATAAAGATATTTTATACTCATGTACTTCAATTTGTTATGGAAATGCAAATATATCTAAGTGTTGAATTAGTCTATTGGTTTCGAATAACCTAATACGAGGTCTTTTTTTTTGGGTATATAAGGTTTAATAAACCTTATAGATTATTAAGTTTTGAGTTTCTAGGCCCATTATGTTTAGGTTAACCTTTAAGGTAGCATATATATTAACTTTTGAGTTAAACATTAGTCATATTCAGTATTCACTAATCTGAGTGTTGTCAAACACATCTCTCTTCTTTAAACACTTTCTTCTCATAATAAAATGAAATTTATGTGTGTATCTACTGTTTTACCTTCTTACTTTTTATCACCTATAGACTCTTTTTATTGCCTATAGACTCTGTCATAACGCAAATTAGATGGTGCAGGGAGGAGCACCATGAGCATGATGCTCCATGCCCACGTCATCATGTACGTCAGCATGCTTGCAGTGTACATAGGACTTTTGCTAGTGTACAAAAAAACTTTCATTGTACATTAACCCCTAAATGTACATCAGATTTATTTATTTTTCTCTCTCTTCCATAATTGGACATTTTGAATTCATTTCCCTAAAA
This sequence comes from Patellifolia procumbens, assembly GCA_947645195.1. Taxonomy (NCBI): domain Eukaryota; kingdom Viridiplantae; phylum Streptophyta; class Magnoliopsida; order Caryophyllales; family Amaranthaceae; genus Patellifolia; species Patellifolia procumbens. The sequence goes on along the minus strand of CANSGD010001509.1, from coordinate 99,524 downwards.
ATTTTCCCTCCAAATGTTGCAATTAACTTTTGCATATGTTCTTTTATATAACTTTGTTGTTCACTATGATTATTAAACATGCTCATTTATTTAAATCAAATGTTCATTGTATAATAATACTCAATTCTAAAAAAAAATTGTTCCAATTAACTTTGACACAAAAACTTAATGGGTGAACATATAGGTTTAGACAATATACATGTGTATTTACAATTAGTGAACATATGAATTATGGTATTGTACACATGTGTAAAGCGAGTGAACATTCGTAATTATACAATAGCTTACATGTAAGTGTACAAAAAATCATATTTGAGCGTACATATGTCAAATAATTGATACTTGAACATATATATAATGATATTTGCAAGATAGGGAACACAAGGATATTATTCTTTGAGATATGTACACTCAAATATGATCTTTTAAACACTTACATGTAAGCTATTGTACAATTACTAATGTTCACTCGTTTTACACATGTATATAATACCATAATTCATATGTTCACTAATTGTATAAATACGTAAATTATCTAAACCTATAATTGATTTGTACACTTACATGTAAGCTATTGTACAATTACCAATGTTTACTCGCTTTACACATGTGTACAATATCATAATTCTTATGTTCACTAATTGTATACACATGTACATTGTTGGAGTAGGGGAAGTGGAAAGAAAAATAACAGTAAACCCACCCCTTTGCATTTAATGGTGAATAGTAACGCGTTAAATCAATTACTTTTTGAATTTTTTTGTACATTGACGGACACTCAATGTACACTGAGCAGTCAGGCCAACTTAAAAATTTGTGTTTTGTTATACTTTACTGCGTTTTGGACAACGAGTACCATGCTCATGGTGCTCCCTTGTACACTGTCTACTTATTGCTGTCATAACACTTAGTACAACACTTCACATTAATTACAGTCTACTAACCAAAGGGTTCAAGAATAAGTAAAATAATGAACTATACTTAAGATATACAACTTTTTCCGTAAGTGTATTATCTTATTCTTATCCTTTAAATTTTTACCGTTAAAATTTTAAAACCTAGAAATTTCAAGTTAACACCTTATTATTTTAACTTAAAATATCATATTGTCTATCAATATGCATATGGATAGACTAAACAACACAAGTCTTTGAATTTTTCAATATAATTATTATTAAAGTGAAGATTAGTGTAAAAGATAAAAACAAAAGATCTTTGATGACTAAACCTTATACTTCCTCCGTAACATAATGTTTGCAACAAGTCATTTTGCACGCTTTTTAAGGAAGAGATTTAATGGTATAAACTAGCAAATTAGGCAAAATAATTTTAACACAAGTAAGAATGAGATTATAGATTACTAGTCTTAAAATGGATTTGGCTAATTTGCTTGTTTACACCATTGAATCGCTTCCTTAAAATGCGTGCAAAGTGACTTGTTCCGATCATTATGTTACGGAGGAAGTATATAATATTTAGCTTACAATTACAATAGGAATTAATTTAAATTGAAGTAATTTTCGTGAGTCTTTATTTGCTCACATTTCATGAATTTTAAGGTTTTCAAAATTAGCATAACCAAGACAAGTTCAATAAAATCATACTACAATTAGAGGTAAACTTTTCATTTACTATGAATGATTAAATATGTGACCAGTTTACATATCTCAAAAGGATGGATTAGAATGATACTACGAACCTATTGCAGGAAATAGTTCAAAAGATAAAATTAAAAATAGTCAACTCATAAGTGCCTAAACACTATCTATGATCTCATTATTTACTACCATATCTTCCATATAGGGAAAGAGTTATATTTGAATTTGTTTCCATTTTCCAACCCTCAAAAATGCCTAACAAGCTCTTAACAATGACCAAGCTTCCACAATTAGGGAAAACATTGTTTCACATCATAATCATTTTTTATTTTAACAGACAACATATATATTTTCTCTAAATAAGAAACAGGGAACATATGTAATTCTTGAAAAACAAAAATATACAATTGCAAGCGATAGATAAGAAAAGTACTCTGGCATGCTCACACAGCCGCTACAACCTAGAACCTACAGGTATAAACTCGGTTTTGGGCACTGCCAAGTTCTTTTATTCATATACATTAACCAAACATCCTAAAATCTACCAATAATAATAGGTAAATGATACAAGCAGACTATCTCTGGCAAGAAATTAGCCCGAGACACATCCAAAAAAAACAAGTTATTTTTCTTCACATCAGTTTTTAAATAAAAATAAATAATAATTAGTCCACTCGAAGAATGTCATGTGCTAAAGAAATTCCGATTGGATAAGACCTGTGGATTCTAGTTTTCATTTTTGCAAAAGAAGCCTTTTTTACAGCAGCTTCATCAAGATCATCTACCTTGGAGCTGGTTATTGGTTTCTCCACAATGCTTGACATAGGTGAATCTGTTAAGAATTGCAAGCCCTGCCGCAAAGGGTGGACAATATAAGCAAACGAAATTTGTAAAAAGAGTGACAATGGAAACTCTGATACTCAACAAACCTTCCGCGAGTTATCCTCGCAAGTAATTTTTGGCGGGTCAATCTTTGATCCAACATCCTATCAGCAAAATCAAACATCACTAACAAAACCCAAGTATTTATAGCCCAAGCTAAAGTAACTCCGAAAGGTTGAACTTTGAAGATAGGGAGGCAAAAGGATAACACACCAGAGAAAAAGTTATGCACAAGCCCAGATAAACAGGAGTATAAAGGCTATGTACTTCAAATTTCACTTTATCCATCGTGTTTTACACCACCCACAACATAAGGAACAAAGATAAAGAGGAACCTTCTCACCTGGAAAAGTTTAGCATTTAATCCTTCCTTGATTCCTCCAGCTACTTGGCATAGATAGTATACACCTGAATTAGTCAAGTCCTGTGCCACACGAAGAAGTAATGACAAGAGCCATATTTTAATCTAGGATCGTTTTAATGATAGTTTGAGTAAAAGCAACTTAACATAACCGGCAGACACTTGCCTGAAACGAAAAGATAATCACATACCTGTTTACTTTCAAGAAGTTCGAGTTTTCCTTCCTGTCAACGAACAAACACAAATTACTATGCAAGAAGATAACAAAGTTTTGGTGCATGCTGATGAATGCTTAAGTCTTGGCAATTCAAAAGGAAAATGAACGTGTAGGACCTAGCTGAACTTTTTCAAGGTGGTTATATTTTCACAAGTTCTATACTTTCAACTTGTTAGTGCTTAAAACTATTGCTTCATTACGTCCCATACACTTTAGTATATCCAACCCCTCCAAACTCTACACTTTAACCCTCGAGTTCCCTACTATGTTCATAAAATTATTAGTGAGACTAATAGTGATCAAATTGTAGTTATGTAATGAATCCATATTACTAGGCTAAGGGTATTTTAGGTAGTTTATAATAATTTAGGGTTTAGAGGTTTAAGGGATAACTTATCTATAAATAGAGCTAAGTAGAGAGAGAGGGGACATGATGAAAATTAATGAGAGAATGAATCTTTTGTAGTGTAGTACTTAGCTTGTATTATTCTTAGGGTTTATGTAATATATCCATCCTATCAATCCAAGTTTCATTTCTAGTTCTCAAATCACCATTAAAATCACTAATCCTTTCCTTACATTATCATCTACCTTATCCATCATTTCCGGTCTATAACAAGTTATCAGCTTGTCAATATTACTACAGCAGTGATCATGCCTTATCCAAGCCTTAGAACCAGACTTATATAGCTAACGGCCCAAAATTTTCAACCTTACACTGTCAACATTTCTTGTGAAATTAACGAGTTATTGAAAAAATGAGCACTTCCAATCTCATTTGCATCATTTTGCATAACCAAGGATATCGACAAGTTTACTCAAAATCATTCCATTTTGAGTTGATTAGACAAAATCTAGAGGTCAAATTTTTTGGAACTTGTGTGCAACATTAATTTGATTAGAATTTGTGAAGGGGAGAAATTTTGAGTCATGGGCTTAGTTGGACAAAGGGAATAAACAAGAAAGTATTCCAACCATAATGCAACTACAATGTAATGAATGGATATTAGTAGGATAAGGGTACTTTTGGTAGTTTATAATAATTTAGGAACTAGGAACTTACTAGAAGTTTTAGGGTTAACTTATCTATAAATAGAGTTAAGTAGAGAGAGTAAGGAACATGAAAAAATATTGATCAAGTTTCTCTTAGTCTTATTTAGTTTTCATTTAGCTTTTTTTGGGAGTGTGACCAGGTCACTCGAATACTTGGCAATTTAGCTTGTAACTTTCGTGCTTTCCATTAAATCAATCACAAACACTATTTACATTTTGTCATCATCACTCCTATTATCTCAGTCTATTACATACAACTTCCAATATTTATGATCATCCCAAAAACAAGAGGTCCCAAAATTTCAAACTCAAAGATGCAACTCCTGCAATCTAATCATCAATTTAAAACTTAAAGAGACAACCATGAAATTCATTTACCATAGTCTAACCACTACTTCTTGTAAACTCCAAGATGCAACTACTGGAATCTAATCATCAACTTCAAACTTAAAGTATTCAAGAGCATCATTAAATCACCCAATTTCCAACACTCTCTCTTGAGACAACATGCAGAAGTATAACTTATACAAGGTGTGCTGTCCAAGGCACACATATTATTGCCCGCAGCATCAATTTTAACATTGCTACACCACATGAAGCCCAATCTTCACAAACACAACCATGATATATTGCACAAGGAAGCTTCTGAAGCAAAAGAACTTTAGTTTACAATAGTCTAATCACTACTTCTTATATATGATTTAATCCTAAAAGCAGCTTTGCAGATTGCCAACTAAAAAAAAAGGTCCATCTCAAGACAAACAGAATCACCAACTTAAGAAAAATCTCCTTACCAATCCATTTACCATCTCGCAGATTGACTCAATGTCAAAACCAATTTGGGAGATGTTTGATTTGACACCAGTAACCTGCATATCCACAAATTTTGAACAGAAAATAAGAACAAGAAAAGCTTGTGATAGTAACTCTATAGTTCATACCTCAAGAAAAGCAAACAAAATACAAGAAATTAATGGAAGTATGAAACTACAAAATCTAGTCATCTTAACTAATCGTAATTGATGTCTTGCCAACATCCACAACGCAAACTCATTTACACACTCAAGCAAACCACAATAATGAGACAAGATCCAGTGCTTTCCTTGGTCTGCAGGAGCACATTCTTCTTCATCAAAAGAAGAATATACTGATGCCATGAAGTTTAGTATAAAATACCATTACATGACACGATGCCCTCCACTATTTAATGAAAACAGCAGATTTTTTTTGATGTTATTGTGTGTGTGTGTGTGTTGGGGGGGGGGGGGGGACACTGGCCCCAACAAAAATAGATAGATAGTTGAAGATTTTTCAGCCGAGATGTTCACTGATCACTGAAATTTTTTTCTAAGAATGTGAATAACCTTAAAAACGTGCAACTCTTTTTACTTCAGACCAGAGATCTAGAAATTCGTACTCTTAGCATTTGAATGGGTGAAAAAATCTGTAATATGGTTGAATTGGAGCATGAAAGAGCATACATCTAGAGGATAAAATTTTTATACTACACCCAACCCTCTTGTGTTGCTCGTTGCTCATTTGAAGTTCAAATGAACAAAATTTACACCATAGAAGATTTCCAAATGAGCAAATGAGCAATAAATACCCTTGGGTGTAGCATCCCATCGTATGCCCGGGTGTAGGCTCAATAAACTCTAGTGCTTAACCTGAATACCATAAGCCAGGGGGAAAATTCAAGTTCTCAGCCATTTGGTAACCAAGCAGTTGATTAAGCTACATCAAAATGAACGATTATATTGGACGTACATACATCATCGAGTATTTTCCCAGAGATCTCTTTCTGTTCTTCCAGCTTCCAGTCTAAGGTCTCCAACCGTTTTGACAAATGTTTTTTGGTCGTCTACAATTCAACATCAAGTAGGAGTTTTAAATTGGTGATAAATGACAGGTAGAAACCAAAAGCACTAACTCTTAACAAAGACCAATTAGTGACGATACTAACTTCCAGTGCATCAGTCAAGTAGTCTAGCTGTTTAGAAACACTAGCAACAGCATTTGCCATATTTTGCTTTGTCACAAACATGACATCCGAAAATGACCAGCCCTGCAATGAAGGTATGATGCGCACGAATTAGAAGAGATACAAATTAATGATAAATGACATAACATTACCTCATAAAATATAGAGCTTATGAGAGCACTTGAAAACACTTGACAAAATAGAGGTAAAAAACAACAAACATGGAATGATGGAATACAAAGTAATTTGACAGATAGATATATGGCAAGTAGTATAACATATAACTAGAAAAGTGTAGGGGGGAAAAAAGACCTTCCACCACATATAACAGTATCCCATCGCTCCAAAAGCAGCAGCTGGCACCAAATAGGATCCATAGCCCCCTATATTTAGCATGAAGAATAGCAAGATATTATATCAAAGAAACAAAAGGCAGACATCCTTTTCTAGGAAATAAAAGAATACTTAATATATATAGATATCGGTCAGCAAGGTGAGATTTCCATACAATTAGTATTAGCACAAAGATCAGATATTACATATATTTATGTGTATACACAAAAAAGGAATTGAAACAATTAAGATGCAGCAAATAGGTGTAAAAACAACAATAAGCATCGTGTTAAGAATCAAACAAACTTAACAAATCTAGCACAGATGATAGTCACTAAGATAGAATATTGATAGCTAAATCTGAAAGAAGAAGCTACAATTCCTCACTCATTCGAGAATGTGAGGATTCTCCCAAAATATTTCTCCACTTTTCATAGATAATGAATTCAGCTCACAATGCCCTTATTTATACACAAGAAGGAGAATTAGATTCTCTGTACCAACCTCCCAGAATAACAGAATTCTGTTGGTACAAATGCCAAGTCATAGGAGAAAGAAAATACAAAATAAAGTAATTAAAGCATTAAAAGACTAATGAGCCCTTAATTTCTAATAACTATTGCTGCTGCTACTCCTTAGCTGCACCTGCACTCCTTCTCCTAGCATAAGTAATGACAATTGGAGGTTTGTCCCAGTTTGTTGCATTACCCCCCACCCAAACTCTCACCTTGTCCTCAAGGTGGAAGGTAGGAAATCTAGCATCCAACAAGGAGAACTCTTCCCAGGTTGCCTCTTGCACACACAAGTTCTTCCAGTGTATCAAAACTTCAGTCATGCTAGCTTCACCCCTTGGGACTTGTCTAACTCCCAACACTGCCTGAGGCCACACATCTAGGACCAGCTCAGGAGAGAGATCAACAGGAAAGGTAGGCTGGGTGAGCTGTCTGCCTTTAGCCTTCTTGAGTTGAGATACATGAAACATAGGATGAATCTTGGCCTGTTCAGGAAGGAAGAGTTTGTAAGCCACCTTTCCAATCTTGGCCACAATTGCAAAAGGCCCATAGTATTTGGCAGCAAGTTTCTCAAAAGGCCTCTTAGCCAGGGACTTTTGTCTATAAGGCCTAAGTTTGAGGTAGACCATGTCACCAACCTCATACTGTACTTCTCTCATGTGAGTATCTGCGTGTAGTTTCGTGTGATTTTGAGCCTTCAAGAGTTGAAACTTCAACTCATCCAAGACAGCATCTCTTTTAATAAGTTGTTCTTCCAAGGTAGCAACCACAGTAGAACCTACTTCATATCTGAGGAGATGAGGGGGATCTCTCCCATATAAAGCTTTGAAAGGAGTGCATTGTATAGAGGTGTGCCGTGATGTGTTGTACCAAAACTCTGCCCAAGGTACCCACTGAGCCCAAGTCCTAGGTTGACCATTGATGAAACACCTTAAGTACCCTTCTAAGCACTTGTTAACCACTTCACTCTGCCCATCAGTTTGAGGATGGTAAGCTGTGCTCTTGCTCAAAATGGTGCCATGCAACTTGAAGATTTCTTGCCAAAACAGGCTCATAAAAACTTTGTCTCTATCAGTTATGATAGATTTTGGAAAACCATGCAACTTAACTATTTCTTTCATGAAAAGTGTTGCCACACCACAAGCAGTGAAAGGGTGTTTGAGGAGGAGGAAATGACTATACTTAGATAGCTTGTCTACCACCACTAGCACTGTATCAAAAACACCTGATTTTGGCAGCCCCTCAATGAAATCCATGGTGATGTTGTCCCAAACCTGGTTGGGAATGGGTAGTGGCTGCAACAAGCCTGCAGGTTTGAGAGTAGAGGTTTTTTGTTGCTGACAGGTCTCACAAGCTTGAACATAGGCTTTGATGCCCTTCCTCATTCCTTGCCAATACCAATCTACAGCCACCCTTTGATAGGTTTTGAACTCTCCAGAGTGACCTCCCATTGGTGAATCATGGTAAGCTTTGAGTATCTGTTCAATCAAGGTAGCTTGAGTTGGAATTACCATCCTTCCTTTGTACTTCAAAACCCCATCCTCTACTGAGTAGTTAGTTGAGGTTAGGGAACCAGAATTAACTGCTTCAGTTAACTGTTGCAGTTGCTCATGTTGCTTAATCACCTCTTTTATATCATCCCATTTCAAGAAACAGGATGTCATCATGTTGTTGTTTTCAATACTCATACCCTCCCTTCTTGAGAGAGCATCTGCCACCCTATTAGAAGGTCCAGGTTTGTATGAGATTTCAAAGTCAAATCCCAATAGTTTACTCATCCACCTCTCTTTGCTCCATGAGATACCTCAAACTCTGTTGATCAATCAGAGTGAATGATGAAGTGTCTACCCATCAAATAATGCTTCCATTTTTGCACAGCCAACACCACAGCCATCAATTCTTTCTCATAAATTGATTTAGCCCTAGCTCTAGGCCCTAGGGTTAGACTAAGTAGGCAATAGGATGCCCAGGAGGACAGCTCCTAAACCAAAAACAGATGCATCAGCTTCCACCACAAATGGGAGAGTAAAGTTGGGCATATGAAGGACAGGGCAGTTGCTAATGCTTCTTGAGTTGTTCAAAAGCCACAGTAGCTTCAATAGACCAACCATAGTTGTCTTTTTTGAGTTGTGAAGTGAGTGGCAAAGCAATGTTAGCATATCCTCTAATGAATTTTCTATAGTATCCAGTTAACTCCAAGAATCCCCTCAACTCCCTTAGAGAGTTTGGAGTTGGCCAAGTTCAAATAGCTTGGATCTTGGCTTGATCCACAGCCACTCCTTTTGCAGAAATCACATGGCCTAGGTAAGCTACCTCTTCTTTCCAAAATTCACATTTTTTCTTGTTTGCATACAACTCATTGTGCTGTAACAAGGTAAGTACCATCTCTAGATGCTTTTCATGCTATGTAACATCCTTGCTATAAACCAGTATATCATCAAAAAATACCATCACAAACTACCTTAAAAAAGGTCTAAACACATCATTCATAAGGGCTTGGAAAGGAGCAGGTGCATTGGTTAGGCCAAAGGGCATCACTAGAAATTCATAGTGACCCTCATGAGTTCTAAAAGCAGTTTTTGGGATATCATCTTTTTTCATCCTTATTTGATGATATCCTGATTTAAGGTCAAGCTTAGAGAAAATGGTGGAGCCATGAAGTTCATCAAGCAATTCATCAATAATGGGGATAGGGAATTTGTCCGGTACAATAGCCCTATTTAAAGCTCTATAATCAACACAGAACCTCCATGATCCATCCTTTTTTTTAACAAGTAAAACAGGACTGGAATAGGGGCTAGAAGAGACTTGTATTATTCCTGCTTGGAGCATGTCTTTTATGAGTTTTTCAATTTCATCTTTTTGGAACTGTGGATACCTATATAGTCTCACACTAATAGGGTTTTCTCCTTGTTTCATGACTATAGAATGCACATGATTTCTACTAGGAGGGAGCCCCTGAGGCATATTAAATACCTGTTCATAGTTGTGTAGCAGTCTCTGCAGTTCTGGTGGCCCTTCAATATCTTCCTCTATTCTCTTTTCTTCAGTCTGCAATTTCTTCAACTCCACCAGCACTCTTCCTATTTCCTTCCTGATGGTTTTCATCATGGCCTTTAGTGAGATGCCAGTCCTTCCCAAAGAAGGATCACCTTTCAAAGTAATGGACCTCCCATCTAATTGGAACTTCAGAGTTTGGGTCTTCCAATTAGTGCTCATGGTGCCCAATTTTTCTAACCATTGGATCCCCAAAATTACATTGAGTTTCCCAAGGGCAAGGGGAGAAAATCTTCCACCACCACAGCTCCCTGTAAAATCACCTCCACTGACCTACACTCTCCTTCCCCTTGAACTACATCACCAGTTCCTAGAGAGACTTTCAAAAGGCTTGGTTTGGTTAATTGGGATGTTTAAGCTCTCCCCCAATTTAGTGGCTATGAAATTATGTGTGGCTCCAGGGTCTATCATGACCACCACAGGGCTGTTTTTGATCTCACCCCTCAGTTTGAGAGTTTTTGGATTGGTTATGCCCATCACAGAATTGAGGGATATTTCTGGTTGACTTTCAAAGTCCAACCCTTCTCCTATTGGTTCCTGCTCCTCATCCTCTTCTTCTCCCTCAATGGTGATTAGCATACTGAGCTCTCTTCCCCTACATCTATGGTTTAGGTTCCATTTTTCATCACACTTGAAGCATAGCCCTTTTTCTCTCTTCCGTTGCATCTCTGCTTCTGTTAACCTTCTAATGAAACGACTGTTTCTTTGGTTGGGTTGGTTGAAGTTGTTCACTGGTGTATTGGATGCTATGGATTGAAGGGAGCTTTGGGATTGGGTTGATGAGTAAGTGTTTGGGTTTGGGCTTGGGTTTGTGTTTGAATGGGTGGGTCGATTTGTGGTGAAAGTTTGGGAGTAGTTTGGTTTAATTTGGTTTGGTTGGTAAAAGGAAGTAGCAGATGGATTATAACTCCTAGTGGCCCCAATCTGTGGCCCACTTCTCACGGCCCAATTCTTTGACCCAGAATTGGTGAATTTATTTTCCAACTTTTGGGCCAACTCCATTGCATGGTCCAGGTCTAATGGAGCCAAAACCCGAATATCATCACGGATCGGGTCCTTGAGACCACTTATATATTGGCTCTTGGCTAACACCTCAGGTATCTCCTTCAATGGTGCAAGAAGCTCCACAAACCTTCTGGTGTACTCCTCCATGCCACCCAACTGTTGGTGCTCCAACCACTGTTCATGCAAAGAGCCGATGGCTGTCGACCGGAATTTTCTGAGTATTAACCCCTTGAGCTCCTCCCATCGTTTGACCGGTCGCCGGCGATTCTCCCACTGAAACCAGAAGAGCACGTCTCCGTCAAACGCCACCACTGAGGCCTCCACCTTCTCATCTTCGCTCAGCCGATAAAAATGAAAGAACCTCTCAGCTCGAATAATCCATCCATCAGGGTTGGTGCCGTCGAATATGGGTAAGTCTAATTTCTTGACTCGCCAACCACCACCACCTCCGCCGTAACTCGCCAGAGTTTTTCCAACCTTCTGTCAGCTTCATTTTCGTTCATCTCCTAGAGATTCTCTCTCTCTTGCGAAGGAATCCTTCGATTCTCCCCCATTTGAACTCTCACTCTCTCTTGAAAATTCGTTTGCTCGTTTCCCATCTGAGCTATTAACGTCTCCTGATTTTCACGAGATCTCTCGATCCTCCCTTCCATTCTCTCTGAATGAGCTCCAAAATCCCCAGTGAGCTTGGCTATGGCTTCAGCCATCTTGGCCAATGCTTCTTGAAGAGGTTGGGTTTGTCTTTCTACCACAGTTGTGATTCTCCTCTCGTTCTCTTCTTGAAACTCATTGAGCTGCTTCTCTAATTGCTCAAAACTCTGTGAGTTCGTTTGTCCTCCCACCATTTCCTTGCAGAATCGTCACGGCTCTGATACCAACTTGTTAAGAATCAAACAAACTTAACAAATCTAGCAAAGATGATAGTCACTAAGATAGAATATTGATAGCTAGATCTGAAAGAAGAAGCTACAATTCCTCACTCATTCGAGAATGTGAGGTTTCTCCCAAAATATTTCTCCACTTTTTATAGATAATGAATTCAGCTCACAATGCCCTTATTTATACACAAGAAGGAGAATTAGATTCTCTGTACCAACCTCCCAGAATAACAGAATTATTGTTGGTACAAATGCCAAGTCATAGGAGAAAGAAAATACAAAAGAGAAAGTAATTAAAGCAGTAAAAGACTAATGAGCCCTTAATTTCTAATCACTGTTGCTGCTGCTGCTCCTTAGCTGCACCTGCACTCCTTCTCGTAGCATAAGTAATGACAATTGGAGGTTTGTCCCAGTTTGTTGCACATCGACAGTCCAATATAAATTATTAGCAATATTTGAAGAGTACCTTTCCATGTCCCCAAAAATGGAAGGAAAATAAGATTAATACAAGTCACAATCTGCAAATTGGAAGTGATTTTCACAATTCGCGTTTACACAGCAGACATTCGCAAACAAATATTTAAATAACAAGCAGTGGTAAAAAGAAAAAACAAAGTGACGGCCCCAACAAAAATCAGGATTATGCGCACAGGACATTTAAGTTAAAAAAACAAAAAGCTACAAACGCAACTAGGAGCCATTGTAGTCACTCGATCGAGAAAAAAAAGATGATCCTTAAAAGTATTTGTCTGATTAGCTGATTGCCGACAATAATCAATCTAATTTTTGCAGCACCATTATGATCAGTAACTATAATAGCTACAGTAAAAAAGTGTAGAGGAAATGCCAGTGTGTCTGAATCGATGGTTCAGCATTAATCACATTCCCTTTTTTCCTTCACACAATCCAAACAGAAATGAAAAAGGAATTGAATTGGCTAGGGAAGAAAATAAAACAAGTCCGCCGGATATCAGTGATAGCTGAAGATATAAGCAAAGTGGGGAGAAAAACAGCTAGCTTCATACCACTAGAGACAGAACTCCCATTAGTATAACTAATGGGATTCGATAAGGATAGCTCCCTTATCTCCTGAGCCAACTGCCGAATCTGATAAGAACAAGAAAAGGAAATAAATAGCTATGGTAATCAATAAAGTATTTCCACAGCAAGAAACTGTAAGCCTCTATGCTACAATATTATATAATAAAGTTTGGTGATCATATAGGAAAAGGGGAAGGGGAACCTGAAACTTTACTCTTTTAACTTCCCTCAAATCTTTTTTCACTAATTCTTCCACATCTAAGGCAATCAATATTACCTGTGCTGCAAGAAGGGCGGGATCAATTTTGGTTGAAGTAAAATCTGTTTCATTGATGCCTTTTATTAATTCCTGAAGTTGCAAAAGGACATCAGATAATTGTCCGCTCTTCAGAATTACTGAACCAGTCAAACCTATCGCGCAAACAATTATAATTTAGGCCACCAATAAACAAAGAAATTAAACAGAAACAATTTAAATATCATTGGCATTGGAGGCATACTGATGCAAAGAAGACCAATTAAACATAATGATTTGCAGGCTCCATTTATCACACGAAGTATAAACAAAAAGAACGTAAACAAAATACCCACAATGATACAGTCTCCCTCGAGTCCTTGACTAGGCCTTGACATGCCGAACACCCTTGTCCCTTAGTGGCCAGAGCATTATCCCCGCACATGTTTTAACTATGTGTTTCGGCTGTTTCCACACTGCAATGGGCATGAGAAAGGACATTCTCATTTTAAGCCAGTATCAATCCTAATGGCAGCCCCCATCAACATAATAACTAGATCAATTATTAACAAACACCACACCCCATTAACAAGAGAATACAGAAAATATTTTGAACTGTCTGGTTCCAATGAAGCCAAAAATTCATTGCTCCTTTTCTTCTAAGCATGAGGAATAAGCTAAAAAGACTCAGTAAAATGTTTTCAAAAATTATTCCATGTGAAGTCTATTGTTGTCATTGACCAACACACTAATAAAACTACCCTTTCTGTGAAAAGAAGGTAAGATGTGTATATTTGAACCCCTTATCATGCCTTGGCACGAGCCTCTTTAGACTATAAAGGCACTGAGATGCTTTGATTTTGAAAATACTTTTGATTTTTGATAAGGAATAATGGTATTTTGACGTGCAAGTTTCATAATCCAAGTCACTTCCTTATATCCATGACTTATAAACCACTTCCGATGGAACTTTAATACCATCATGACAAGTAAAGAACAATTATATTAGTAATAATAATACAATTTGAGGGGGTGACGAGCATGGTTTCAAAAAACGGCCGTTCCAGAACGTTTCGCCCGGTCCAGAACGGTTTTGAAGATTACCGAACCGTATTTCACCGGTTCAGAACGCTGAAAAAAAACCCCCGTATTTTTTCCCATATCGGCCGTATTCAACCGTGTTGTCACGGACCGCCCGCATTTTCCGTATCAAAACGTGGCCTTGCAAACCTTTTCCAGATTTTGCAGAGGAATCTTATCTTTACTGGGTCTACCACTCTACACACTCCAATAATGAAAAACGAGAAAAGAAGGGGAAGAAGAGAACACCACAGCAAGTCTATATAAATCAATGAACCTAAATGTAATTAAATCAAACAAAACTGAAAACAAAATCAAAAACACATACCAATTCTGAGAATTAGGGTGGAATATTGAAGTGGGAGAAGAGCTTCGGCATATCTCGAAGCTTGCGCATTTTCCAGATTAGGGTTCGATCTTCAAACAACAAAAATCGAGACTTTGTTCTTGCTGCTGCTTTTCTCTTGCTCCATAATCAGGTAATTATGATTTCTTATTTGTATAATTAAAAATTTTGTTAAGAAAAAATGGAGAAGATCGAAGAGAAAGAGAAAAGAAATGGGGAAGATCGAAGAGAAAGAGAAAAGAAATGGGGAAGATGAAAGGAAAGAGAGAGAGAGAGAGAAGCAGGATGTGTGAGGGTGAGGGAGATGAAGGTTATGGATCAGTGACGTGGAGTTAGAGTTAGAGTTGAAGTTGGATTTGGATCAGTGACGTGGAGTTGGAGTTGTAGTATATGTTTTAATTTATGTTTTATGTTTTTAAGTTTTGTAATTAATTTTTTTTTAAATTATGTTACTATGTTATAGAGCATTAATATATGTTATAGAGCATTAATTATAATTTTTGTTTGAAAGTTTGGTAAATTTGTTGACTATGTTAGATTGTTAGAGTGTATTTATAAATGTTTAATGTAATGGGTCCAATGTTTAACTATCATGTTAGTACTATGTCTTGGTTAAATAAATAATTATGATACTATGATTTACAAATGTGTTTATCTATATTGGTCTATCTATGCTAAAGTTATATTTCATGTTTTATTAGATAACTCGATAAAATTACTAATCACTAATAAAACAATATGCATAGGAAATAATTTAAATACATGCTACTAATATTTATGAATAAATATAAACTAATTATAAATTGATGATGAGTTTCTTATAAAGTTAAAATAATTACAAATTTTAATTATTAAGTGTATACATTATAAGTTTGTTATGTGTAGAAGTTCAACGAAAAATGGCACCAAAATCAAAAGAGGAGGATATTGGATGGAAGTTTGGTGAAGCAGTTGATGGAAATAGAAAAAAAATAAAATGCAAGTTTTGTGATCGAGTAATTAATGGGGGGATAACGAGGCTAAAGCAACACTTAGCTCACAAAAAAGGTGATGTTTCTTGTGAACACGTCTCGGTTAATGTTCAAAGGGACATGATGGCGATGTTGATGAGTAATTCCGATAAGAAGAGAGATAAACAACGAATGGAGAGGGAGTTAGAAGAAGAAATTGTAAGATCAATCAACCCGAATGATGATGAGGATGATGATGATGATGAATTGCAATATGCTCTGCGACAAAGTAGAACTGAGCATGAATTTGATCATCATCGAAGCGCGTATAACCAAAATAGAGGTGTATACGGTGAAGGAGGCAGCAGTCGTTTCCCACAAATAAGTCGATCATCATCAGTTCGAGATTTTGCATATAGTAGAGGGAGGAATGTGGGGTTTGAACCGGCATCAACGCCAGCAGCAAGATTGAGAGCCCGGGAAGTAGTTTTAGAAAAAGACACCCAAAAGAAAAAACAAACAAAGATTGGTACAAGTATTTTAAAGAAGGCAAAGAAGTCAATCATCAAAGCTTTTGGAAATTGGATGACTGACACTAATCTACCTTTCAGAGCAATCGAGTCTACGTATACTAATCCACTCATGGATACTATAAGAGCAAATCCCAATACTCGAGCTCCTACGGCATATGACATAGCTGAGGTATAATTATATTATTAAGTTTATTTAGTTTACATAATAAATATATTTTTTAAGCATTAATATGATTTTTAAAATTTAAGGTTTATCTGCCCGAGGAATATAAGGAAATGAAGGAATATATCAAATCCTTCGAGCCAATTTGGAATGAAAAAGGTGTGACTATAATGTGTGATGGTTGGACTGGACCAACTAATATGCACATTATTAACTTCCTTGTGTATTCAGTTCGTGGAACCGTGTTCCACAAGTCGGTTGATGCAACAGATGTGTTGCATAGAGATGCTGACTACTACTTCAAACTTATGAAGAAGGTAGTTGAAGAAATTGGGGCAGACAAAGTTGTCCAAATAGTGACAGACAATGAAGCTTGTGTGAAGGCCGCTGGAAAGAAAATAATGGACGAGTTTCCACACATATATTGGACAGCTTGTGCAGCTCATTGTTTAGATCTACTCCTAGAAGATATTGGGAAGAAAACATCTATCCAGCCTATTATTGAGAAAGCTAGAAAGATCTCTCAATTCATCTATCATTACAAATGGGCAATCAGCTATATGAAGAAGTTCACTGATGGTAGGGAA
Organism: Patellifolia procumbens; assembly: GCA_947645195.1. Taxonomy (NCBI): domain Eukaryota; kingdom Viridiplantae; phylum Streptophyta; class Magnoliopsida; order Caryophyllales; family Amaranthaceae; genus Patellifolia; species Patellifolia procumbens. The sequence continues at coordinate 82,712 of CANSGD010001509.1, read as the reverse complement.
CTTACACGTCCTGGTATCACTAGATTTGCCACACAATTTATAATGTTGGAGAGTGTTGTAAGGCACAAGACTGCCTTACAAGATATGTTTGACTCCATTGAGTGGCTTGCTAGCAAATATGGGCAAATGAGTAGTACATTGGCAGTTGAAGTTCGTGACCTCTTGTCTAAGAACCCTTCACGTTCCGTTGCTAGATTTTGGGACAAAGCAAACGAAATCTTGCAGATACAAGAGCCCATCGTCAAAGTTTTCAGACTGGTTGATGGAGATATACAACCAACAATGGGGTTCATATACGAGGCAATGGAACGATGTAAGTTGGCTATCAAAGACGTCACCCAGTACTATCAAAGCTATTGGAAAATGATAGACAAAAGATGGAACTTTCAGCTACATACGGATTTACATGCTGCAGGTAATTTTATTGTAAAAAAAAGTGTTATTAATTATTACCTCCATCCTATTGCTATTTATTTGACTAAAAGGTGTCTAATGCTTTTGTATTACATTTACAAGGGTGTTACCTCAATCCTCAAAACATGTATGGATCCCATAACACTAGCAGTGATGAAGAGTTGTACATGGGGGTTAAAAATGTGATCTCAAGGCTAGAAGGAGACATAGTATCTGAAGTCAAGTCAGGGCGCTCCAATAAGTAAGTTGCAATCTTACATATGAATACATACCTAAATTTTTATTTGATACATATTAACATTAGAAAATACACAGATTTACTTATATCGTGATAAGATGGAAAGCTTTGGAACCAGTTCGGCTCAAAAGGCGATAGGATACATGGATCCTGGTAATAATATTTGAAGCAATTTAATGAATTCTAAATTGAATGACCATTATTAAGTATTAATATTTGGTGGAACATTTTTCCTAATGTTTGCTTAATAATGCAGCCATGTGGTGGATGACTTATGGCGAATGCGCCCCGGAGCTTAAACGAATTGCGGTGAGAGTTCTGACTCAAACCACATCTTCATCAAATTGTGAAAGAAATTGGAGCATGTGGAGTCTTGTTCATACCAAAACAAGAAACAGATTGAAATACAAGAGACTTCATATGATCATCTATCTCCGGTACAATATGAAACTAAAGATAAGACACTTGAAGAGACATGGAGATAGTGAGATCAATTCTATGTATGATCCAATCAATTTGGAATACATATTTGATGAAGGTGATCCATTGAATGAGTGGTTAGAGGAATCAGAAGCTCCAGTCTTCGACGGAGATGATTTGTCTTGGTTAGACATTGATGATGATGATGATGGTGGTGGTCAGGATTATGCTAGTACCCAACACGGTCGTAGTACACAATTTCGCTCTAACACCGAATCAAGTTTGCATGGTTCGGTCAACAATGAATCTGCTCTATCTCCACCAAGTTCGGATGATGGTGGTGATGGTTATGGCGATGATGATGGAGCTGGAAATATGATTGGCTCATCCTATTCATCTAGACCATCGAGTGGACGGTTTCAAAATACATCACAACCACTACATCCTCCACGTGATAGGACTTTTGGTCAAACATTTTCAAGGCGGACTAGGGAACGGGAAAGAGAAAGAGAGCCTTCAATCGAACCACTAGATAGTGATGCATCATGGAACGGATACTCGACAAATGTCTTTGGAGCGGAATCATCACGGTCAAACCCCCAAGGGTATGGCTATGGATGTGGTTATGAAGCCGATATTTGTCCACAACCATATTCGAATACTCAACAACAACCACAACCAGACAATGCTACAATCTACAACCACGGCGTCATTAATTATGGGGGTTTTCATTATCACCAGCCCACATATTATGGTGATCATAGTAGTAGCTCGAGTCGTAATGACTCATCATGGGTGGATGGTGCTGGCTCATACTTCTTTGGGGATTATGGACAGAACCGTGATGACCAAAATGCCCAACAAGATCCTCCACGTCACTCCTTTTGGTTTTGACTTTCATGTTTCATGATTTAATTATTTGAACTTATTGCGTCAGTAATATTCTTATAATTCTTAGAATTGCTATGTTAGATAATTATTTTAAAAACTATTATTGTTGTATTATTAATCCTCTCATGATTAATATAATTATTATCTATTTAAATGTTGTTATGCTATTATAAATTCTCTCATGTAGCAATTTATTACAATAAAAAAACATTGGGTTTTAACAAATTGCTACTTTTAGAAATTTTAATATATATCATTTCAAAATACGAAAAAAAATCATAGACACAAGCTACATTAATTTTCTATGATACTCTAGTCTAGTTAATACATGTTAGTATATATAATGCATTTTTTGAAAAGAATTTTTTTTGCGGTCTTCTCTTCATTTGTCTCTTCTATTCTTCCCTCTCTCTAGCTTCTCTGCTGTGTTATTTTAACAAAGCAGGAAAGTAGTATTAGATTAATTTAACATATATGACTAGTTAATATTACATTTAAGTACTAAAGTGTATATTAAGTATTGCAAAATTTCAATTTATCATATTTTCATATGAATTTATGGGAAAATATCATTAAAAAGACCAAAAAAGGCATTAAAACTCATTTCCTGCCGCGACAACCGTACTGCGGTCCGCGACAAACGTATCCGTTCCGTTACACCGAAACCCGAACCGTTCCCGTTCCCGTATTTTCGAACCATGCTGACGAGTGCACAACTAAATGATTTCCATGAACAATATGGATAAGAAAGTGGAGCCTAATCAATAAAGAAATATCTTATACATCATTCTCAAATCTCATCCTAATGCAGCACTCCCAGTCTTCAACTTCTTACTCAGTTTACATGAGAATGTTTACTCTTCAATTGGCGTGTAGGAATTATTAAAGTTTTCACTACCATCTTAAATCATCAAACTACCATCACCACAGCTACAAGTCCGCAACAACCCACTACCTTTTCAGCACAAAGACTACTCATAACAATATGGCCACCACCAAATAGCAAACAAAGCCTCCCTCAACAACCTGTTTTCATTTTCATTTGCATTCCCACATAAGAAATGAATGGGGTTAACATTACATTTGCCTATCCCACATATGTTCCCAGTTTTCCCCTCAAACTGTATCTCCAAAGTCCAACCACTTGCTCCTTCCCACTCAACAAAAGAGACCTTTTATCGATGGAAGGTTTAAGTAGTATAATATTGTCTTCATTACCTCCATTTGCCCAAAGCGTAGACAGATTTTTTGTTTACTTTCAAATATTTGTTCTCAATGCTCAAAACTCTAACATTGTTATGACACTTGACAATTCATTTTGCAAAAACGAATTGACGGATCGTGTCTGACAAAATAGCCAAGTATTAAGTAGCGAAGCCACTATCACAGTATCAGCCCAAGCAAAATTAGTTTGCCTAATCTTCCAACATGGCCCCGAACCTAGAAGTAGAATGATAAAGAAAGTTTGACGAGTTACCAATTAACTTTGGTAACCTCTAAAGCATCAGTGGAACCTACATCAAACTGAAAATAAACCCAATCAAGCCTTCTTCTTCCAAAATAGTATACTAATAGAGTAATAGTACATGACACTAACGCAACAAATTTACCACATCAAGCAAGAATCCTTGGCACATCCCATGCTTTATCAGTTCATTTCTAATCCTATACCCTCCTACCCGCCCTCCGACTCAGCAACTATTTTCACTTATCAGCTATCCTATTCAGCCACCACAAATGGGTCGGCGATGTTCAGCAACTGAACAATTTAATCATGCAATTCACGGCCTTCGGGAAAAAGGGCACCCTACAAATAGCTTTTTGCTTGATAATCATTATTTTATTGTTTAATTATAAATTTTGGCAAAAGCCATGTGAACCCAGAAAGCAAATCAACAGAAACAGGAACCCATTTCGGTCAATCGAGACTAATAACCTACTTGAAGATGTGAGGCCATCAAATTGGTGAAGATAAATTGTGCTTTTTAGATAAAATAATATGAGAAAGGGCTAATTAATATAATAATATGAGAAAGAAAGAAGGAACCTGCTCCAAGAAGGATAAGAACATTGGAGGAGGCAACCCCAGTTTGCATCATCGCCATCTTCAGGTGCAGTTCAGCTTCCTTCCACACATAATTTTCTTTTTGATCCAAGGGAGGTTACCGCCATAGATGAAAGTAAAAGACCAACCCAAGTTGTATTAGCAATGACCCAATTGTTATACTTCAGCACAGAGATTGAGAAAATCAGCTGCCCAAAAAAATAGTGTGACATCTAAATAGAAACACCCAAAAAAGACAGTGTGGCATCTAAATTGAAACAGCCTAAGAAGTATTAGCAATGACCCATTTGTTATAGTTCATTTTCATCATACTATTCATTTATCTTTCTCTCTCTTATAATGTCATCTATCAACCTTTCCTTAATAACAATGATCTATTTTTAGGCCCCGTTCTTTTGGACGTTCGGCTTCATTAATTTAAATTCAGTTCTGCTCCATTAATTTCGATTCAGTTGCAATAATTTCAGTTCGTTCAATTCAATTTATTATTAACAACACTTTTTTTATCATCTCGGTGTTATTCTTAATTCATTATTATCGTTATAGTTATTATAATTGTATTTATATATGAAGTTCAATTTAAAAATAATGTTTTAATATCTAATTATGTTCTTTAATATTATTATCGATCTTTGTTGACAATATTATTGTCACTTTTAATAAAACGTATTAGTATTATAATTTATTTTAAAAATATTCTTATCGACAAATTTATCATATTATCGAACTTATTAGACATTATCATATTATTACTCCCTCCGTCCTAGGAAGCTTTATACACTTGCAAATTAAACTTGCAAACTGCAATTCAGACAGTGATGAACAGAAAAATCGCATACCAAAATTCAAGCTTAATCGGAGACTGAAAAAACCCAAAAAATCGAAACTAATACAACAATTTGTACACTAAACATAAAAAACACAGACAAAAATCCAGAAAACAAATGAGATAATCCGCAGACTAAGATCAACAAAATAGAACAAACTCCATCAACAACAACAACAAAAAAGCAAATTAAAACTTGCAAATTGCAACTCAGTCAGTGATGAACAGGAATATTTCAGAAAACAATTCGGCATTAATCGGAAACTGAAAAACCTCAAAAATCAAAACTAATACAAGAATTAGTAAACTTAAAATGAAGTGCAAACAAAAATCCACAAAAATTACAGGTTTAAAGATTGATGATGAAGATTTAACTGAAATTGAATCTAATACTAAGATTGAATTTACGAGCACGATTAAATTGAGCGAACATACCTACTTCGATTGCAGATCGGGGAGCTAGAGAGAGAAATTGAAGTGGTTCTTCTTTTCCGAAAAGGTGAAGAAATTACAGTGTCAACGAAAGTTTCTTGAGCTACAGTGTCTTGGTGCTTAATTGCTTATCTCATTACAAATTATTGAATCTTAAGGTTGAGTTATTTCGTTGGGTTTAGGCGACACTAAAGATTTTTTTGTAAAGAAAAGTGGGTCGAACCCCGCTCGAATTCTAATTGATCGGTGGTAGTTGGGAACTTTGAGAGTAGGGGAGAAGGCTAAGGCACTAAAGAATTAAATTAGTACAACTATACATGCTAGCAATGGGTAGAGTAAGGTCGTGTTCATCTCAACTTATTTTTACTGAACTGAACTTATTTCTGCTGAACTAAACTTATTTCTACTGAATTGAACTTATTTCTACTGACCTGAACTTATTTTTAACTCAACTTATTTTTCCTGAATTGAACTTATTTTTTACTAAAATGAACTTATTTTTACTGAATATTATTATTTCAAGGTGAAATGAACAGGGCCTAGCTTGAGTTACTCCATCCGTTTTTTAATTGGGACGTTTGTTTTATCGCGCGGACCAACAAAAAATGTAAAAGTAACAAAAAAATGATGGTAAAAATAAGGAAAAAGTAAAGAAGGTAGAGAGAAAAAGAAAAAAAAAGTATGAAAGAAGTGTAATACTTAATTAGGTGGACCAACCTACCATTTATGGAAAAAGTTATAAGTGTCTCAATTTAAAAAATCACCGCTAAATGGCAAAATATCCCTATTAAAAAACGGAGGGAGTATTTGTTCCCCCCTTTTAGTTTATACACATCATGAATTAAATAATCTATTTGATTTTTCATTTATATATGTCTATACCAAATGATATTAGTTGCCTAAAATTACTAAAGTGTAACACATAAAACCTGGAGTATTGTCCGAGCCTCAATACTAACTCCTTTAAAACAAACAAATCTTCCTATGTTATGTCAGCTTCTCGCCAATTTGTGAGAGTGCACTAGTAATCAATTTTGTTGCCATATAATATTATTTTCATCTATTATTTTACGCTAGATCTATATAGAAGTTCACAAGTCATCTTCATATAATCAGGATAAATATAACACATAATTGAATCTTCACTATCGCATTATCGAGGTAAAATAATCAATGCCATTTATAGGTAATTTGTATATTTTCACCCTTGCATATAAAACAATTAAAATGTATGCTATATTGTTGTTACTTGTTGATACAACAAAAAGGAAATATACATCTCCATATATTTATTAGGGTTGAAAGTAGTTGTCCTCTAACATGTAATTTATGTTGGAATGGGAGAGGGAGACAAGAGGAGGAGATGGGGAGTTTGTAAAAAAGATGTAAGAAAATGTTGTGACCTTTGAATATTTGAGATTATTTAATGTTTAAGATTTATGAAAGTCTATTTTATTAGGTGAAAAAACTTTAGATAATTTTAATTGATGTAAATGGGTTATAAAGTTTCTAAAATGGTTGTTTAATTTTTTAATTTATGGGTTTAACTATAAACTATGTTGAACTTGCGATCTATGAAGCGGTTTGAATTAAAAAATAAAACCAACCACAAAAATCTCAAATCGGAGCATATCCTTGAAATCATAAACCAATGCAAAGCGCTCAAAACCAACACATATTATTGAAACCGTGAACAAACTGAAACGGGGGGGGGAATTTGTTCGTTATCGTTTTTTGTTTTCAGTTTTTTTAACTAAAAACCAAAAACATAAAACCAGAAAATGTGGTTTTCACTTTTTAGTTATCAGTTCTCAAAATCATCATGTTCCCAATAAATTTGACTATTTTTTATTCATTATAGGACATATATCATATGACTTTGAAAAATTTTAAAAAACAGAAAACCACAGTGATACCGAATGGGCCCTAAGTGATTTTCAAAATCACCATGTCCCCACCGCACTCTAAATAACCCTACTTTTACTTGTGTGGGACCCACTGGATCGAAATCCTCTAGAGCTGAAATATCTAGAACTTTCCTCAAGTTATTGATCTCCACCCTTCATTCTATTATTCAATATTCAAGGGTTACAATAAAACTATTATATTCCGGTTTAAATAAAAATTAAAAATTACCGTGTCGAGGATACTGCCTATTTGCAGTTGAATGAAAGTAATCAATTTTAAGAAGATGAACCCACCACTAGAAGAAGCACAAAGGCTCACTTTTTGTTACCACGTCATTAGGTAACCATCTTAACCTTACAAATTCCAAAGGCAATTCAAAATGAATTTTTTCATAGTAGTTTTTTTTAATTAAATTTGAGGGGGGAAAACGAAGGGATCTGAGAGAATGAAGGAGAATCGAGAATAGATGACATGAAAGAGTGAATGAGCTCCATGAAAGAACATGAAAGAGTAGTCTTATTCTTGTCCTACCTTTTCACCCTCTGAAAAGCTAGTGTTCAGGCAAAAGTTTACGAGGGAGAAAGAGGAGTTGAGCATATGAGCAACTCAAAGTTTTTTTTTTGTGACCCTTGGACATGTTAAAGATTAAGAGGTCGTTTGGTTAACCTTCAAAAACATGGGAAATTAGAATTCTTAGGAAGTAAATATATGTGTTGTTGTTTGGTTGGCAAAAACATGGGAAACAGAACTTCATAGGAATTTCTATTTCCTACAAAATGGAGGAAATAACTTACCTAGGCCCCCCTAGGCCCTAGGTAAGTGGAAATTCCCACGGAAAATTCTATTTTCCATGTTCAACCAAACAAAAAAATGCATTTCCTAGGAAATAAAATTTCATGGGCAATACAAATTCATGGGAAGTTATAATTCTCACCTCCAACCAAACGAGTCCTAACAATTCTAAAAAAACTCTAGAGATTTCAATTTTAGAGGAGTTCAATCCAAGACCGACTTGCATGTCTTCCTTTCTCTCTTATTCCTATCTGTTATTACAAAGATTGGTAAATAGTCAAATTCATATGGAAAAACAAAATCAATATTTACAATGCTAAACTAGAAAGCTCATTAGCAGCAAACTATATATTGTACTTGAATGAACATTAAACCTAATCCTATCTGTTCATCATCATAAATGTTGGCCACGGACACTAATCACTCAATTAATTTGATTTGCAAGCTAGTAATCATGGTACTTCATTTGTTACATAAATATACTGCATCTGCATCTGTTTCTAAATAAGTCACACACTTTTTTGTTTTTATGTTCGCCAATGCACTATTTTAACCATTAATACCTATAATTATTAATAAGTAAAAATAAAAAAAAAATTGATATTGAAAAAATTCACATTGAGACGAATCTAACAAGATCACTATAATTTTCCTAGAATATAAATCACCATAGTTAATTAAAATCTAAACTGTGAATAATAAACACTATGTAAATGTATCAATTATTTAAAAACGGAGGAAATACTATAACTTTTAAACTTTTGCGTTTGTTAGTCTAGTATGAACACTAGATCAACTACAAGAGGGGGGTGAATTGTAGTTGTGGGGATTTTAGTCACTTTTTGCGGAATATAAAAACTCTTAAGTAAATAGAAGAGAATAAAATGTAAAGAGTAGGAACACAGAGAGATACTTTTAACAAGGTTTCTCTTCCAAAATTCTCTTGGAAGAAACCCTACCATCTCTTATTTATAATAGCGTTTACAACTCAATACAACCTATTATAAATCACTTCTCACTCTGTTCCTAGAGGAACAGGGTCTCCTCTAGGAACTTGACCCTGTTCCTCTAGGAACTTGTTCCCAGTCACCTTGTTCCCCCTGAACACGTGACTTTCTCACTCGACTTCACTCGAAGTCTTTTCACTTGACTTCACTCGAAGTCTTCTCTTTCTCTTTCTCTTTCTCTCTTGATTACACAAGTTTCTCTCTTAAATTTCTCTCACCCAACACTCAAAAACGAATACAATATATTTGCTGTGAAGAGGAGTAAATAGAATGAAAACTTTCTACATATATATGAACATTAAATTCTGGAAAGTCTTAGTCTTCATTCTGTGCAGCCTTCACATTATTTATAGGAGTTTAAACAACCTCCTATTCTTGCTCTTCAAGGTAGTTATGGCTGCTTAATTATAGGCCATGATCTTCATGTTTGTAGCCATTATTCCCATGAAGCTTGTCCACTAAGTTCATGTCTTAGTCAGCCACGATCTCCACTAAATCAGCATGTAGTTAGCTTGTTGACTGCTGAATACTTGGTGGTTAGTTACACCTCCTAGATTCCAGGAATTAACTGACCAGTCAGTTTCTGGTTGTTCCTAGAAACCAGGAACTGCTAACAGAATTAGTTTGTTGCTGAGTAATCCTTGGTTGTTACACGCTTCTTATAATCAGTAAGTTGTTGCTAAGTTGTTACACACTCAGTTAGCACTTCCTCCACTATTGTAGCATGCTGTTGGTAGTGGTCATAGTTAGTTGCTGCACTTCCTAGATTGTAGGAACTGACTTAGTAGTCAGTCAACTGACTTCCTGGATTCTAGGAACTGACTTCCTAGATTCTAGGAACAGGTTGGCTGGGCAGTTTTCTTCTTCAAGCGCATGGACATAGTGTTTGTTACACTAGATTTGACTCGTTCAAATCTGCATAAACACCTCAAGAAATACTCCATCTAATATCATGGAATTTTATTTTATTTAAAATAATATTTCATGTAATTAGGTTAATTCAAACCAAATAATATTATATCTATTTGAGTGCTTAATAATTAATTTAGAATAACTTGACTAGGTTAAACTCGTAACCTTTTCTCCACAAGTCATAATTAAATTAATTATTTCCATAAGTCATAAAATAAATAAAGAACGGATAAATATAAAATTAAATCCTAAATAAAATCTAAGTCTACGAAATAAACCTAAGTTCAATACATTATTTATTTTAGTGAATATAATAATTAATTTAAATAACTTGATTAGGTTAAACTCTTAACCATTTCTCCACAAGTTAAACTTAAACTAATTATTAATCCAACACATAAAATGATAATAACGATTTATATACATTTTACTATAAAGTCCAAAAACATTATTTGTCATCATTAAAACAATGAATACAACAGCGTTTATTAATACACAATATTTTTCTTATTTTAAACATTCCATTATTTATCCTTGGGAAACATGTTAGATGACTATAAATGACTTGAAAGTTACTCTAATTTATAGGAACAATCAAACAACCGTCTCCTACACTCTAGGAAGCAAACAAAAGTTACAAAAAATGGCAAAAAGAACAAAAAACACTTTGATTGAATTTTGTTCCTTTTCTTTTTCTTCTCTTAAATGAGTTTCGTTATGTCCACATAGTTGGTAGTTTACTCCTCATTAAGGTTTTCTTAACTCACTTTCCACATAAAAAAGATATAGTTTCACTTCCATGAACCCAAGTTTGTTAAATTTTCACTCTTCCTTTTCTTAATTGTTCCCTTTTTACGCAACAAATTTGCATCACAATCCAATTCCTAATCTGGGTCTTAATAAAAGTTTCCTCTTTTATGATCCTAGATACAACCCTTGAATTATATACCTTAAATTTCCTATATAATTTCTGGGTTTGTCTTAGATACTAATAATTCTCCTTTTTCTTGATCTGGGTCTTTGAATTTTCAATCAGATCTTTAAAAGAAAGAAACTTTTTTAAAATTTGTCTAAAATTAGAAAGTTGATGGCAAAAAAGATGAAGAAAATGGTAGAGTTTTTGATTATTGTTAGCTTGATGATGATGATGATGATGAACACATGTTTAGGGAGGTTTGTGGTTGAGAAAAACAGTTTGAAAGTAACTTCTCCAAGTGAATTAAGAGGTGTTTATGAATGTGCTATTGGGAATTTTGGGGTCCCACAATATGGAGGTGCAATGGGAGGAATTGTGTCTTTTCCTAAATCAAATCAAAAGGGTTGTAAAGCATTTTCTGGTGATGATATTAACTTCAAACCTAAGCCTGGTGGATTGCCTGTTTTTCTCCTTGTTGAACGTGGTGGTTAGTATTCTTTTTACCTCTTAATCTTGCTGTAACATCTTAGTTTGTTGTGTTTGGTTGTTATGATTATTGTATTTGGTTTGCATGTGATTGAAATTCGGGTGTCGAATTCGAATTACAATTTGGTGTTCATGTGAATATGGTCTGGTGGTGTTTATTTGTGGAAGAAGTTTCAATTGCTCTGTATTTTGTGTATGTGTGTTGTGTCTCAGTGTGGAGACTGGAGTGTGTGTTTGTTTGGATGAAAAAGTTAGTTGCTTGGAGTGTGGTCTTTTATTATTCTTTTCTTGAGTTTAATAATGAAGGATACTGATAAACTAATCTTGTTTATGTCAGTATTGTAGGTTGATGAATAGTATTATATAAATATAATCTGGTTCAATTATAAGGAAAGAAGTTTGACAGAATATAGCATAGATAATTGCTGGAATTGGTCCTTAGTTTAATGATGTTGGATGAGAATATGACTTAGATTGACCTATCCTTTGTTTATTGTGATTCCCATTTTTTCTATCTTTGTTTCGGATATTTACGCTCGCTTGAAGGTGGATGCTTTTGTGGGTATTTCATATTTGTATGTGGTTTTGATGAAACAAGCATTGGGGCACTAGTGTTTCACCTCTCTACATTCAGTAACCCATTGATGAATGGAAAACGTAAACGGTAGCTTTTGTATCAATGTACAGTGCAGCCATCAGGATTTTAAAAAAAATTAGAACTCGCCTTTTCCAAGCATGTTTTGTCTCGCTTAGACCTCTTTTTAAGTTGTTTCTGACTTTCAAACTTCGCGGTCTTCTCAGAATGTTTCTTCACCCTGAAGGCGTGGCATGCACAGAATGCTGGTGCTGCGGCTGTCCTTGTTGCAGACGATAGGGTTGAACCTTTAATTACTATGGACACCCCTGAAGAAGGTGGTTCAGAGGATGATTATGTCCGGAATATTACAATTCCATCAGCACTTATTAGCAAATCTTTTGGAGATAAGCTGAAGAAGTATGTCTCAAAAGGCGAGGTTGTGAAGATCTCCCTAGACTGGAGGGAGACGGTCCCACATCCTGATGACCGAGTTGAATACGAGTATTGGACTAATAGCAACGATGAGTGTGGGGCAAAGTGTGATGCTCAGATTGATTTTGTGAAGAATTTCAAAGGAGCTGCTCAGATACTTGAAAAGGCTGGCTATACTCGATTCACACCTCGTTATATTACATGGTATTGCCCTGAAGCTTTTATCTTAAGCAGGCAGTGCTTGTCCCAATGCATCAACCATGGGCGTTATTGTGCTCCAGACCCTGAGCAAGATTTCAGCGTAGGTTATGATGGTAAGGATGTTGTCCTTCAAAACCTACGCCAAGCTTGCTTGTTTAAGGTTACAAAGGAAAATGGAAAGCCGTGGATCTGGTGGGACTATGTTTCTGATTTTGCAATTCGTTGCCCTATGAAAGAGAAGAAATACACAAAAGAGTGTGCAGATCAAGTAATCAAATCTCTTGGTAAGTGACAGAATGTCAATCTTTGTATCTTACAAGACCCTTGAACTTCCTGAATTTTCGCTCTCGTAATATTTTCTGGTTTTATAATTTATGACTTCTGATATATGAGTTGCGTTGGTTTCAATATAAATCAAGTAATCCCTCCCAAACTTCTCTCCATGTCATTAAGTTGCATTCGCCTACCATGGTTAGCTGCTTGTTTTAAACTTATCTAAATAAACCTTGTTCGGTTGTGCCTTTTGGAATCCATGATTAGCTTGTTGTGAGGGGAAAAATGGGAAGCTGGTATTTGGTCACAATTTTCATGCTGTGTTGCCTTTAAGAGTTGTATACTCCAAAAACTGGACAAATTATGGGATTGGAGGCTTGTCCAATCTGATATATCTGCAATTCATAGTGATATCTTTGCCGATGCTCAACGCACCGAAATGAATTTTTCTCTCAGTGTTTCCTACAATATGATCTTACCGAATATTTCTGTATTTTAGTTTACTACTGAGCTCTCTCCTTGTTATCTGCAAAAAGGCTCTACTGAACTGAAAATTGGGTTGGGAAGGAGGTCGGCTTTCTAAGAACTATTGTATCTCATGTGCTATAGCATAGCTCAAGTTATGAAATCTGAATACCAACTTCCTTTGGTAAAATGAGGGTTCTGATTTTCTCTAAAACATTTAAAAGTCTTGCTCCGTCCTTTCTTCCCGATTTGAAGCTATATGCTCTATGATTATTCCGGTTCTCCTTTGAAGCTAGTGCTGGAGTTGATTTATAAACTGCTGGTCTGCACGTAAATTTGATTAAATGATGGTCGAATACATTGATCCTGCTTATCATCTCCACGTTTATCAGTCTTGCTGTGGTTTCCTATCCCCCTTTTCCTTACTCCTGGAATAATTTATTTTTTTTATCTTTTATGTGCTTCATAGGTGTTGACGTCAAGAAAGTAGACGAATGTATTGGAGACCCTGACGCTGATGTGGAAAATCCTGTCCTTAAGGCAGAACAAGAGGCACAGGTACTTGAAAGTTGAAAGTAGACATATGGTTGTTATATCCCTATCTCTCGCTGTAAATGCGTGGTTTTTCTTGGTTATGAGTTCTAGTACCTCATTAAATCTGCTTCAGATTGGTCATGGTGCCCGTGGAGATGTGACTATACTGCCAACACTTGTTGTAAACAACAGACAGTACAGAGGTTTGAACATGATCTTTGGTTTAGTTTCTGGCTTTATCTACCCCGTCTAATTTGACAATGGTAACATTCTTATGATTTTCAGGTAGATTGGCGAAGAATGCTGTTCTCAAGGCTATCTGTGCTGGTTTTGAAGAAACAACTGAACCTTCACTTTGTTTAACCCCAGGTTAGCATAATAGCATTCATTATCACATATCTGACTCATTAGTTGTTTCAATGCTCTTTTCCGTTTATATGGCTGGCTCCTTATGCACGTGTTAGCTATTTTTTTGCGTATGTCGAGGTGTTAATGATAATATTATGAACCAAAAAGTATGCTTATTTCTTAAGTTCCAGGAGAATTTTTCTGGGGTCGTGGTTTAGTCAAGAGGGAGGACAAGTAGATTGTAGTCTTGCTAAAGGTCTGTTTTCTTTGTATAATATTTATTTCGAACATTTTGTTTACAGATATAGAAACCAATGAATGCCTAGAGAACAATGGCGGATGCTGGGAGGACAAAAGTTCCAATCTTACGGCTTGCAGGGTATGCATAACAGCCTTAGTCTACTGTGAATTGTTGAATGAGGATAGAGAGATAAGAGAAGCTGTATCCCTGAAGTTACTGATTTGGAATATATATCTGACATTTCTCAATTTTCCAGGATACATTTCGAGGTAGAGTCTGTGAATGTCCTACGGTGCGAGGAGTCAAATTTACTGGTGATGGTTATACTCACTGTGAAGGTAGTTATTTATTGTTGTATATCTTGGGCATATGTATTGTTATAACTCATTGCGGATCCTTAAAGGTCTCTTTGGTGGATGGTAGTTAAAGTTGGTGATGGTAATGAAAATAAATTTAATTTTGTGAGTAGTTCTCATACCACTGCTGATGGTATAAAAACTTTGTCCCCAAACATGCCTTTTGTTTATGATATTCCATTACTGCTCAACACTTCATCTAAATTATTAATAGATGTAATAGAAATTTACAGAGAAATAGGGATATTTGGGAATGAACAATGAATTACCATACACATTGACATGAGACGTTCTTGATTCTTCACAAAACTATACATGAATTCACTACCATTACCACAAGCTATTACCGCCCACCAAATAAGCCTTAAGTTTTTCCTGTTATATAGCTACATGTCTTCAGGTATTTATGCCTGCTGACATCTTGTGCTGAAGTATGTGGTGGTTGACAATCATGAAACTTGCAAAAGAAATGTTGATGGGCAAAAGCTAGCTCTTCAACTTAAAACTCATAATGAAAGCTTCTACCATTATACAGAGTTACAGACAACATTTTTATTTTGATGTATACAATGTATTGAATATATATATTGATGGAATGACGGGGAGATATCTTGGAGGTGCTTCCCCCTCCCCCCAAGCTTAGATTTTTCGCTGGGTATTGGTTTCCACTTAGCAGTGCGAGGATGTCAAAAGTTGACAGCTTAGGTGTTTGTGTTGCTTTTTGACACAAACCCTAGTCTACATTGGGATATAGAACACTTATTCTGGTAGGAAAAATTCTTTTTGTGTTTCAGCATCCGGTCTTTTACACTGTCAAATTAACAACGGAGGGTGTTGGAAGGATACTCGTGGTGGCAGGACATATTCTGCTTGTGTGGTAAGTTCTTCAGACTCTGATCTATTACATGAATTAACGCGTGCAGAGCTGCAGACACATACGAATAAGCACACTTGCTATTTTTGAGATTCACTTGTGCTTTATTTTCTGATATCTCGATTTTTTTCATGTTAAGGATGAACAGACGCATGGATGCAAATGTCCTCCTGGGTTCAAGGGCGATGGAATTCATTGTGAAGGTACTAGTTATCTTTTAGCTTTCTTGCTTGAGTTAGCTCTGCTTAGTGAACATAGTTCAATGGATTTGTGCTCTGGCTAAGACTGGGTTCGGTTTGTATGAGTTCCGATTGACTCATTCTAGGCTGTGGTTAAATATGTAAAACAGATACTTCTGCCTTAGTTGCAATGCTTCCCTCATACGGAACTATTGTGATAGTTGCAGCCAATATATTTTCAGCAAGTTGTTTAGCGTAAACTTCCAAAAAGGCTCCATTTCATCCATTAACTAAAGCGTTAAATTACGTACATCCAATCAACGGACTCAACCTCCAATCAATTAACCCCAACATTGAATCACCCAACCAAGGAAACAATTTACACTTACTGCTCCTGCCTTCCTTACCACTTTTTGTGTTCTCTCTCCATCCTACCACCATTTTCATCCTTTCTCCACCCAAAAGACCCTTGATCCAATGACTCTTTGGTTACTGTACATTTGGCTTCATTTGAAGTGAACTTTTTCTGACTCCTGTGTTTGGTTATTATCCAGATGTCAATGAGTGCAAGGAGAAATTAGCCTGTCAATGTCCAGAATGCAACTGTAAGAACACTTGGGGAAGCTATGAGTGCAGCTGCAGCAAGGGTTTGCTGTACATGCAAGAACATGATACATGCATAAGTGAGTCATCTCTGAACTTCTCTGAAGTACTTTGTGTTTTTTCTCCATTCCCTGTCTGCTTTTGGCCTCAAGGATTCTGTGTTAAGGAGGTGATTTACATAACTATCAAGTATTAACATTATCAAGATACATACAATAAGTTCATTAGTAATAGCAGACATCCCAAAGTACAAATTGAATTTTCTTTGAATGAAGCAATATTTGATGTAAAATGCATCAACATTCCCTTGTCATTTGAGGAGGTTTTTTCCTTGTTTGAATGATATTACATCTATATGACTCTATCTATTGCCTGCTGCCAAGTCTAGTTTATGTTTGCTACTCATCGTACTCTTCACTCGTATTCATTATGCTTAGAGTGACTACTTATCCCCATTCTGGAGTGAGTAATCAACATTCAATACATGGAAATTGGTGAACAATTTAACAACGTTCAGACTGTCAAGGATGTAGTATTCCCCTCAACCTTAAATATTAGACCACATTTCAATTTAACTACCCAAACTAAAATGGTAAGAGGAACTTATAGCTTAGTTAAACTTGTAACTTACCCATATTATCCTTAACTAATTTTTTTTAGGAAAATAAGTTTGTGGTATGCCATATTCATAATATTTTAACAGTGAAATATTGTTATCCTGCATTTGATCAAAGGTGATCCATTATTTAATGGTTTCTGTAAAAAAGAAAATCATATTCGTTTGTCGGAGCCATTGATTGTCGTTCTTGGGAAAGATTAAACACAAAACCTTGCAATGGTGTACTTTTGTCAACGGGATTTAGTCACCCCAATTTATAAAAAGCTCACTCTTGCACAAAGGTAACTTATACTCCCTCCGTCCCCCAAAGGATTTCCCATTTCCTTTGGGCACAAAGTTTAAGGAGTGATGTTGATGTGGGGCTTAGTTTTCATTTTAAAATGGAAAAGTAAGGTAGTAGGTATTATTTAGAATTGTTTATTAAGAGAGAGAGTGTAGGGTCAAATACTTTTTGTAAGGAAAATAATATTATAGTAGGTGGGCCATGTCCACATAAGGAAATGGAAAATGTAATTGGGACAAACATAAATGGAAAAATGGGAAATCCTTTGGGGGACGGAGGGAGTATGTGATTTGGAGTGATCAAGTCTATTGTATACTAAAAATCGGTTTACACATAAGTTATGGAAGACTAGACACCCAGAATCAAGGGTTAGTATTAGATCATTGTGGTGATTTTCTAAGAAGATTAATACTAAAGAACTTTTGACTATTTATGGGTGGAAATGTTGATTGCATCAAAACTCTAAACTTCAAAATCTTGGATTCGGGATTCACTTTCTTGACACCCTTCCTTAAATTTTTTTGGGCAACTTTATTTTTGCAGGTAATGGTGGTGGAGGGTTTGGCTGGGGCTCAGCGTTGATGATTATTATGGTTTTGGGAGCAGTTGGAACTGGCGGATACGCATTTTACAAGTACAGGATCCGAAGGTACATGGATTCAGAGATACGTGCAATCATGGCTCAGTATATGCCTCTTGATAATCAAGTAGAGATTACCACTCATATTCTTGGTGAAGAGAATTGAGTATTTGAATAAAAAAACATCCAAGGTTGGCACCAGAATAAGGGGGGGCGGTGGCGTAAACAAATATGGTAATTCTGCCACCCATCTCTTAGAGTTGGGTAAAAGGAGGTTTCCACTAGGCCTGTTTATCTTCCTTTTTTTTCTTTCTTTTTTTAAACTAGGCTTGTTTATCTGTTTATAGAAGGCTACAAAAATTTCGGCATATCAGTCTCTTATCTGAGTTTTTAGAATCTAGTTATCTCTTAAGTTTTACACTGCAAATAATTTTGCTTGTATAGAGAAACATAAATAAGAGATGGAGTTTTGCCTTCCATCCTTTTAAGATGTTAAATTGTTAATTATATGTTGAGTTACTTGAGTACCATAAATCCCTTGCCTTGGAATGGCTGTATCGTATAGATGATTTGCATAAATTTGGACAAGTTGTATGACTTGTATCTATTGAAGGCTCTGGTAAGTACTAAGTAGTAATGCAATATAGTATATGGACATGCATGTATTACTGAAGTATTGATCTCATCATCACTCATCAATGTCGCGGGCTGGAGCATAGCAGCTGCATACATCAAATCTCTTAAGATAATTCCATTGCTTAATACCCGTTCGTATATAAAAGAATGCCAATTGCATTCATCTTTAAATATTATCACTAGATTCATCTTTACAATGCAACATCAATGGAATTTATAAATTAGAATATCACCCCAATTTGAAGAGGATTAATGGAATTTTCAGTACAACACCGATGAAGCATATCCTGTAGACAGCATAAAGGCAAATGAACCAATAACCAATTAGAGAGGAAGTGATAACTTGTAATGTGTCATGACTCATGTTGGCCTAATATTAATCAAGACGACCAACCGAAAGGTCAATTGAAGATTTCCCCAAAACAAAGGAGAAATTTTTCGGTCACAAACAACCATCATTATTCATGACGAAATAATATAAAGTTAGCTTCCAGGGAATAATTTGTTGCTCCTAATGAATGAAATTTTGGTCGAGGTCTCAAGGATCACACCAGGTCATTCAAAATCCCGATTATCATGAAAACCTGGTTCACTTGATATATTTTTTTCTTGCTGCTGACGCTGTGCATAGTTCTAAAGGCAGGCAGCACAGCAATTACAAGCAACTTCATGCGCCAACAAAGGGCAGCAACAGCCTGCTTATTAGCTACAAGACCTGCATCTAATAGCATTCGACACAAACCTAAATTAAGATGCAAAAAAGGTCAAATACAACAAATCACTAAATTATGGACTGCTTCTATTGTCGAAACTTTTTCAAAATCTTGCATGAGATGGATGAGACAGGAACATCCTCATCTGAGCTGTTGTCACTGCCTTAATATGCCAATTCATCTAGAGCTCATTTGACAACTGAAAACATATGTACTTCTCATCCATGCTTCAGCTTGTTGCCTCCCCATCAGCATTTGGTTGCCTCTGGAGCTTATCATAGGCAATCCTATATATATAGAAAGCTGCAACTGCCCCACTGCACAAATAAGTATCCAACATCAAAAATCAGTAAGTAATCGATATTGTCCTCCAGTAGTTTGTTAACTTCAATATTCAGAAACCCATAGCTATGGTAAACACAGCACTTCATAGTTAATAGTACTGCCTCTCTCCATACTAGTTATAACCAGAGCCTCTATCATACAACCAGGTGTACATAAGAAAGTAGCCTTGGGTGTGTACTTGCTCCTGGGTGCACCCCAAGCATATAATAGAATTTGTAAAATACATCTTTGAAAAACTTTCTCACTGGTAGCCCTACTTTACACAGTATTCCCATGAATAGCCTTAATGAGGTAATTCTCTAGGTGATCCCTTAAGTGCTTAGTCTTGGTTTGCGTGCACCTCAGTTTACATGTCCGAGAATTGGTCAATTTACATTTTAGGGGTCAGTTTAGCCCTAAGGGCCAGTTTTAAGATAAAAAATAAACAAAAACGACCACAAACCTCTTGTTTTCCGTGTAAAAGAGCGCCTCGTTTTGCGTGCTAGGGAACGTCATACTTTGCATACCGAGAAAATAACTTTGTTTAAGTTTAGAGGGACAATTTTAGCCCTTAAGGGTTGGTTTTGAGGACAAAAATGGCAAAAAATTACCTGAAATCCCTTCTTTTGCGTGCAACGGTGCAAGTAAATGTCTTGATTTGCGTTTAGGATTATATTTGACTACTTAACGGTCAACTAACGAAATATTCTTAATTCTGGCTAATTATGGGAATAATTTGTAAAGCGGGCTACCAATGGAAATCTTTTGCAAAGATTTCCATCACTGGGAATTTCAAAAACCTACGGGACACCACAAGGAATTTCCCTTTTTTTTTCAAATCAACATGAAATGATTTTGTGTTGTTGAAGGAAATTGTAGGGCAAGAAATACTGGTAACTAGTTGGACATGTTGTGAAGTACTCCCTCCGTTCCAAAATGTTATACCCATTTTCCGTTTTAGGCCGTTTCAAAAAGACATACCCATATAGAATATTTTCTATTTATATACATTTTTTCTCCCCATTTTACCCTTCATTATCTAAACATTTATCTACCTTTTACTCATTTGTACTTTAATGGTCCCCACATTTGAATCTCTCTCTCTTACTTTTCCTAATAAGGACAAAAAAAGTACATGAAAATTATTAAAATAAACATAAGATTCTCCTATGATTCTATTTGCCTTGGTTTTCGCCCATATTCCAAATGGGTATAACATTTTGGAACGGAGGGAGTAGAGTACAATGGTGGTTGAGCAAGGGGAGGACCAAACCTACAACATAATTTAATGGAATATTTTCCTATTAATTTACCATTTCTGTAAATAGGGACACTTTTATAATCTGTCTTTCCATTTAGGGTAATAGGAACACTTTTCGCTTTTCCCTTACATGGTAGCTAGCCCACCTAATTATTGCCCATCTATCTTAGGCTCAATCTCTTTACCGATTTCCCTTTTTCCTTAACTTTTACTTTCTGTCTCACAACTTTTTTCATTTTTTCCTTGGTTGAAAAAAGCAAACGTCCGTATTGAAAAGAGAACGGTGTACGGTGTACCTAAAAGTAAACGTTTTTCAAATAATGAATATAAAAATGCACATATATTTGGTAGCATTACCTATAAAAGTTTATGTTGGTTCAATACGCTAATGGGCCCACATCTCTGCTATCCCTCCAATATGTTGCTATTCTTCATGAAATATATGCGTATATAACCCCCCACTTTAAGTATTCAATATGGACATAATTCCTCCACAAAAAAATCTCTCAACCAAGATCTGACTACAGATTGAAGTTACTATATACAATTTTGGCAAGTCTCTGTGTGTTTTGCATTTATGTACTATAAAGTTTCCATAGGCAAATCGCATATTTAGGACTCTTTAGTGGTAATTTGCATTTAGGGGCTAGGTTGTAATTGAGAGCATAAAGTTGATTTAGTAATTGAGGGGTATGATAGTCTACATTGGGTACTTAAGGAGGGAAAACGAAAATTTCGGCCACACTTATAGGCCGACTTGATGGAAACCATAAGTAGTGCTACCGAAGGTTTTTTTGCTTGTAAGATATTTTAAATAGCTTTTTACAATGTAGTAATTTTCATAATCGATAGGTAGTTTGTCACAAAATATAATATACCCATTTATGGAAGTTACAAATTACTTGCACCATTTCCTTTTGGGCAATTAATACTCTCTATCTATTTCCTGTGACATGGGTCCACTTTTTTCTTTCTCTCTATCTCTCTCCTCTCCTTAAATACTGTGCATCAATCCAATGGTGCAAGTATAAAAGAAACAGAGGAAGTAGTAAAACTTCTTTTTTCCTCGATAGTTATGTTACCATCATTATTATTTCATCATGGTACTAACCATCACTTTTTTCCTTGTCTTGATGACTGAAACCTAACATAAAAACTAAGAATTCGGGTTCACGACTTATTAAGTACCGTTTCACTCATTATTTTTCAAAGGTCAAGCCAAATTTTCAATTAGGCACAAGTTAAATCACATTGATTGACATAATGACATGTCGCCAAGTCATTGCGAAATGATGAAAGCCATGTGGGGGAGTCTTGTGAAAGACTAAGCTTTTCTAAAATATGATGTAGATGGTCAAATTTGGAAGAGTTTGACTCAAAAAGATAAGCGACAATCTTTCCTAAATGGATGAGATTCCCTAAGAGAACATGGGATGGGAGACTATGAGATATCAGTTGTAACAAGGTGAAATTTAGATGAGTGGTAGCAAATAAACACAATTGAGACAAGTGCATAAGATAATTTCAAATATGTCGAACTTCTTCGAAACTCTCTTTTGTTCCTATTTTTTTCTTTCTTTTCTTGGAGGAAGTGTCAGGGTGCAAAGCATAAAAAATGGTGATAAAATTGCAGTTTAAATAAAAGAAGAGAGAGAAGAGCAATAATTAGTAGGTATGACTAAAACCTGATGATCATTTTAATTAGTCCACAAATTGATAGTCCCTGCAAACAAAGGGTAAAATTTTAGTTAATAAACTTTCAAAAGATGTAAAAAAAACATGTAGAGCAATATATAGATCATAGGTAATTTGGAACTTAAAAAAATGTTACCTCAAACAACAAACGTGCATCCCTTATAAATAGTATGCTAGTTATTGCTGCATAGGCAAAAAAAAAAATGTTAAAAGGACAAACATAAATTTTAAAAAGGTAAATGGATAATTGATTGGAAAAAAACTTTGCTATTAGCACTTTAGCAGACTCAGGTCAGCCGGCAAAGAAGTTCAGGCACTTTATCATACATAGGGCACGATAACGTGGCTGGGGCCAAAAGATAGTGCTAAAAGAAACAATCATTGGCAATAGTCAGGATCTTCCTGCTGTTGTCAACAAACAGTTTGCATATTTCATTATCCTTCAATAGACATGCTTAAAACTACACAATTTCTTAAAAGATGTATATTCTTGAGGAGATACAAGCTAGTAGCGAGCTGAAAAGTCTGATAAGCTAATTTTTGTAAAAGTCAATGACCAGTTGATCACTACCCAAAATGAACAATATCATAAACGTAGTAGAATGATTAGTTTTACTATAATCCTAGCATCTGAGCACCTTATTAACCCCTTTATTTTTTCGCCTTGTTTGGAAGAGGGGTACAGGCAAATGCCACCCTCCTTAAAAATGTCCAGACATGTAATTGGACAATTTTATGAAAAATTAATGAAGTAAGAGTGAGCAACCTTATCCAAAGAATTACATGTAAATGTCCAATATTACGCAGAAACTGAACTATGCCTACCAACTACCAACCTGCTTGTCCTTTCAAGGTCGTATCACTGAACTCTCCTTTTCTCCATGACCTTAGACTTGATATGCTCAATACCAAAAGGATACCCCCAAGGATCACACCAAACCTAATGCCAGAAAGGCTTCCGGTTATCATAAAGTTGAGGAAACCACCAGCAGAAAGAATAGCTCCTGCAGATGTAACAGATATATATAAGAAAGACGAATCAAGGAAAGAATGCACAATAGAAGAAATTGTCAGTCTAAATACAAGTAGAAGAGTAGAAGACAACAAGCATTAGACTAGGGAAGTTTCAAAATTCTAGGCGGTATTTCGCTATATAAACATGATGATGGACAGCGCATGGCACATCCTACACATTATAATCTCACCAGAATAAAGAAGCTTATTATCTAAACCTCTGATTAAAAAAAACATTCAAGTAATTGCCATACCATATGGTATCCCGATATAGAAATCACGGACTTTAGATACATCATCTAAATCACGAGCAGAAGCAAAGGTCTCCACTACATCCTTCACAGGTTCAGGGGAGTTCTCTGCTGCAGTAACTAGATATTGTCTACCCTCTTCACTCAACTCTTTAGCCACAACACTTAGATCTTGTCTTGCTTGATCCGCTTGAATCTTTAACTGGTCAGCAGTGTCCTTCAGTGTAACAACTGCCTTCTTCATATATACATCATATGCTTCTTGTGAAACATTCTGTAGCTTTAAGGCTTGCTCCTTAAAAGATGCCAACGTTTTCTGCCAAGCTTCCTGCGACGCTTCACCAGCATTATTTGGATCATTCTTTTCCATATCGATTTCAGCTTCAGAAGGCTTTAGCAACATTCAATAAAAAAAATTAATGTCAAAAGGGGCACAAAAGAAGAAGAGAGCAGACATGAATAGAAGCTACCATAACTCATCAACCTACTTAATTGCCAAGACGAGGGTAAAGGAAGGGTATGATCACACGGTGGCCATTGTTGCTTTTACAATTAAATGAAATGAAATAAAGTGCTTATATTCAAGATATAGTAGTATTGAAGACATGAAGATGCACAATTTTTTCTACAGAATGCATAACTTTGCTAACAATGAAAGAAGATTATTTAACAACTATATAAACTAGATTTTGTACTCATCGAGTCTTTTGTGGTGATATTACACCTCTGAGATGCATAACATTCAGTGTGTAATATAAAGTGGTTTTTCAACCAAATGAGTTGGTAAAAGGCCTATTTACTGCCACGGCTTAAATAACTCATCCATTGCACTTCAATTGTGGGCAAACTCATTTGCCTCATGTACATCTGCTTTTGCAGTTCACAAAAAATCATCGTGATCATCAGCAAAATGATTTTATTCACGGCTGAAGAAGATTAAACACACCAATTATTAGAGGGGAAACAACTGTCCTCTCTTGGCACTTAACCGAACAAGAAACAGAAACAGTAACCTCCCTCCAAGATACTACAATGTATTACATGTGGCGTTCATCACTACCACCTTCCTGCTTCCCTCTTTCTTTTTCTACTCCTATTATCTTCTGCAATTCATTTTAATAGGCGAATTTGGAGGATGCGGAAAGGGAATAGAAGGATTAAATTTCCCCTCCTCTTAACAACCCGAATACTTTTCAATGTTAGAAATATCTCGAAGAAAAATGCAACCTCATTCTTCCCTTCCCTTCCTTTCCTCCCCCTCCGACTCCTTCCTCTCTATTGCTCCCCTTCCATCCTCGCTATCCAAAAAATAACGCCGTCCTTAAAACTTAACGGTGCTTTAATAATCGAGGAAAATGATCTCATCCATACGAAAAACTAACTACCATGCCGTAATTCAGCTGCCAATCCACCACCTACAATGTAGTCTCATTTCTCCATTTGCACAACTCAATGCCAAAAATCCAAAACCACTTAATCAACTTAACTACACTCATTAATAACACAACTCGAATTAACAAAAAAAATCAATTACTTCAATAGAATGACGAATTCCTCTCAATCAAGAAACCAGCTTTCATTCAACCAAATTACTCCAACTTGTCTAATAAGCTATTACTTCATCAAAGCCGGTATCTCGAAAATTAAAATTCCATCTTCCTGTCGTAAACGCAACAATGACACTCAAACTCCAAACAATCAAATCAAACAGAGCACTAAAAATGAAAGCATTAATCATACAAAAACAAAACCTCAAAAAAAAAAAACATACAGATTCTTCATGAGAAGCAGCAGAAGAAACAAATGAAAAGTTCTTCTTGTTCTTCTTCCTAATGCAACTTCGTAAGGTGAGTCCAGCGAGTCCCTTCGGCGATAACGACATTCTTCGGCACCGGTGAATCGATTCTAAATGTAGCGAAAATGGAGATGTCGACGATGAGAATGAAAAGGACGCCATTGTAGAAGAAGAAAAAAGCTTGTTTTTCAGTGAAAGAGTGACGAAATTAGGGTTAGGGTTAGGGTTAGTGAGAGAGAAACAATCTGGAGTCATCATTGATGGTTTGGATGTAATTGAATTAGGGAAATTTGAATGAAGAAGAAGAACAGAAATGAAGAGAAAAAAGAGGGATTTTTGTATGAGAAGAAATATGGAAGGGGAGTTTTTTGAGTGAGTAGGTGAAGGTTTGTTAGTAGTACATAGGTTGAAGAAAGGAAGTTTTGTTAATGGAAAAGTGAAATAAGAGAAAAGAATTTTTTTGTTATTGTTAATTGTTGTGACATGTTACATGTGATCAAAATTATGGGCCCATCCCATTGAGATTGCATTTTTAAATTTTACCATGTTTGAGAAATTAGCAATTTTGAATTAATTTTAGAAGTCACTGTTACTAGGGATGAGAGTAACCTCTTGAAATTGAAAGAGATGCTCTAATCAGTTGAGTTATTTCTCGGTCTGTTAAGTTCTTAATTATAAGAAGATAAAAGATTATCAAGGACGTATAGCGTAGATTGGCGGTTAGTGTGTCATACGAATTGTCTAATCACTTCGTGTGCCTTGTCAACATGGCCTTTTATAGACTGAGAGCGAGCAAGTCGCTTCGTCGAAGTCATCTTGAATGTTCAAAATGATGTCCATGCTATTACGGGCTATTAGTGAAATAGTGACTCGTGTTGTTTTGACTCTTGTTTCGGACTGACCATGCGAAGCTTTTACATTAATGGTGATGAATTTGTTTGTGTTACTTGTGATTTTTGGAAAGTTTCAATGGAAGAACCATAGTCCAATTATCAAATTCATAATGATGCATATAGCTTGAGTTGAGAGTGGTAGCTAGGGAAAGATTTCTTTTATGTCTCCCCATCACATGTGATGTGTGTGGTTGCCTTGTGAAATGGCACCATGCAAGCCGGACACACAGGAGGAATAAGGTGAGTTCGACAAAGTAGTGATTAGTAATCGCTAGTGGTCAATTATTGCACAAAAGATTGTGATACTTTGTTGGTTTTCATACATATATGAGGAATTGTAAAAACGTTTTTTTTTCCACATACTTGCATATATTCCATGAGATCTCCCACATTCAAAGAAGCCCAAATTTATGGGGTACATAGAATAATGTGAATTGAAAGTTTATGTTGAGGAGCAACTATGAAGAATGACATGATCTTTTTCAGGTTTTGAAGGAAATTCATCAAGTCATTTGTATGTTAGTAATTTTCTTTTATTTTGGTCAGATAATCCATCATTTAGACATGGATTAATTAGCCACTAGATGAGAATGACCTTATGGAATCGGGAGAGATACTCTAACCAACCGAGATATCTCCCACTTTCTTAAGCTCTTACTTAAGACAAAGAAAGATTAAGGGCGAATAGAATTGGGCAGCGGATATGTCGTTTCCTGGTTGGCGGTTAGTGTGTTATACGATTTTTTTTTTGATAAGATACAAGGAAAAGTAGACGACCCTTCTATCAAGGGTGAAGTGTGTTATACGAATTGTCTAGCTCTGTCAGATTTTATGAAAAGGGGAAATAAAAGACTACATTTTGTATTATTATTGTGAGTAAATGAGTTATAAGCCTATTAGGCTATTTATACTATAGCTTTACAATCTAACAAGTAATACAAGATTGTAAGTAACAAACTAATCATTAATTTAAGGAAATGAATAACTAGTGTTAACAATCTAAGTAATAGCAACTAATTAACAACCTAAGTATCCAACAAGCTCAAAATATCTTATTATCATCACATTATTAGTATTACAACTTATATATCTAAATAAAATAAATTAAAATAAAAACAGAAATTCCAATTATTCCCAATCCCCATTTCCCACGCCTATTGTTATTCTTCACCAGTGACGCCGGCGACATCCCTTGAGTCCTTGCCCACCGTCAACCGGTGAAGATCGCCACCGCTCATCGGCGTCCGGCAACAGGTTTAAAACTTTTACATTCTTAATTAGTTAATTAACTTAATTTACTGTATTTGTTTGATTGTTTTTTTTGTAATTTGTAATTTGTGTGAGTTGTGAATTTGTGATTGATATATTTTGTTGTTGAGTTTCAAAATTGAAATGTAAGTATGAGATTTGGTATAGGTTACTCTATCAAATTGATCAATTTATAATATATGATTGATTATTTGTTTGATAAGTTATAGAAGTAGATATTGTTAATTAATTATGATGATTGATGAATTAGTGGAGTATTTGTTAATTTGTGGGTTGATTTTCATATAGTTAGTTCATATGTGGTCATATGTGTATTGAATGTTGAATACTTGAATATTAGTAAGTCAAGAGTGATAGACCTAGATCGAAAAAAAAATCCAAGACAATGGGAAAACAACTTGATTTTCGACAATTCATGTTCATGTTTATGAAATCTCAAAGATATTTCATGTTCCTCGGCATCGGTTGAGAATTCATAGTTTGGATGTATGGCAATGGATATTGAACAATATTTGAAGTTTTTTAAGTGATTTTTTTTGTTGTGCACCCACAAATTAGAAATCGTGGTTCCCCCACCGGATGGAGATAGTGGATTCCAACTTAGTTTCAGGAATTAATTTTTTAATTGTTTATTAGTAGTGACTCTAGTGAGCATCTACCACCGGGTGGACCTATTAGTGCCCGACCTAGTTGTAGATAATCGAAAGTGCATTAATTATCATTTGCTCAGTGATTACTTTTATTCGTCAAATATTCGAAGTTCGGTAACCTTGTTGATTATGTATCAAGTTCTGTGTTTATTCCTTGTTTTCATAGAGGGTGTAGTTAATATTATAAAATTTGGACCTGCATTTAATTGTTTAGTGGTTAAATATTACTGATTGGTTGGTAATTAGTTGTTGTGTAGTAGAGTAGAGGGAGGTGATTTTCTAAAGAAGAACCTAGAGTGGCGGAGTATAATGCAATTGAGATGACAATAGTCTATGACTAAATAAAGGTGAAAACTAGAGTCATGTGTTATTACATCAAAGAGATGGTAGATCTGATATCATTTTGGGGAGAGATGAATTAAGGGTTCGTTCTCTCATATTTATCTTTAGTTTACATCTCAACTCAACTCATTTATGCCGAATCGTCCCTAAGCATAAGTGTGTTACATAGCTAAGTCTCTGTTTGGCTCGTTTATTTAGGGCATTTCTAGTCCTTTTAGCTAGGAAACGTTCTTTCAAGCCTTTGAAATTCTAAGCATTTCGTTTTATGTACTTAGACGCCGAAGTTTCTAAGTTCATCAATGAAAAGAACCATACTTAAGTGCTCAAATCGCTTTTGCTTGTTGGTGGCGGCCTTTTATATGAGAGTCATAATTGATTTCAGCTGACTCGTCTTCCTCATATATAAAACTTTGATTGCTTGAAGTGTGATTGATTCTATAGAGCTTAGGGAAATTATTGCTTGGTTTTTAAATGTTCAAATTCATATGATTGGAACTTGGAAAGATTGGGATTTTCGTCGAGTCTGAAACATATTTTTATGCATTTGAAGAAAGCTTAGAATATGAAAAATTGTAAGACTCATCTTTGTCTTCTTCCTAATTAGTACACTTTACTATTAACACAGTGCTTACCTTTCCATGAACTTTCTAATATTCTACTGAGCATTAGGACTTTTGGCTTCCTCCCTTGCTTTAAAGTCTTAAGCTTTTATGGGTATTCTTGAAGTTGCCTCTTGTTTCCATCATTCTAAATTAGTTCGAGGAAAATTTCTGATTAATACCTTTTGACTACAATTTATGGCGGTGCGGAAAAATCAAAGAACTTTTGCAAGAGACCACCTTAGATTTCGTTTGCTATCACCATCGTGCAACAAGTTACTCCCATACTTTCAATAAGAAAGGGCCACTTGTGCCTTCTTTTTAATTTATCCCTCTCTGACTCCTAACTTATCATTCTACATTTTCAAAACAAAAATCGATCAAACAAGAATTCGTTTGACTTCGGCTACCAGTCGAATTCAAACTCAGTTCCTTAATAAATAAATAATAATATAGTATGCCTAATTTCATGCACCCTAAGAGATTAAAAAGCCTAGAATGAGAAATTAACAAATCTCACATGTCCGTGGCTTCAATCTGTGTGCAGATTCTATCGGTATTTGATTATTGATAATTGACAACGGGAGAAGTTGATTTCTGTTCTTGGCAACCATCATGTGAGGAATTCGAGAAAGGAAGGGGGAAATTTTACTTTTTAATTATTTTTACTGTGTATCAAGTGTATATTATAAGGTGTTTTCTCACAAAATTTCCTTAACATGTTAGGGATTTATTTTTCCTCCCTTACTTCACTCTAGAAATACTATAGTAAATAGAAGAAGAAAAATCCATGAGCTCCTGAGGGATGCTTTTCTTTTTTTTCCTCCCTTCACTCTAGCACCACTTACCTATAGCGAATGGTTTTCTTTCATTAGAGGAGCCATCAAATTGTTCAGTTAACTGAATGTTTTAACTACAGTAAGTGAACTTAGTTTTTTTTGAACTCTTTGATTTATTAGATTTTACAGAATGATGTATGATTTCAATGTTCAATTCTGTATTTGGTGGTTATTTTCATTGGTCTAGTTCTATATCTTGATTGATGGGTTGTAATTAAACTGTGGGTTAAAGAACTTGGGCATCTGGTACACTAGATCTGCAGTTAGCTGAAAATTCTATTTCTTTGTTGTGGCTAATCATCTCTTATTGCAACTTATGGATTGGAAAGTGGAAACTAGTTTGCCCATTTTATGTTTCAAATTTGGATGTGAAAAAATGTTTTGATGCTTGAGAGTAGTAATATGTTTCCTTTATTCAAACATTAGTTATAGACTAAACCTACGTTGCTTGGACTCTTCATTTTTTCTCAAGTACCCGTGTCGGATCCTGGACACTCGGACATGGGTACGGACACTGGACATTTTATTTTAGTTTAAAAATATCACTTTTTCGGTAAAATAGCCGAGTCCGACACTCGGATACATACCCATGTCGGATACTTGTAGCCGAGTCTGAGCAACATAGGACTAAACAATGTCACGTTTATAAGATGAATGTAGCGGCGATGCGTATGTTATGGTGAATGTGAGGTTAAACAAGGAAGGACCGATTAAGAAATGAGGTGATCCAGGATAAAGTTGGATGAAGGTAATTGAAAGTGATATGGGTTTACTTGGGATCGATGAGAGCATGGTATTGGAGAGGGTTAAGTGGAGGGGTCTAATTACCTTTTTTTATTTGTTTATTTTCAATGTGTTTGTTGGTCTTTGTGTTTGCTCTATTTTTAAATTTTGTCACAGTTTCGATGCCATCTCTTGTTATCAGCGGTTTCAAATGAGGATTCATGTTACCCGACCCAAAATCATTTTGGGGATAAAGCTTTGTTGTTGTTGTTGTAGACTAAACAATTAGTGGGGAAATGTTTGATTTCAAAGAGAAACGAAGTACTTTTAAGCTTGTTTTTTTTGAAAGGGATTGATAATTTGGTAGTGAGGGTTTCATAATTGGATTTGAAAGGGGTTAAAGAAGGTTGTTGCGTACATATTCATGTATTGAATAGATTTGTTCCTTTCCCTTGTCTGCTTGCTGTTTATTTTTGGACAAGTACTTTGGTTTAAACATATTTCTTTTTCTTGCGGTTTTAGAAGTGGTTTTGATCAGATTTGATAAAGGTTCTCATGTAGACTTGAAGGTCTATTCGCTTTTGATCAGATTTGTGTTTATGTTCCTGGCTTTAGAACACTTCATTTTTTTCCTGCTAGTGGTTTCTTGCAGTTTTGATCATGTGTACTTCTTCCTGCAAAATCAGTTACTTGTATTCCTATTGCTGGAGTTTGGGGCTTAGTTTTCATGGTATTCACGATCTTCTATTCAGGTGTTGTGTGTTCCTAATGTTTAAGAGTTTAGTTATATACCCTGAACGTCATGTACTATCAGAAAATAGGCTATTGCTTCTTTGTTAGATCCTTGATTTCCTATTCTAGTTTTCTGTTTGAAGCTTCATATGTGTACTTTTTTTATTCAATTGTTTTGTTTTGTAAATTTGTTTTTTCTTTTTATATCAAACACACTTCTTGAGCTATAGTACTGTCTTATAAGACTCTTGCTTTTGAGAGCAGGTCATCAGTATTCTGAAAAGATGTATACATCCCATAGCTTCCAACTCCCTCCCTATTTGACCAAAAAGATTGTGGGGAAAAGATGGAGATGAGATTTAAAAGAATGGCTAGACTCTAGAGAAGTAGGAGCTTTGGTATATGCTGCTGGCTCTGGTTTACCTTTTTTCCGTTTATCTTCCTCTTATCTTTTACTACTGGTTTCATACCTGCAACAATAAAAGTCGCAAGATATCTTTAGCAACAATTACTTTTTCAGCAACGAGCCAACGACCTTTGCCATTGCGAAAAACCAAATTTTTGAAGTGATAATTGGAAAATGTCTGCTGAATGCTTATGCTTCGGTATATGAGATTGGCAGCGTGATTGATGAAATATGGAGCTAGGTTTGTACTACTCACCAAGTCACCACCACCATTAGAATCCCAGCTTAGGTTATGATCGATAATGTTAGCCTACAGTGAGACACTGAGATAGATCGATGAGATATAGACCTCTGTGCCAGAAAGAGGAAGTGCACCTGGGTGCAGTTGCGTTCGAACTTCCAATGTTGTATGAGCTACCCTTTTTTTCTCGTTTGGATGGAACATCGAGACCTTCAACTATTTTTTGGTTGGGACCTTCAACTAATTTTTGGTTGGGACCTTCAATCTGTTATCTTGAATTAGTACATTAGAATAAGTGTTTACTTCTTCCGGCACATGAAGAACTCTTCAATGACGCCCCTAAAGTAGAGATCATTCACCTACTAATGTTTTCATTTCGAAGAATATAGATCCAAGCATCTTATGCATTGTAGGTTTTATTGACTTTTTAGTTGTAGACTACTTATGTTACAACTTTTGGTTCCATAAAAGAAAGAATGTTCCCTCAAAACCCAAAAAGGAAGAAGAAAAAAATGTCAAGTCTGATAAAACTGAACTGGAATTAGCTTTTTTCTTGTTTCCTCTTTGATATATGATAATCATCTTTAGGCTTTGGCAGAAAGATTATCTTTTACTTGTGCTGTCGTACTGCTTTACTGTTGAATTTCTGCTTTGTGGTATGGCATCAGGATTGCTTATTATCTGCACCGTGTTTTCCATTGACTCCATTTGATCAACTCTTCAGGTGAAGATTGTAAAGTTTTTTATATTGACAGTAAAGTTTGTAAAGTTGCTATCATGGCGAATGCCACCAAAGGACTCTTCATTTCCTGGTATGATTTTATGATTGGTATATCATTTCTTCTTTTTTCTTCTTCTGAATCGCATCTAGCATTTTGCAAGCACGATTGACATTGACTTCTTGCATCACTTTTCTTCCTTTATTCTAGTTCTATTACTTTCCCTTGTCAGTCCATTGACACACACAACCTTAGCAAAAGTACATGGAGAAGAGAGACTAGCTTGTGTTTCAAACGTTCACATCTTAGTTGTATTTTTCGCGTCTCTTGACCAAGAAGGAAAATCTGAGACTTGTTTCCAACATTGCTGTTTTTTATATTTGCTGCTTGTTGCTTTTCATATACTGTATGTGTTTCAAATGATCAGTAGTTGTCAATAGCTCAGGAATATCTGTTCTTATTTCATACTCGGAAGGTCTAATTGTTTTTCTGTTCTTTTGGTGAAATTCCATCTTGTAGCGACATACCCATGGCGCAATTCATCATCAACATGAACCAGTTACTTCCAGCAAACCAGAAATTCATAATACGTGTTCTTGATAATACTCACTTGTTTGTGCAACCTCACGTGGCTGAGATGATAAGAAGTGCCATGGCCGAGTTCAGAGAGGCGAACACTTACGAAAAACCTCCTTAATGTGACACACTTCTTTTTCTTCTTTCGGCATATTTGGGAGAAGTTGAAACAGAATTTTGTATTGGTTGATAATTGTATCAAGATATGCAAGTATGCAACCATGTTTGTCTTCTTTCAACTGTTCGCATGCATTGCAATGGCAACTTTAACGAAGATGGGATCTTCGCTGAGACAGCATAATTTTAGGCATGGAGTTTAAAACCCTAAGAATAATATTCTCAAATTAATTCAAAATTTTAATATAATCCAGCTCAACAGAGAAGCAAATACCGTAACCGAGATATTGCATATAAGTTGTGAAAGTTTGAGTGTTATCTCATACATTTCCATGAACTTTAAGAGATAATACATAATCTACTTATCAAAGAATAAAAGAGGCACTGATTGTAAGAATGTAAGTTGCCATTCCTTCCCAGCTGATGATTTCCTTGGAGTACCAAATATATATCGTTAATGGTGAAGGAACAAAATAACGCTCTTGTATCTTAGGAGTACATAGGTCTATATACTCCAAGGTGTAACTTAATACCGTAAAATTCTATAATTATCTTTGACTTCTACCATATTTCCCTTTGAGTTGTCTAGAAAAATTCTACCATTTTCCTTTTAGCTAAGTTTAAGTTCCACTAATGCATTATTTCCCGCTTCTTTTATTATTACTTTTACTACTACTCTCTTTGAACAATTGTTCTTCATGTTTACACCACCAATTGTACTCAAGATATGTATAGTATGTTCTAACAACTCTTGAACTCTGCCATATAGAAATGGTTGAAGCTTCGAAGAACAGAGTACAGTAATACTAATATTTTCATGTCTTCAGATAATACCGACACTCACTATCACTTACGATTACAACAATCTTAGCTAGCGTTTGCGTAACATCCCACAACAAAATTCATCGGCACTAGGATGTACTCTGATATATGGCTTGATTCAATTAAAATAATAACACCCCTAACCAGTCACCATTCTTACATTTTTCAGAGGTAAACAGCGAGTACTGATCAGCAAAATCTAAACCTCTACCAACTTACAAGCAACAGATAAACTTCTGTAACGAGTACTCGACTAATCTCTAATGCAAACTGATCTTTCAGGCACAAGTTAGAAGAGCAAATCAGTAGGGAGATCGGTTTCTTTTCTTTGGTTGTGCATATAGTTCACCACAGCTTTGGTGAGTGAGTCTTCAAAATGAAGTTTTTTGCATACGATAGGGCACAAACTCGAGACCCTCCTTGACCGGTACCAAGCCACTTACCACTCAGACCAACCGTGCGTTGGTGTAGGGAGATCAGTTAATAAGGAGATCAGTCTCTGAAAATGGCTGCGTTGATAGATTTGAACGTCGCAAGTCTTGGAAGCTCTAGGAAACATCAATGTCTTCTCCAGAACTTCTTCGAAATTTGTAGTGGAACCAATCATCATACGTTCCAAAACTTGGGCATTGTGCAAGAAATACTCTATCAATTGTAGTGTAACTTCATTTTCATGGGACCACTGTATTCCAATCACTTCAAGGTGTTCCAACAAACAGGTCGGGACACTATCAGGCGGACTCCATTTGTAAGAGCTGTCATCATTATCTTCGTTGCTCCTCTCCTGAAAACATATAGCAAAAGGTCATAATGCACCTCTAGAAAATATAAAGAACAAGTGCAGTAGAAAGAAGTGATTGTACTATGTACTCTTCCCACTCACCAAATCCAGAACAAGAACTTTTAAGTTTGGAGCGCTGTGGAGCAATTTTGGAAGACAAGTCCAACCAAAGAACATAACTGATTCCAAGACTAGCGTTTTCATATGTAAGAATGTGGGCCATGTATAACTGAGCGCTATCCAAAGAGCCTTCATACAACAATAACAACAACGTTAAAGCCTTTATCGCAAAGAATGAGGTCCGCTAGTTGGGTGTATATATATATCAGCTATATCTTGTATGATCGCCCACAAATAACCTAAGAGCCTTCTTACAGAGCAAATAGAATTTGACAGATGAGATGCAATTGAATAACATCAGAACCAATGGTTTATATGCTATATTGCCGGAAAGTAGGAACTAAGAACAGCATACAACCCATTAAGTACTAGGTCTTTAAAAGGGCCCGGAGATATAATGAAAGAAAAAGAAACTTACATGTAGAGTAAAGAAATCCAATCTCAGGATCTTAGTGGTCTTTATTCCTTCAAAAATCCAAGGAGGTCATTCTTATCATACCAGTCGCCTCCAAAACCGACTTCGACATAATGGAGGCATGCTATATCCTTCATCACATACTCAGCATAATATGTCGAATCTTCAATCAAGAGGTGATTTAGATTTGGTGTATTGATAGTAATAATACTCCTGTGTCCAAAAAGACAGTTGTAGTTTTGCAGCCAAGTGTTCAGTTTCCTAAGAGTAGGAACAGATATATCAATTTCTAGCACTTCAGGGCCATCGAGGATGCCAAACAGGTATAATTCTTCTAAAACTGGGCAGCAAGACAAGAGCCGATGCACGCCATCACGATTAGAGAATATGACACCGACAGAAAGTGACTTGAGAAGAGGGAAACCAACTAATGACTCAGGTATTTGAATATCAAAATAATCGAGCTTCAGAGCCACTAGTGTGCTGCAAGAAAGAATGTATTGTGGCAGGGGAGGTTTAAGTTCTTCTAACGGCACACATGATCTTTCACAGTAGGCCAGGAGGATCAGCTCTTCAATTTTGCGGCTAAGTATACAGCTCAATAATGTGCTTAGACGGGGCACATCGATTATCTTAGGACAGTAGAGTTTAAATGCCTGAAAGTCTGTAGAGCTACAATTTCGAAGTACATGTTCCACAAGGTTTGAAAATCTATCGAAGTCTAAATTATTCCCCACCAAACAAATACTAGTGATGCCTCTCCAAAGATACCTCCACCTTGAACACAAAATGCAAGTTCTGATTGCCTCATCTGTTTCAAGGAAAGAAAGTATATTAGCAATTATATCATCCGGTAAATCATTAATCCTTCCCACTTGTTCAGCAACTTCTTTCTCATCTCTGCCTTCCAGCAGAAATGGCTGCTCTTGTGTACTCTCAGCTCCACGAGCGAGTTCTGAATTCGAATCCATTGATGAATATTAATGCCTGACAATAAAAGTTCAGCACAATGTTAAAATGAGTGAATAAAAATCTCAAATTGAACAACGAAAACACCGTGCCACAGTGCCAAAACTGCCAATCACCACCGTACGGATATGGGAAGAGTGAACACAGAGATCCAAATGAAGAAAAGGCAAATCAAAGCGTATAGCAGATAATGTATACTTCTGGAGTAGGAAGCCAAAATTCCAAATGAATTCCAATATTTATGTTTGCTAATATTAGCTGAAATGCAACTGAAATTGACAAGTGAACTGAAAGTGAGCTAACTACATGAGTTGTTTGGTAAAATTAAAAATTTAGATAGCTTAATGTTTGCACATATCTTTACTTTTCAAAAAATCTTATTGTAAAGATGGAGAAAAAAAATCCGTCACCTTAAGACGCTATTTTTTTTTGGACTAAATGGAGCTGAAGTTGAACTAAATTGAAATCTCTGACTCAATAAGAGACGAGCTAAACTGAATTGAACACGAATAATCCAGTACAAAAGAACAGGCCTAAATAATAAATTGCTCATACTATCATCTCAATTTAGATCTTTTAAGCTCCTTAAATCTCACATAAGGTATATGCCAAACAAATTAAATGTAGCTAAAGTGGGTAACGAAACATAATCTCAACTCTCAGACAACAACATTGATTCATACATAGGATGGGGAGTTTGAAAGATTCCATTTTGCAGAGAACCCATGCATTAAAAAACAGAAAAAAAAAAAAACAAATGAACCCAACAAAAAGAACACTTTAAAGCACCAGAAAAAGAAAAAATGATGAACATATATACCAAGTTATGTTCTTCAATTTTACCAAGTATTATAATATTCAAACCCTAATTCATGGAAGAAATGATATTGTATAAAATAATAAAAATCTTCTTATATGATCAAATCAGTAAATTGGGAGGAATTATAAACCAAGAAAAACAAGGAATCAAAGGGAAAGTTTGAAGTTGCAAACCTGCCAAATGATTAATTTGGCGAGTGAGATGAGTTGGAGTATACAAGTAGAGAAAGAAGTGTGAAGGTTGACAAACATATCAATTCAATGCTCCACTGCGGGCCTGTTCTTCCCAACTTATTTTCAGTTCAATTCAGTTCAGCTCTCGACAATACTTTTACTCTCACAGTCACATATCACTATTCAGTTCAGTTCAATTCAGTTCATCTGTTTTAAGCCGAAGAGAATCCTGTCATTTCCCGCCCACAGCGCCAAAAGTCCAAAGAAACGAAAAGGGCAAAAAGTGATAAATTGACCCCCTAACTTTGCCGACACGTGAGATAAAGCCCCTCTAATTTTTACCGTAGTATTTAACTCTCCCAACTTCGATAAAAAGTGAGAATAAGTCATCATCTCTTTCATACAATGTATTTTTTTCTATTACATAGAAACAATACGGATTGAATTGTATTTCTTAAAAACTAAAATAATAAAAAATACAAAATTAGACAAAAGCCTCTTTCAAGCACCCTAGGTGCATTTTTCCTATTGCCGTTTTTCGTAATTGCTTCACAAATTGTACCCAAGTCCTACAATTCTAATCACCCATGTTTTCTATGAATTCCACCTCTACCCAAAATAATAATGGCGTACAATTGTGCACAAATTTAGATTGTGGAATTTTAATATCCAAACGATTCTGTGCTAACAATCATTTTTTTAAATCAAATTATGCATAACGAAGGTGTGAAACATACGTGTGAGAAGTATAAGGTGTAAACATAATAGTTCATCCTCATAATTTGGGACCATAGAAGAATTTCCCACTCTATTTTATGCTAAAAAAATCGAAGTAATACGGTACTACCAGTACTGAAGTATGTTTTTCTTAGACCAAGTTCACCCTAAAACATAATTATACAAAAACATATAATTATACAAATTATACAAATTAGGGTGAACTTGGTCTTAGAAAAACATACTTCAGTACTGGTAAAAAGCGAGTACTAATCACAGTAATCAACCACTATCAATTTTCAACACTAAACAGTTTCTAGATGAATTTCTCGACTGATATACCCTGCAATACGATTTATAAAACGATTCTCGCCTTTAGTATATGGCAAATATATATACAAAAATATATCACTTATCCACATATGACATATCTAGATGATCATCCTCTAGAGTAAGCTGCAATTCCTCAACACACTCAAACTCTGCTAGCAGTAAACAACAGTTCCCAACTTGGTAAGTTCCACAAGTATCAGGCTATCAGCAAATGTGATCAGAGCCCTCCTGGTCTTCCAAGTTAGCGATGTCATGCAATCAAAATGAGACGCTAAATTGGCCATAATCCACAACAAGGCTATAGCTCGTTTAATAGCTAGCAATGCTCTTCATCATGTATTCATGTACAGTTGGGATCTTGTTGGCCAGGTCGGTTCAAAGGAGCCAAAGAGTTCATCTGTTTACCTGGTATTCAAGGCATAAACGTGTCCGCCTGCATCAATTGCCTTTCAACACGGAAACAATCATATCAATTGCCATTTACCATATGATTCTAATTTCAATCTATATCACAGATAGGTTAAGCCCAAAAAAAAATGAATACAATATAGTGACTCAAGATCATACTCACCTTTACCCAAGTTCCTTCATACATCAATACCATAACAAGATCAACATGTAAAGTTCAGTACACCAACTAACATAACCAACGATCAGCTCAATCCATAAAGATAACCTTGTTATGTGAGTCAATCATAAACGCGAGGGGATCATATATCTGAACCCAAGTGCTGGAGGGAAATGTCAATAACCTATGTATGACTTCTTTGTTCTCGAAATTCCATTTACAGCCAATCTTCATACACTCTAACAGCTGGGCGTTATTTAACATATACTCTACTACTCGAAACTCAGCTTTGTTTCCCATGAAATGCTTGATTCCAATTATCTTAAGGTGTTCAAACAAACAAATAGGGACACTGTCAGGGGGAGTCCACTGATATCTATCATCATCTGAATCGCTGTCGTCAATGTCTTCGATCTCCTCCTGAAAAAGAAGAAAAATTTGATGACGCAAGATTGAAGATTTAAAGAGAAAGTTAATGATAGAAACGAGGTTTATCTCCCCCCCCCCAACAAGATGTTCCCGCTCTACCAATTATTTGAAAGTAAATCCCACCATTACTCCATGTGTGATTAAACCAAAACTATTGATTAAATTAGTGAAAACTTAATCATGTCAAGTTGCTAATTCAATCAGAGTCTGTGTAAGCCCCTAATTCAACTAGCGGTTTTAGATATGCTAACCCCTTTTTAACCTTCATCCATAGAAAGGTTAGAAAAACTTTTATAAAGAAAAAGAATTTCACAGAGAAAAACCTCTACTTGAATTAACAGTTCTGGTCTAGTAAAAGAGATTTTTTGTTTGCATACATGAACGATATGGTGGGAATTATTTTCAAATAGTACCGTAAAGTGGGATTTATTTGTTGTAGTGCATCATTTTCGTAATAGATTTTAGAAACACGAGAGCATAATCATTGCAGTTCCACTCACCAAATCCAAAATAAGAACCTCCAAGCTGGGAGCACTATGGAGCAATTTCGAAAAGCAGGACCAGCCTGACTCTACGTTAAGATGCACGACTAATGTCTTCAAATATGGGAATGTGGGCCAGGTATAGCTGAGAGCTAATCCGAGAACCTTCATAAAAATGCAATTGTAAGATTCTACCAACCAATGTAATTCATGCTCTATAGCCCTGAACATGTAAGAACTAAGATTAGAACGTAATCCATTTAGCACTACGAGAACAAGAGAGCCCAAGGACAGAATGAAAAGAGAGAGAAAAAACTTACATCTAGTGTCTCACACTCCAATGTCAGAACCTCGGTGCCAGCGATCCCCTTTAAACTATCAAGGAGGCGGTTTATGTACTTAGGACCTAAGAATCCACATGTGTCATCTTCATATTTTACAGAAACCTTAGAGCCCTGTGCTATATTCTTCACCACATACCGAGCCAATGAGTCATCATCTATGGAAAGGTCTTTGAGATTGGGTGTATCGATAATAAAATCATGCTTTTTTTATAACTGTATCCCACACTTTTCAGCTCAAGACTCACTTTCCTTAGAGTGGAAACAGAGATATCAATTTTAAGCTCTTTACGGGAATAAACGAAGCCGAACAGGTGCATTATTTCCAACACTGGGCAGCAAGACAAGAGCCGATTCACAACATCATGGTTACGGAGTATCACTTGAAGATCAAGTGACTTGAGACAAGGAAAACAAACTATTGACTCCGGGATTTGAATATCAAAACAACTAAGCTCAAGAGATACAAGTGTGGTGTAAGAAAGAACACATTTTGGAAGAGGAGCTTCAGGCATTTCGTAATCATCTGTGTTGTTGGCACATACAGTTAGCTCTTCGATTTTGTGGCTCCGAATGGAGGCAATCCATGTGGTTACACGGGATAAGTCTATCGACAATGGACAGCAAACCTCAAATGTCACAAAGTCTGTAGAGCTACAATTTTGAAGTACATGCTCTACTAGGTTTGGAAGTCTAACACGGTCATTAATACTTCGCAAACAAATACGAGTAATTCCTTTCCAAAGATACCTCCACCTCGACGACAAAATGCACGTCCTAATCGCTTCTTCCGTCTTAAGGAAAGATATTATATGAGCAATAAGATGATCCGGTAAATCACTAATTCTATCCCCTTGTTCAACAACTTCCTTCTCGCTTCCCCCTTCTTGTAGAAATGGGCGTTTTCGTTGGCTCTCACGTCCAAGTTCGGTTTCAAAGTTAGATTCCATGGACTAATGTTGAATGCCTGATAATAATTAAACACAGTACTTAACTGGAAAAATTGCCATATTAAACCATAAGATCCATAACAACAACCACCTACTTATGATTATGGGGAAAAAATGAAGCAATGTTACTTAATTCACTAATCTCTCAGCGAATTGCGAATCAGGATAAGCGAATTATGGTCGGTTTTGAGCTAATTATTGACCCATTTGGGTAAATTGCGAATTTAAAAAGCGAATTAGGTAACACTGGAATGAAGTAATGAACCTAGAATATTTCATACAACCATAAGAAATACTCCTAAATATTACTTACTACGATTCAATTCACATTAACACATGATATATATCAAGAAATTGACTTTACAAAAGAAAAAAGAACCCAGACATTAAAAATTGAAAATTCAACAGTTATGTTCTCCAATTTTAGACACAAAGATTAATTATTGAAGAACCAAAACCCTAACTTTTTCATTAGAATGAGATTTGCGAGCATAAAATGAGTACCATGCACATTAAGACTGGAATCATTGAATATAGTATAAAAATTAAAGATACAAACCTGGATAAATTGCGAACTGAGATAAATTTTAGGGATTTGAAGATTTGTGAAATGGGAATTGAAATAGTAATTTAATGACTAATGAGGCGCAATATTTTATCAATACGCGCCAAGGCCAAAAGCCGATTATTTTCAATTCGGTTCAGTGTGTTTGGTAGGGCCGTAGGTTTGTAGGGATTTAGATGGAAAAGAAAAAAGAGAAGAAAATAAAATAAAATAATTTTTTTTAATGTTTGGTTAAAATAAACTAGTCCCAATGCTCTCAAATGAACGTTATATATGTGTGATAGAAGTAAGAAAATTTAATTGGTGAAACAGTTAAATCTCTAATTAGCGAGGTACTTAGGAAGTTAGGAGGGGCATTGCAGCAGCAACCAGCAAGGCAACCTCATGGTCAACGCCAAAAATTAAGTGTTTGTTACTATCACCTTGAGGACAAGGTGGAAGTTTAGGCAGTCAGTATTGTAATGAATCGATTTAGAGGGAGGGTTACTTTAGGAAATGCGATTAAGTAGTGTCTTGAGGAATAAGTTAGCAAGTTAGTTTTCCTCTAAAATAGAGGAGATTAGGGAGTGAAAGGTTATGCTGAAAATTGTTAAGTGTATTTTGTAGAACTTTTAAGGGTTCTTTGAGAGAGACAAGCCTCTGAAATGCTTGATTAGGAGTGCTCAAGCGACTTGAAAGCTTAATATCTATCTTAATCTTCTGTAATTTCAGTTTATTAACATCAATATCATGTCAGTCCATTACATATTGATTCTATGTAGATTCCTGTTGAGACTTCTAAACATGCGCCCATGCTCTAACATTCACATTAAGAGTCTGTTTTTCTTGTTTATGAGAGATTTCACGGCTTGTACGATCAATACCTATTGACGTACAAATCTCGTGAATTCGTCATTGAAGAAATTGATAAATCTAAAAAAACAATTCTCTTGTTTAAGTCTTACAATTTCAAACTTGATGACATCATTCACACTGGGATAACCGACACGATGCTTGAATTTGAACAAGGTGGTGCTAGTACGCGATTAAACTCGGGTCGTTTGTACCCCTACTAATGGTGATTGAAAAATATCATTTTATGAGTTTAGGTTGCTTGAAATTGGAATGCCTGAGAAATCAGTATTGAGCAAAGGTGTCCAAAGGAAAACCATAAACAAAAATGCATGGTCTAATTACAGTCACACTAATCCATTTCTCACACAATTCATACATTGTGCAAGTACTCACCAAACGCTGCCCATTTCTCTATTTGATAACAAGATCAATGTGTAAATCTCTGAGAGTAGATAGTATTGGGCAAGTACTCGCCAAGTCCCCCAATCATCCATACAATATCAAGATCAGCAATGTAGGAATAACCATTAACTTCTGTAGGACAATTAACATAAACAAGATTCAGCCTAACAATGAGCTCAAGTGCCCCACACGGTAATCTTGCTAGGAGAGTGAATGTCAAACCCGACACGTTCACAGATCAGAACCTCACAAGTCTTGGAAGCTCTTGGAATTGTCAATAACTTCTGTACAACTTCTTCATCCACGAGATCCGGATCATAACCAATCATCATACGCTCCAATACCAGGGCATTATTTAACAAATATAATAGTAATAGTAATTCATCTTCGTTTCCTTCGAAAGACTGGATTCCAATTATCTTGAGGTGTTCTAACAAACAATAAGGGACACTGTCAGGGGGAGCCCAGTGGTTTATATCATCTGAACGTCTGTAATCATCGTCATTGATCGCCTCCTGAAAAGATGCAATCGAAATTTTAAAGAAAAAGTTAACAGTACATACAAGTGATCTTAGTAAGTATACTCCCACTCACCAAATCCAAAATCAGAACTTCCAAGCTGGGAGCACTCTGGATCAATTTTGTAACGCAGGTCCAAAGCGTAACAGCACTTAAATGCACGATTAATGTCGTCAAATATGGGAATGTGGGCCAGGTACAGCTGAGAGCTGATCTGAGAACCTTCATATAGAGTAAACAGAATTTGACAGATAAAAATTGGATATTTTTTTATATTTATTGCCCTAAACAAGAAGTAACTATGATCATAATGTAATCCATTTAGTAAAAGGTGCCCAAAAGAGCTCAGAAGGCCAAGAGTAGAATGAAAAGAAAATAACTTACATCTAGTGTATTCCAAAGCAACGTCAGAACCCCAGTGACGGCGATCCCCTTAAAAAGATCAAGAAGGCAGTTCATGTGCTCAGGGACTATGAATCCAATGACTTCATAATTAACAATAACACTAGAGCCCCGTGCTATATTCTTTACCACATACTGAGCAGACGAGTCATCATCTATGT
Source organism: Patellifolia procumbens (assembly GCA_947645195.1). Lineage (NCBI taxonomy): Eukaryota > Viridiplantae > Streptophyta > Magnoliopsida > Caryophyllales > Amaranthaceae > Patellifolia > Patellifolia procumbens. Next base: position 38,242 of record CANSGD010001509.1, on the reverse strand, counting down.
AGAGGTCCTCGAGATTGGGTGCATTGATAATGACATCGTGCTTCTTTTTATAACCGTTTCTCACGTCATTTAGCCGTAGTCTCAATTTCCTTAGAGTGGAAACAGAGATATCAATATTAAGCTCTTTAAAGGGCTTAACGAAGCCAAACAGGTGCAGTGTTTCTAGCACTGGACAGCAAGACAAGAGCCGATTCACAACATCACGGTTTCTGAATATGACTTGAATATCAAGTGACTTGAGACGAGGAAAACAAACTATTGAATCAGGTATTTGAATATCAAAACATGCAAGCTTGAGAACTACAAGCATACTGTAAGAAAGAACACATTTTGGGAGGGAAGTTTTAGGCATTGCATACTCACCTGCGTTATTAGCGCATAGAACTAGCTTTTCAATTTTGCGGCTATGTAGGGAGCCAGTCCATGAGTTGATACGAGATACTTTTATTGGGATTGGACAGGAAAGCTCAAATGATACGAAGTCCTTTGAGCTACAATTTTGAAGTACATGATCTACAAGGTAAGAATATATGTAAGGGTCCGAGTCAAAACCCTGCAAACAAATATGAGTAATTCCTCGCCAAAGATACCTCCATCTTGTAGACAACATGCAAGTTCTGATCGCTTCTTGCGTTCAAAGGAAAGACAGTACATGAGCAATAACATGATCCGGTAGATCACTAATTCTGTCTGCTTGTTCAGCTTCTTTTCCACCTCTCCTATCCTGTAGACACAGCCGCTTTTGTTGGCTCTCAAGTCCGAGTTTGATTTCTAGATTAGAATCCATTGATTATGGCGAATGCTTGATAATGATCGATCCCAATATTAAAAACATGGTCTATACCAACAACCACCTAAGGAGAAATTTCCACATCATATATGATATGACCAATTTTTCTTCATATCAATATTCTACGATATATTCAAGAACAAAAGTTGTATATCGAATCATCAACGTTGTGACACAAAAATGAGTTGTTCATGAAAACCAACATATGACCACCGTTACGGCGTTACCAAGACAATGACACAATTAGATATAAAATGAGCAGCCCTCAACACCTAAAGATGGATAAAGGAAAGAACGAACCTAGCATATTAGGTAGTAGGTACATATATGATATAGGACATACTCCTTTTACGATTGAATACAAGTTTACATGAAATTACTAAAGTATGGATAAAAACAACAAATGCATAAACATTTCCGAGGGAGGAAAAAAACACCTATGTAAGACGAGTGAATTCATTCTACTCATCTACACCCAAGGTCATTGTTTGCTCATTTGTACTTTTGTAACTCTCATATAGTGTGAATGTTGCTCATTTAGAATGTTTCAAATAAGCAATGAGCGAGAAAATAGTTTTCTAGTATAGGATACTCATCATACACCCGGGGTGTAGGATAGAAGTTGTATTGTAGAACCCACTTAATGGACATTTTTCCAAAAAAAAACCTTTAAAAAGTTCATTTTAGCGAAAAATACTTGGCAATAATACCAACTCAACTTTGCTTGCAAGAAGAAACCTTTCTTCATTTTGCGGCGTTGACCCCTAATTTTCCCGCATTTCCCCGGGAATTAAAATGGAAAAATCCTAAACCCTAATTAAATGAGGAGATTCTGTACAATTTTCAGAAAATCTAACATCAAAAGGGGGGAAATTGCTAAGCAAAAAAAATGCTAGTTGGAGAAAAAAAAAACAAAATCGAAATTCCAGCAGGTATTTTCTCTGGTATTAGGCATAAAGACTGATTAATGTAGAACTGAAACCCTAATTAATCTAACAAAAGGGATTCGCGTATATCAAATGGGTATCATAATCATCAAGAGTAAAATTGAAGGAACAATAAACAAAAATAAATGAATCAATCAGTAGAAAAAGCAAAAGATCAAACCTGGGTAATTTGCGAGCTGAGATGAATTTTAGGGTTTTGAAGATTTGGGGAAAAGTGAACTGGGAAATGGCAACTGATGTACGAAGTTGAACAATGCGCGCCAAATCCAAGCGTCATTTACCGCTCTCACCCTTACAAGTCATATCCATCCAAAAGAAATGGAAACTCAAAAGTTCGGTATCACGGTCGGTTTCTATTATTAGTTCACTTTCTTCTGTGTGCGGTGATGCTCCGACTACATTTTACTGTGTTATATTTTTGTGTAGAAAGGAGTAATAGTAGATCTTCTATAAGGCTGTCTCATTACTCGTGTTCATGAGACCGATGATTATATTAACTTGACATCATCACACGTGCAACGTCTCGTTATCCCAAGCACGTTCCACAATGATTATTTGCTAGTAATTCTTAACTATTTGATTGAGATTCTAACTATTTGATAAAAACTACTTCCTCCGTAATATTATTATTGCAACAAAGAGCCTTGGAACATTCTCCTAGGCAAAATTTACTAATGAAAAATTAAGACTTTAATAAGCATCAAGTATTACGACTTGCAGCCCCACCCTAACCCCCACCACGATTTCGCAGCTTCACCCTAACCCCAAACACGATTTCGCAGCCCCACCCTAACCCCACCTCGATTTTGCGGCCGTACCCCATCCCCACTCTGATTTCGCAGCCCCCACCATGGATTTGAGTAGCGTTCAGAGGGAGGCGATTAGCATTGGTCGCAATTTGATGATTGTGGTGGTTGGCGGTGAAGTGGTGGTGGATTTGGGCAGATTTGGTGGTTTTGGTGGAGGGATGAAGGTTGACAACTTTGGCGGCGGTGGTGGTGGTGAAGGTGGGTGGTTGGTGTTAGATTAGGGTGGAAATAATTAATGAGTTTGATTGTTTGTTAGTAATGTAATGTTTTGTTAGAAACTATTAATCAATTTTTAAGATATAAAGTAAGGGTATTTTTGTAATTTCACATCAAAGAGTTTACTAAAATAGGAATTTTAGTTGGTTGCATATATTTTGTTACAGCCTAAAATGGCAAAAAAAGTGCGTTCTTTTCGTTACGGAGGAAGTATAACTGTTTATTGACATGCACTACTAAAAAGTAATGACTATAACTAATGAAATTATAACTATGATCATGGAACTATATTATAACTAATAGAGTATAAATCATAACAAATAAACTTTATATCATTATTAATAGCTAAAATTAATATAGTGGGATGGTATTTTGAGAGGAGTTTTAGAGGTGTGATCGTGTGGGCTAGATTTTGAGGGGTAGGATGTATTTATTAAAGTTGACTATATATAGTACAAGCATAACTATTGGTTTGAAAACCATAATGAATTGAACAATATTACTACAACATTACTCTAAAAACCTGGTTGAGAAAAATAACAATTGCTATGAAAAACATAACTTTGTCATGTCATCAATGAGATTCTTAAGACGTGCCACCGCATCATCTATGAGATCTCCTCGTTTAAGGATTTGTACAGGAGGGGGATGAGCAATACTACCTTCTTCTCATATCTCTTTCTATTATTATTAATTTCAAGGTAAAATGATTTACTAATTGGAAATGAAATTTGATAGCAATGAAGGATATGTCAAATTGGTTGAGTCACACAAATAATGGGTCACCGATCCAAATCTCCTTATTTACAATTTTTGCACGACACTTAAAACATACATGTCAGCATGTGATGTGAGCTGACACGCGGTGTCAAGGCACAGTAGTGCCAAGTCAACGTGTGACATTGATCGTACTGCCACGTGTCGGACTACAACAAATGTTCACACATTTAATCATAATAATAATATATATGAGAAGAATAATAGAAGTGTCAAGATTCCAAAAGTTCGTTTGAAAATATATGCTAGCAATGTTAAATTAAATAATGTTCATAAGTACAAACAAATAAACGTTTAGTTTTTCATGCACTCAATGTTTTTTTGTTTAATACATATACGTATATGGCTATATAAGATTGTTTTTCGGTAACAAATGTTGTATCTTAAGCTCTGTTTTTGAATTGAATGAGCCGAACTGAACTAAATTGAAAATAATAGAGCTGAATGAATTGAACTAAAGTCAATTGAATTGAAATGAAATGAATTAACAGTACTGAAATGGATGGAGCTTGATAGAATATAAAACTATTTATGGGTCTTCGAGGACGCGTGATAAAGTGTAAAACTATTCTTAAACATTCAATCATCAGTTTGGCCTTTTGACTGTGTTGGTTCCTTGGCGGAGCTAAAATAAACTGAACATAAATAAATTGAAAATAATTGCAATTAATTCAATCCAATAGAATAGGGTCTAAGCCATAAAAATACATAGTATATGAAAATCAGAGTATCAACTTTAACCATAAGTTATAGGGAATATACAATATTGTTGTAATCTTATTTTATTTTATTTTTTTTGGAAGAGATACAAGGATAATAGGGAACATACAACACTATTGTAATCTGCTATGCAACATTTTGAATTATATGATGCGCACCATTTGTATAGATGATGAACAAGAAAATGCTCAACACACTGTGAATCTAATTGATGTTGCTTCTCATTAACCTATGCATCTCTAAATAGATAAATAAAAGTTAAATACATATTCGAATGGGCCTCTTCAACATACTTGAAGTAAAATAATTGTTTCTACTAAGCAGTTTGGACATTTGGTAATCAGGGAGGAATTCCTATAAACAAGGAGTACTTAGAGGTGACAAAATCAGCTTTGTTGATTAACGCAAAAAGGAGTTCATGCCAAGACAACGTTATTGGTTTCCCCAAAATGCAACCTAGGCTAGTTCTTTTTAATGTATTTAAATCTTTATATTTAATTCCGATAAGTTTAACTTAGCACAAGTAAAGTTTGATCATCTCATAAATAAGCTTTGAATAAGTTTAGATAAGTTGAAATATTCAAAGACTTGACATATGCTTTCTTCGTCTCAAACACCTTGTTTTTGTTCGAATCAGTCCGGTTCTTGGACAATTAAAGGTGAAATTGTACGAGTATTGAGAATAATGGCTTAACCTGTTTAGGTTGCCTGGCATATTATATATATAGAGATACGAAAATATCTTTACAAAACCTACTAAGGATCTAATTACCAAAATACCCTAATACACCCCCTCAATCTTTACGGGGAGGAATCACGGATAGATTGGAACGATGTTTACAAAACAACTCAGAAGAAAGACCCTTAGTAAAAATATCAGAAACCTGCAACTGTGTCGGAACGTGCTTGACCTGAAGACCACCTTTAGCAACCATCTCACGAACAAAATGATAATCAACATCAATATGCTTACTACGATCATGATGAACAGGATTGGCAGTAAGATACATACAGAAACATTGTCACAATAGAGAATGGTAGGCCGATGATGAAAATACCCTAAATCAGCCAACAATTGACGAATCCAAATTGTTTCGGCCGCAGTGTAGGCAACAGCACGATACTCAGCTTCAGTAGAAGACTTCAAAACAGTAGGTTGCTTCTTAGAACGCCAGGAGATCAAATTCTTCCCTAGGAAGACAGCATAACCAGTAGTAGAACGCCGAATGTCAGGACACCCGGCCCAATCAGCATCAGAATAGGCAACAGTCACAGTAGGAGAGCCAGTACTATGAAGAAATAGCCCATAATCGAAGTTCCCTGCAAATACCTGAAAATTCTTTTCACAGCATGAAGGTGAGTAGTACGAGGCGCATACATAAATTGAGAAACCGAATTATCAGCATAGGCAATATCAGGACGAGTCATAGTAAAATATTGCAATGCACCAACCATACTACGATAATCTGTGGGATTAGCAAGAAGTTCACCATCTAATAGAGAAAGAGTGACGCGAGAGACAACAGGATTACGTACGGGTTTGACAGTATGAAGATGAAATTTCTGAAGAAGATCAACTACATATTTGTTTTGAGACAAAAGCAAACCCTGAGGAGTACAGAAATCTGAATGCCTAAGAAATAATGCAAATCACCCAAATCCTTCATAGCAAACTGAGCAGAGAGAACACTGATAAATTTCTGAAGCAAAGAGGAACTACTACCTGTAAGCACAATATCATCAACATATAGCAAGAGAATGATAATATGACTACTGTGTTTGAGAGTGAACATAGAGGTGTCACAACTGTGCACTTGAAACCAATAGAGAGAAGAAAGTTGCTGAAACGAGAGAACCAAGCTCGAGAGCTTGCTTCAAACCATAAATGGATTTTCGTAACCGACAAACATGATGTGGTTGAGAAGGATGTTCAAAAACCAGGAGGCTGACGCATATAGACATCCTCATTGAGGAAACCATGAAGGAAAGCATTTTTAACATCGAGTTGACGAATAGGCCATTTAAAAGTAGCAGCAAGAGTAAGAACTAAGCGAACAGTAGTAGGCTTAATTACAATACTAAAGGTTTCAAAGTAGTCAATACCTGCCTGCTGATGATTACCAAAAACAACAAGTCTGGCCTTAAACCGCTCCACAGAACCGTCAGAATTATATTTAATCTTATACACCCAATTACAACCAAGAGCGTTTCTATTGTTGTTGCGAGGCACAAGTTCCCATGTATCATTCTTAATTAATGCTTCATACTCATCACGCATAGCTTGTTGCCAACGTGAATCTTTAGACGCTTGCTTAAAATTAGACGGTTCAGACTCAGCAACATTAGTTTTTAAATCCAAAAGATTCCGAGTGGAAATGATTCCGTCTTTTAGACGCGTGGTCATGGTATGAACATTAGTAGGATCGACACACTTAGACGACTTTCTAGGACGCCTAGGGGGAGGGACAATACTAGACGGGGACGACTCGAAGGGAGACATCAATGGGAGAAGCAATAGGCGAGGAAGGAGGGATAGAAGGATGGGCGCCGGAACCCGCGGGAGCAGGGGATGCCTGCGGGCTGGCAGCGGCTGCCAGCGGAGGGGGGAGTGGGTGCGGGCGCGGGGAAGAGGAAGAACGAGTGCTGGGCGCAACTCATAATCCCGCGGGCGCGGGTATACCCGCAGGCTGGCAGCAGGTGATGGGGGACTCGCACGCTGCTGCGGGCGCGGGGTGGAGGGGCTGCGGGCTATGGCTGGGCAGTCCTCCCTCGGGCTCGCAAGCATCCTGTGGGCAGGCAGCGGGTTGCGGCGTGTGCCCCCGTGATGCTGCGGGCTCGGGGAAACGGGGCATAGGACTATAGGACGTTAAACTTGGCGCACTAGACGAGGAAAGACTCGGTAACCAAACCAAGGGGTCCAGAGACTCATCCATAGACGAACCAATGGATGTACTAGACACAAGAGAACGATAAGGAAATTTACGTTCACTAAACAACACATGACGACTTGTGTATACTTTGCCAGAAACAGGATCAAGACATCGATAACCCTTGTAATTTGATGCATAGCCAAGGAAAACACATTGAATCGACTTAGCCTGTAGTTTATTGATTTTAGGATCTAAAAACAACGGAAAACAGGCACAACCAAAACATTTCAAAAACTCATAGGAGGGGGACGATGAAAAAGTTTAGCAAACGGGATGAACCCTGCAATGCCGAATTAGGAAGACGGTTTATCGTATAAACCGCCGAATAACACGCATCAACCCAATATCGAGGTGGCAATTCGGATTGAATAAGCATAGTGCGGGCCATCTCGATAATGGTTCGATGTTTCCTTTCTGCAACACCATTCTGCGCTTGAGTCCGAGCACAAGACTTTCGAAAATAAATTCCCGAATCACAGAAATGTTGTAGTAAAGGAGTGTTATCAAATTCACGTCCACCATCACTTTGGAAAAATTTAATTTTGAATTAAACAAGTTCTCAACAAGTTTTTGAAAGTCTAAGAAGGTCGAATAGACATCAGATTTCAGTTTAAGGGGATATAGCCAAGAAAAACGTGAATAATCATCAACAAAAACCACATAATACTGAAAACACTGATTAGATTTAACGGGCGATTGCCAAAGATCACTATGTATCAAATATAAGGGATAAGGGCACGATGAGTCACAGACTCAAAAGGCAAACGATGTATCTTTCCTAATTTGCAATGAACACAATCGTCATGAAACTTAGAATTACATGAAATTAAGTTCTGTGAACGTAAACTTCCTAAAACTCTAGCAGAAGGATGACCAAGGCGAGTATGCCAAACATCTCCAGACTCTTTTGTGGCTAAGAGGGCAGGAACAGACGACTCTGGGCAGACTCGGGAAGACTCCGAACGAACTCTGGAAGACGACTCTGACTCTAGGATATGAGGCTGAATAGGGTAGACACCATTCCTACTGATTCCCCACAACAGAACTGCCCCCGTGGTCTTGTCCCTAACACAAACAGAAGACTCGTCAAAACAGACTATACAAGAATTATCCTGACATAACTTTTGAACAGACAGCAGATTATGTTTTAACTGGGGAACATGACACCCCTTCGTGAGACGAAGGGGGGCGACTAGGGGAAGACAGAATCAAATTACCAAGTTTATTAATGGGAAGTCGTGTGCCATCACCAACAACAACAGAACTCGAACCAGTGTAAGGAAGAGCATTAGAGAGCTTACCATCCTATGAGGTCATGTGGGAGGCGGCTCCAGAATCTGGATACTAAACGGAGTCATTTGTTTCACCACCAACAGACAGTGCAGCTAGGGCACGTGTGACACCATCAGGAGAGGAAGGGCACAAAGCTATGATTGAAGCGTTGAGGACAATAGGCTGCTTGGTGACCTGGATACCAACAAAGACCACAAGTATCTGAAGAAGGGAGTGTTGGCTAAATTGCCGTTAGATGGATTACTTCCTGCTGAAGACAAATCATTAGCAATATAATTGGCACAAGAATAATCAACATATGAAACACCATGATAATTACCCATACCATTAGAACGGCCTCCATTGCCGCGACCACCCTGTCCTCCATTGCCGCGTCCTCCATTGTTGCCACGACCACCTTTGTTACGATTATTTTTCCGATTCTTGTTCTTACCACCCCCTTGACCTTTAGAATTCGAACCACCCGAAGAAGACGGTTGTGAACCTGAAGAGCCAGACTGAACAGCCACTAGAGCCTGATGAGTAGAAGAGGTCTCATCATAAGCACGCTTAGCCTTTAGGCGTTGCTCATGCTGAAGTAGCTTGGGGCGAAGGTCATCAAACGTCAAGGACGTTTTAAATTGTAACAAAGTAGTAACAAGGGCATCATAATCACGATCCTGATCAATGCAGTCAAGGTCTAATGAACAAGATCATACTGAGAGACAGAACACTGAATAGCAGCTAAGGAGTCAACAATAATCTTAATTTCACGCAGAAAAACCTCCATAGTCTGCTGTTCAAGCTTTTTCATATGACTTAACCTGCCTTTCAATTCCATAGACCTAGCCATACTAGCATGTAAAAATCTCGACTTTAACCTATTCCAGATCTCTACAGAAGTGTGTAACTCATGCACATCAAGCATAACATCACGTGATAACGTAGCATACAACCAAAGTTTTATTTGTTGATCAAGTCGTAAATACTCGTAAAATTGCGGATTAGGAACTGGATTACCAACATGATCAACACTAGTAGGAGGAGGTATAGAGACGGTACCTTCAACTATACCAAGTAACTGATGCGTTAACAAGAAACACGTAACTTGAGTTTTCCATACAAGAAAATCCTCTGGTGCATTGGGTTTAATCGTAACATACCTAGTAATATCGGGATTGGAATATTGTTGGGCAAAGGAGAACGGAGAGAGAGCCAAAGAGGCACTCGGCTGTGGAACGGGTGCTAAAAGGGGGGACAAACCAAACCCGGGAGGCGGACGATCATGGGTTGGACTCCGGAAGGGAGAGCATGAACCAACGGTTCTTGATGATGCAACAACGGTGATGCGTGATGATGCAGCAACGGTGGCAAGGACGGCTGAGTGAACAGCGGGCGGTGCCATGTGGCCAGAGACTGGGTGTGCCCTGCCACCAGACGCGCCACCAGAAGAGGAGGCGAGTGGGTCGCCAATTGCACCAAACGAAGGGTGTGCGTTTGTGTGATTGGCGGTTGATGTGCGTCCAAGGGTCAACGGCTGGGCTGCGCGTGGGACGTGCACAGGTGTGGCGGGGTTGCCGGCAGGGCCGGTAGTGGTGGTCGTGTTGGCGGCAGACATGGCCGGAAAGGAGACAACCACCGATTAGGGTTTGTGGACGAACTCCAAAACCCTAAAATTATGAGAAAACGGAAGAGAGAGGAAAAAATTCTAACCTAGGCTCGTGATACCATGTACGAGTATTGAGAATAATGGCTTAACCTGTTTAGGTTGCCTGGCATATTATATATATAGAGATACGAAAATATCTTTACAAAAGCTACTAAGGATCTAATTACCAAAATACCCCAATAGAAACGACCAAACACTCCGGTTACCACTAGGTTTTCCTCAACAAAGCTCTTGACTTTTAACAAGTCCCCTAATATCCTTACCATGTACCTTTGATACAAGTCCCCTAAAATATGTTTTAAAGACAAGAAAATAAATAATTAGAGCAAACCATCACAGACTATAGCTTATGAGTGCTTAGTTATCGTTATTCATGCATTTCCATATGGTCATTTATCACACACTGAGTCGGCGCCATTGTAACTTCACTTTATCTTTTGACTCACATGATCACATCATGCACAAATATATAACAACTCTACTACAAGGTCACATCCTATATTATTATTGCCATATTCCATTTTACATTTCTAAATCTCACCTTGGAAAACAAAATAAAATATGAAATGACTCTGATAATTCCACGTTTTCCCTTCCACACCAAAACTTAACATAACAAAACATATCGTGGACATCGTCGGAACCAAAAAGGTACTTAGTTTTTATTGAAGATGGCTTACAAATGTCTAAATGCTTTAATGGAATAAATTTTTCATTTTGTTTTAGAGAGTGTAATGAGGTAGCTCATCGCCTAATCCAGTGGGCTATGTGCCTGTATCCAGCTATTGTTATAAGATCTGGCTTATTGAAGGTCCCTTATGAATCTCGGATATAATTGCTTTGGACTTGCCGTTTCATTCTTCTTAATTTAAGCCTACCTTTTCCTTTCAAAAAGGGTAGTTTTTATATACTTCCTCCCGTCCGACAATATTCTTCCTCTTTGTTATTTTATACCTCGCATATATTTAAAAAGTGGGAAGAATATTTTGGAACGGAAGGAATATTAAGTAGTAACTACTCTAAAGTTTTTGCTTAGCCTTTCTGGTCTAATCCATCTTTATATCCATATCCCATTATCTCAAAGAACAATTAAAACAGTTTTTCCAATCGGAAGGCCATCAGATTTAATATTACGAGGATGTTATAACTGCAAAGAGCAGGTTGGCATTCTCATTTAATTGTCTAACACTTGTCAGATCTTAAATTTGCTCACATGGAAGCCAGTGTAAGACAGTGGAAGACCTGAGCATAAATTCTTTATCTCAATCATCAAAGACCTAGACTTACATTCTCAATTTTTTGGCCTAGGAAGTTACTCGACCCTTATTTACATTTTTAGGTTGCTCTCTATTCGCCCTAAAAAATACGGTAAAAAATCGTGCGATTAAACGGTAAAAAAGTACGATTAAACTTTATTTCATCAACTTGTTTTCAGTTCTATTAGCAAAAATAAGTTTTAATAAGTAGTTTAACCTTTTAAATAAGTTCAAATAAAAAGTTCTAATTAATTTTGTTAAGTTGAAATAAAGTTTGATAAGTGTTAATTAAGTTGAAAAGAACATACATTTAGTTCAAACAAGTTTCATTGGGGGAAGATAAATTGATGAATATTGAACCAGGGTAAATTAATCCCGATTTCATCTTCTCTTAGGCAGTAGCGGAGCCAAGATTCATACATTGAGGGGGTTCGAGATCCGCATGTTGTTTACACGGATTTAGTTATATGGTTTAATATCAAAAATTAGAGACGTAAAGTTATAAAATATGTGTGCCTAAGGAGTTGAACCCCCTGACGACCAACATATTCCTTAATAGCATGCAATTTACCACTTTAGATATAATCAATAATTCCAAGATTTGAAGTACATATTTAATATTTAACTTGACCCGGGGTGCATGATCCCCCCAGCCCCCTTGGCCACTGCATCGATCCCTAATTCCAAGAATTATAAAATTTCCCTTTGAAAAATTCGATGCAGTGGCCAAGGGGGACTGGTGGGGGTCATGCACTAAAATGTTATCTCTTTCTCTCTCCGCTATCACATGAATTTCTACCTTTTATCTCTCTTTTCTCATCACTATCTTTACATAGCCTTCTTAACGAGGCTACTTGCTCCAATAGATGGAGGAAATATCAATTTGTGTGGGGAGAAGCCAATATATAAGGATAAAATGATATGCAATTGTTGAAAATGATAGACAAATAGGGAAACAATAAACGTTTATCGAAAATTGATACAAAGCTGCTGAAAAATGAAGGGAAGTTGTTGAAGAATGATTAAAAAATGATTGAAAATTCGACAAGTTTGTTGAAAATCACTAAAACTAATCCTTGTTATACCATAACTTATGGATTATTGAAAAATCGCTGAAACTAATCCTTGTTACCCATAAGTTGTAGTATGACATGTTACATCTAAGGCCAATGTGACATATAATGGATCCTACATTAGAATATACTCCTATTATACGTTTTAAAAGATAGGTATTAAAGAAAATAATTGTTTGGTCATCATATAAACGATAATTGATTATATATCTATTAATAGCTTTGTCAACGTGATTTAATTTGATTCAAATTCGAAAACTTTTGGCTAGTTAAAAAGCCATTTCTAGAATCACACATAATGGTGTGTGGCATATGTGAATCATAAAATCTACGATTTAAATCTCAAATTCGACAACTATGCCCTAAACCTCACATATTCCTATATCACTTGTTCTTTGTTTTGCAATGATGCTTAACAGCCAAAGATAAACTTGAAAAACTGCAAAATCTTCCACCCTAGTGATTATCTGTTTTGAAACTATAAATTGCCTCATATCTCTTCATCTTTTGCCCCTTTACTGTGGACATTATTGGGTAGTCTGACATTCCTTGAGGTGAATTCTCCCAACTCTTTTAGGGATAAGCTAACGATAATTTACAAAAAGTTGGTAAGTATGCATTCCACGACCTATGATTATTTTGGTGGTTTGTTTAGTTACTCAGCAATAACCTGTTTTTTAGGGTAAGTACCACATCCTACATGGCAAGTTTTGTTATAATTTTTTTTGAGAGACTAGAATCTTTTCAAGAAGCACTCTCCCTGCTACAGTTGTTAGAATCCTGATTCAAATTGTAGAACCATACGATGTTACAATTCGATTATGGTCATACAAGTGTATTTACGATTTTGAACGATTCTAGAAATTTTTCTTAATTGACAAAACTTTTATAGAAAAAAACTTGACTCATCCTAACAAAACTATTAATAAATATATATTGCAGATTATTGCCAATCCAATGGATAAACAATAATTTTATTTATTTATTATTATTATTATTATTATATATTTAACTTATAAAATGAGCATGTGCTAATGAAATTTGAGAAAAAATTGTGATCATGCATCATATGCATGTTTGTAGAATCCTACGGTTCTATGATTCGTAAATTCTATGTTGCACACGGACTCATAGTGAGTACCGTGCGCAAATGAACATCAGTCAGTGAACAATGAACATCACCCAACGAACATTATCCAATGAACAATGAACATCACCCAATGAACATTAGTTGGACATCACCCAATGAATATCACCCAATGATCCGCCCGATGAATAACGAACATCACCTAATGAACATCAGTTGGACATCACTCAATGAACACCAGTTGGTGCTTTTGATTTACTTTATTGTTCATTTGAGTGAACTTAATGTTCTTTTAACATTAATTGATGTTCATTGGTGACATTTTCAAATTTTCAAAAATTTAAAAATTTTAATGTCAAATCAATTTTGGGTCCTGTTCATCGGAGCACTGATTATGTTCTTTGTGTGTGAACTTAGTGTTCTTTTACACAAACTGATGTTCATTGGGGTGACATTCATAGGTGGCGTTCATTTTGATGATGTGCATCTGATGTTCATTGGGTGATGTCCAACTGATGTTCATTTGGTAACGTTCATTGTTCATTGGTTGATGTTCATTTGGTGTGTTCATTGGGTGATGTCATTGGACAGTGGATGATGTTCATCGTGCGCACGAGCCACCATGAGTCCGTGTGCAAGATCTACCTATTGTCTATGATTCAATTATAGAGAGTCCCTAACGATCCAAAGTAGAGATCTCAATTCTTATAACATTGCTCCCTTCTAGTTATTCCTTTTTTCAACGATGCCCCTCATTTTTTTTTCAAGAGAACCAGCCAAGCTCTTTGATGATCCCCTACCTTCAATGTTTCGTTCAATTGAATTTGATAGTTTTAAACTCAAGAATGAGAAAACAACTCGTGGATTTGTCCTTAGAACCCATCTAGGGAAAAGTTTAAAATTGCTGGATCCAAAAATTTTAACTCTAGTTGTAGTATCCCTGAGTTGAAGCTTAGGGTTTGTGGGAAGCGCTAGTAAATGCTTCCAATTTTGGTGCTCTGAATCTTATAGTCCAAGGGATAATCTTGCGGTTATTAGTGGGGCTGTAGCCTGGAGGACTCTAGAGATATTTGAGTAGATAACTATTTAATTTCTAATTCCCTCGTAGATATGTGCAAATTTCAGGATGTTGGATTTTAGCATTGTTTCAGGGAGACAAACAAGGTGTCGCATTACGAAGCTAAAAAGAGCAAACAAGTCTTTTCCATATTTTTGTGTTTCTCTTTTAATGTTACTTTCCCATTTTATAAGTAAATATGGTTTAGGTTGCCATCAAAATTAGAAATCATGCGTACTTTCCTTCGTTTTTAGAAATTATTCTAGAAAATTATATCACTTGTTAATAATTTTCACATTAGAGAGGTGTGGTATGATTAAGGGCACGAGCTTCATAATTGGGAGCTCTGTTTAGCATGCATTTGCCTACAATATGACCCTCATTCTTGAAGCATCCACAATTACTGTTCCCCATGATCCATGATTGTGATGATTTTGAGTTTGTGAATGTAGGTATATACTTACATAATTTCAAAAACAAACTTTATAACTTACAATTTTTTCTTTAAATTAGAAATGAAATAAATTTAACTCACATTATGTTAAACTTTATAGGTTGGGGGCCTGGGTCTTACGCCAACAAAGACAAATTAGTGCACTTTCAAAGTACTTTAAGGAACATAGTGGTGTACATCATGAGTGTAGTGTGGTCTTACAAAATGATGATACAACTGTATAATCAACGCATATGGAATAGATGTTGTATCTATTAATTTGTCAACTTCACCTTCAATATTTTAAACTATGACCATATGGGAGCAAAAAAGCATAAAAACACCAAGAAGAAAGGTGCCTTTTGAATTATGAAAACCAAGTTCTGCATGAAATCTACTTGAGTAGGAAGGTCTTTCCATCATGAAAGCCATCATCTTGTAAATCTACTTAAAATGAGAAATATTTTTGAGCTTAATTGGTTTAAATGAACCGATTAAATATAATTAAACAATTAAATATGAATGTAAACTAAAAAATTGAAAAACTGAAATATAAGTTTGACCAAACAGGGGCTTATAATTGTGACACTTGTTTAGTTAAATCTCCACAGAGGATCTTTTGGCAATTGACTTACCAAGCCGACTAGTTGTTTGTATTATTTGATTTGCCCCATTGTATAATATTGACTATATATAAAAGAGTTTAGTCATACATAAACTATTAGTGTTGATTGTTTATAGCAAAATGAAAACCCAACCATCACTTTTTACATGAAAGCTAAAATCAAAAGTCGACGAAGAAACGATCAAAAACCATTTAACCAAACATCCAAAACCAAAAGAAAATATGCTACTATTCAATATTTAGTACTCCCTCCGTCCCAATTTATTTGCTACATTCACTTTTTCACAGTTTCGAAGATACAAATTTAAAAACTAATATTTCAAAGTTGGTATTGGGAAAATTTAAAAAAACTATATATTTGGGAAATACACATTGAGAGCGAATCAAACCAGATCCCATGAGCATGTTTATGCTATGAGAAGAAACCCAAAGATAATGCAAGTGGAAAATGAGTAATATTCAAAGTTAATATGAGTAAATAAATTAGGGGCAAAAGAGAGTACTCCACTATTCACATACTTCTCTCCAAGTTTTTTTATTCGCATCAATTGAAGACCAGTTTACGCAACCAACTACACAATTTAGATGTTAAAAATCTTTAATTATATATAATAAAAAATTATGCAAATTAGATTTAATAATCCCTGCATTGACACGAATCTAATACGATCGTAAGCATGACAATATTTTTTCTTACATAAATATCACATACCGATTGAAGTGGACATGAAGAATAGTGTGAAAGATGGAACTGATGCGAGTAAGAAAACAGGGATACAAAGTTCTTTCTCCTTTAATTGGACATTTTATTTTGATTATTGAATCATAATACGCAACGAATACACTTTATAAATTAAAGAGTTCTATATAAGAAAAAAATTATACAAAGTTGATATTAATAACTACACATTGAGCTGAATCTAACACGATCCCACGCACTATATTTTTCATATATATAAGTCACAAATTTCGTTCGACTTCGCAAGCTAACATAAATATATAGTGTAACATTTCTAAACAATACGAGAAGAAAAAAGGAGGTATTACTACATAAATCAAGACAAGCTACACTCAATTAGACCAAAGCTAAGCATTGCAATGAAGAGAGTGCTGCGGGACCACACAAAAGGACTCATTCACTCACTAATTCTAATTCACTATGCCAATGCTTTGGCTTCCTTGTTACAAAAGGGTCCCAGCCAACATGTGAAACAGAGTATTCTTGTTTAACCAACTACATACTACTTCTAGTAACAGTAATTACTTCTCCTACCATACGAATTAAATTCTGTAATAACTAATAAGCATTAAATTCCCTCTCAGTTTACTCACCTATAAAAAAGTTCAGCAAAAAGCTAATTAAATGCACCTCACTTCACTACTTGGCGTTCTTTGCGCCGTCATGCTTTTGTAAAGCCCACCATTATCAAAGACAAAGCAGCTGTGCACATACTACATCTTTACTCTTAACAAACTTCATTTTTTTAATCCTTTTGTTTATACTTTATCGCTTGACACGTTTACTTACGCACACAACTTAATCGTCAATATATATGATTGTATAAAAGTAAAAATTATAACAAGTTAATAGGGCTAAAATTACTTAGGCCATATTCAGTTTACCCCCAAATAATACTCCCTCCGTCCCACAGAGTTTGTGGGACGGAGGGGAGTAATATTCAGTAAAAAAATAAGTTCAGCCAGCAAAAATAAGTTCAGTTCAGTAAAAATAAGTTCGGTTCGGTAAAAATAAGTTCAGTTCAGTTCAGTAAAAAATAGTATTACAAAGAAGAAAAAACAACATGAATCAGTAAAAATAAGTTCAGTTCAGCAAAAATAAGTTCATTTAGTAAAAAATAAGTTCAGTTCAGTAAAAATAAGTTCAATTCAGCAAAAATAAGCTCAGTTCTGTGAAAATAAGTTCAATTCAGCAAAAATATGTTCGGCTCAGTAAAAATAAGGTGGAGTGAACGGGGCGCTATTGAGGCATCGGGGGTATACATTTTTAAAAACAGATAAGATAAATAGTATCAAAAGTCAGTATGTACATTGACTAAAGGGAAAGGAGATTAATACTTAATGTATATAGAAGGCTTTGCAATTCTCCAAATTATTCCCTTCATTACCCCACATTCCATCTTCTCTCTCCTCCAAAATCTTCCATTTTGGCCCTTCTCTACTAAGATCTCTGCAGTAATACTCACTACTCACTACTCACTACTCAGCTACCCTTTTTTTATTTGTTCTTGGTTCTTCCTTGTTTGTTTCCTCTCAATTAGAAGAATTTTCCCACAAAAAATCAGTGAAAAATCTTGTTTATTTCTGTTTATTTCTGTTTTCTGCTTGAAAACTGTGAATGCCTTTCACTTTTGGGGAATACCCATAAAGGTGAACCATGTATTCTTCTATTTGGGCACATTTGCTTCTTCTTTGAGCTACCTTAGCTTCCTTTTTTTTTCTTCCATTTTTTGGGTGTTTTTAATCCATAAAGATTGAACTTTACCCTAATATTGTAACAAAAATGTTTGTGAAATTGTTCTTGATTCTTCTTCTTGTAATGCCCTCGTTGTGCTGTGTTCAGATGCTTTCAATGATGATGTTCTTGGGTTGATAGTGTTTAAGGCAGGTCTTCAAGACCCAGAAGCAAAGTTAGTATCTTGGAATGAAAGTGATGATAATCCTTGCAAATGGAATGGTTTGAAATGTGATCAAATTAATAACAGGGTTACAGACTTTAATCTTGATGGTTTTTCTTTGTCTGGGCAGATTAGCAGAAGCCTTTTGAGGCTGCAATTCCTTCAAAAAATTTCACTTTCTAACAATAATCTTTCTGGGACTATAAACCCTGAATTTTCCCACCTTTGGAGCTTACAACCATTGATTTGAGTGGGAATAATCTATCTGGGTCTATTCCTAATGAGCTTTTTCAACAATGTAGGTCTTTAAAATCAGTTTCTTTTGCCAATAAGGGTTATCTGGTGAATTGCCAGATTCTTTGAGCTCCTGTATGATATTACAGTCTGTTAACTTCTCCTCGAATCGAATTTCGGGTAAGTTGCCTGATAAAATTTGGGGTTTGAATGGTTTGCAATCACTTGATTTGTCTAATAATATGATGGAGGGACAGATTCCTCAAGGGTTTGGGGAAATGTACAGTTTGAGAGTGATCAGTCTAGGAAAGAATGCATTTTCTGGGTTGTTACCAGAAGATATTAGTAGCTGTTCACAGTTGCAGTCAGCAAATTTTGGTGAAAATTCATTTCTGGGGTAATTCCAGAATCATTGCAAAAGCTTAATATGTGCACTTCAGTGAGCTTTAATGGGGAATTTACTTAGTGGGGAAGTTCCTGATTGGTTTGGGCATATGCAAAACCTTGAAAGTTTGGATCTTTCAGTGAATCAATTCTTTGGAAAAATTCCTTTTACTTTAGGAAATATGAAATCATTGAAGGAATTGAATTTATCTTCCAATGGAATCACAGGTGGATTACCTCAATCTCTGATGAACTGTGAGAACCTTCTGTCTCTTGATGTTAGCTTCAACTCCTTAAAAGGGAAAATGTCGAACTGGATTTTCGAGTTGGGTTTACAGAAATTCTCATTGTCTGGCAATAAAAGTTCAAAGGAAAGGCTTGAATTTCCCCCCATTAAGAACAAATGCACTTTCTTATCAGAGCCTTCAGGTTCTGGACTTATCTTCAAATGATCTATCTGGTGTTGTTCCTTCTGGAGATTGGGGCTTTCAAAGGCTTGCAGTGGTTGAATATGTCGAGCAATTCGTTTATTGGTTCGATTCCAACAAGTGTGGGTGACTTGAGCATCACTCAAGTTATTGACCTGAGTTACAATAGGCTAAATGGAAGCATTCCTTTGGAAATTGGAAGCGCATTTGCACTTCGAGAGTTGAGGCTCAAAATGAAATCGATTAACCGGGGATATCCCTTCCCAGATTAAGAACTGCTCATTCTTGACAGCATTGTAAGTTTCTTTTCTGTATCTTGTAACCTGTTTTGAGAGTACTATTTGCTGTTGGGTGTTCTGCATATCAACTTTCTGTTTATTTGCATCAGCATGGTTTTGTCTTTCCATTGAACTATGCAGTGCAATTTTGTTATAATGCGTGTGTATCTGTATATATATGTGAATAATACAGTGATTTTTTTTTTGTAAATGTAGACATAAATCTATGAAGAAGAATAGACATTTAATGCTAGTATCTAACAAGGCTTTGAATGATTATGAACTTGTGCAGAGTTTTGTCAGAGAACAACCTCAAAGGCCCATACCTCTTACAATAGCAAAACTGACTAACCTTGAGATTGTTAATTTGTCCCATAAAAATCTTATCTGGTAATTTACCCAAAGAACTAAACCAATCTTTCTCACTTAGCCACCTTTAACATTTCGAACAACAACCCCGAAGGGGAACTTCCTGCTGGTGGTTTCTTTGATAATATTCCACTCTCATCTGTCTACAACAATCCATCCCTATGGGATCAGTTGTTCATCAGTCTTGCCCTGCAGTCCATCCTAAGCCTATTGTTCTCAATCCAAACTCATCATCTGATTCTGAAGACGACTCTTTCCCCACTCGAATACCCGTCACAAGAGCCCGTGCTCAGCGTTTCTGCTCTAATTGCTATTGGTGCTGCTGCATTCATCTTCCTTGGTGTGGTGATAATCTCTCTCCTCAACCTCCATGTTCTGAACTCTTCTCACCAATCTGCTCCCCCTTGGAATTCTTGGCAAGGATGAGTTTAGCCATTCTCCAACCAGTGATTCTCAACATGGAAAACTTGTTATGTTCACTGGTGAAGCTGATTTTGGAACTGGGGCCCATGCTCTCACCTTAACAAGGACTCTGAGCTAGGCCGTGGAGGGTTTGGAGTGGTTTACCATACAGAACTAGGAGATGGGCGCTCGGTTGCAATCAAAGAAGCTCAACATCTCAAGCGTAACAAAGTCTCAAGAAGAGTTTGAGAGGGAGATCAAGGCTCTGAAAAGTGATGCACCATAATAACGTGACACTAGAAGGGTATTACTGGACTCGTCTTTGCAACTCTTGATCAACGAATATGTTTCAGGGGGGAGTTTGTTTAAGCACCTCCATGAAGAACCCAACAGAAGTCTCCTCTCATGGCACCAAAGGTTCAAGATAATTGTTGGGGTGGCAAAGGGCGGCTCATTTGCATCAAATCAACATTATTCACTATAACCTCAAATCGTCAAATATTTTGATCGATTCCTCTGATGAAGCTAAGGTAGGAGACTTTGGGTTGGCGAGGTTGTTGCCTATGCTAGACCGTTATATCTTGAGCAGCAAGATTCAGAGCGCACTTGGATACATGGCGCCTGAATTTGCCTGCAAAACTGTCAAGATTACAGAAAAGTGTGATGTTTATGGTTTTGGAATCCTAGTACTTGAAGTTGTTACTGGAAGAAAGCCGGTAGAATACATGGAGGATGATGTTGTTGTACTTGCTGAGATGGTTAGAGGAGCGCTTGAGGAAGGCAAGGCAAAGGACTCTATCGATCAAAGACTTCACGGCAATTTTGTCGCAGAGGAGGTTATTCCGGTGATAAAGCTTGGTTTGATCTGCGCATCCCAAGTTCCCTCCAATAGACCCGACATGACAGAAGTGGTCAATATTTTGGAGCTCATTCAATGTCCTTCTGAAGGACGAGATGAGGAGATCGAACAGGTTTAGGTTAGTCATATACCACATTAAGAGGCTTGTATGTAAATGGTGTTGCTTTCAAGAGGAAAAAGAAAGAAAGAAAGATCAAATTAGATTATGTTTTGGTTTGTGAAGCAAAAGGAAGAAGAGGGTATATAGAAAAGAAGTGTCATTTCCCTTTCACAATCTATTTTTTGTCAACTTAATTTTGGCATATTTGTTTGTTGTAATCTTTTTGGGTGTGTTTGACACCACATATAGTGAGCTGTTCTTTGCAAATATGGTCTGTTTTGTCAGTTTTTCATTTAAAACTGTTTCTCATTTAGATTTGTTATCTTCAACTTCAAGTCTTCAACTGCTTGATCAAGACCTTAAACTGAAACTTGTATATAGATTATGCATATTGGTTGCAGAACATGCAAATCCTTTGTACAAGTTCTAGTCGGTATCCGTATTAAGACCAAAAGTGCATGACAAGTTGACAACGATTTTTGAATGTAAAAGTACGACTTTACGAACAATGAACGAATGTCATTCCATTCCTTGCAATAATATAGAATGTAAGTACTTATTCAATTCCATTCCATGTCTTTTTGAGGTCATATATATAGCCATTTGTTTTCCGTGATTCCAAGTTTTCTACATCTCATTTTTCTACATCTGTCTTATTTTTCCAGTTTAGATATCCTAGCACACTACTTTCTCTGATAAATAAGACATCGCTTTTCACTCCACACCATACTATTAACATTATTTTTTTTAATCTCTAGTTTTTAAATTTTAACTAAAATGAAATTAAATAGTAGCTATTTAAGCTATACTCATGTAAGTTTCTTCATCTCAGCTTACTTTTGCTTAACTAAATATACTTGGTTGAGATTGACTTTTACTTTCACGAACTTGACTTATTTTTGTCGAACGAATATAATTTAATTTTCGCCGATTAAACCTTTCTTTTGCTTAATAAACTTATTTTTGCTTCAATATTAAGTTATTATTCCATAACCTATACTCCCTTAACTTATTATTGATGAGGAGAACAAAACTGAATTATAGGCAACAATATGCAAGATACCAAAAAAGATAAAGGAAAAATGACTCCATGATGTATCCCGAGCGCATTAATGATGCATGGAAAACAGGTTAAGCTTTCCGACAAGAAGAAGAAAATTTGCGCATTAAGCAAAACAGAGAAAGAAGAGCCTTTATAGTGGTCTAGAGTAAGAAGTGATTGAGTTCTAAGACAATGTTTGGATGTACACAAAAAACAGCATAATTAGAGTTTTAGTAGTCCTTCCTCACCACGTTGCCGTGCTAAGCGTTACGTAGAAAGTATAGATTTAATTATATGCATGCGAACAGTCCCTTCTACACTACGCAGTATCATTATTCCCCACACTAACATTAGTGAGGGACTAAAATAACACATCTTATGTTCCATTATTCTGCAATGATAACTACGATGTGGGGTATTTGTCGGGTTCATCTCAATGTATAGCTTTTAAATGTTAAATTTTTATAATTTATGCTAATATATAATTGAAGATATAATAATTAAAGTTAAGTGTAAGAAACTCTCAAATACAAAATTAAAAGGATCCACGAGCAAATAAAATAATTATTATAACTTAGGTTAGAAGTTATGATTCATGTTCAAGCAAATGATGGTCTAGGATTAGGGGACCCATCAACAAGTTTATGACATGTGCTTTACTATTATTATACTTTAGTGTTAATGAATATATAATGTATATTAGAGAAGTGAAGAACATCATTATCATGTGGTCAGTGTATGAAATGAAAGCTCTTTTACGGGTAGGGCCCCTCACTTAGCATGGATCAAAAGGGAAATGATGTTTGATTTATTCCGACTGTTTAATAGTAGTAGATGACAATAATTATCGGTAAAAAAGATAAATTTATAGATAGTTTTACAATCAAAATATAACTTAATTTGAGTATCGAATATAAAGGTTTATTTTCTCAACCCCTTTTTTATTCACGGGCTGATTAAGCTGGTCGAATGAGGTGTACACATAAAAATAGATTAAACAATTGGTTTAGTCACATTCACCAAATTTAGTTTTGAGAACACAGGACATCTTTGGATAACGATCACATGTTTCAACCATGCCTTTAGGTTCATACAATATTCAAGATATTCCAACTTATCTTACGGGAATTTACAAGTTGCCTATGTCCATTATCGATGAGATTCAAGCTGCTATGGCCCGTTTTTGGTGGCTCGTGTGTGCAAGCTGGCGGAGGAACATCTACAATATACAACAAAAGGTGTATAATTTCCGAGCAAATTAACAAAAAACTAGAAAGCTCCTGGGTTCGGTCAACATCCCCACAAGGGGTTGTTAAGCTTAATGTAGATGCCTCGCTTTGTGATGAGGGTTGGTGGATTGAGTTGTGGCTAGGGGATGCACAAGGGAGGTTTTATATGGGACAACGAGGAAGATGGAAGCTTGGTGGCCAATAGATGTAGCGGAGGCCAAAGCAGTAGCTATATATGGTCATGGTGGTTGGGCGATCCCATGGTTTTTTGGTACATCATCATTAAATTTGATTGCCAAGCCGATGGTTGATAGGACACCCCCAGTGTCGTTTTCCCCGACATAGTTGTTGGATTTTATACCTTTCCATATTTTTAAGTTGTCGTTTCAACTTAGTTGCCTTTTCTCACCCACAGTGATGACAAACAGGCTATTTGTCAGGTATTGAACAACGTTAGGAAAATTGATATATACTTACGGACATGTTGTCCCTAAATTAATTCACACACATACCCACCCAAAGGAAAATTCCTAAATGAGATATTAGTGGTGCATGCACCACGAATTAAAGTCACACATGGGTACGCATCAATCAATGGACAAGTCCGTCGTTGTTCTTTCCTTCTTTAGTTCTTTGAGAGGAAAGTGGAAAGTGGACATCAAACATGTTTTGATCCCCCCAGTAACCATTCAATATCCCCCCCCCCCGGAGGACAACCAAAGGAGTAGAGTAGCTCTCAAGTCAAAACAAATTGTGATTTTTCTTCAAGGCAAAGGAAACTTGTATAAGAACTAGTCAATACATTGGGCCTCCATACAAATATTTAGGCCTCTAAAACTTTTACATTTAAAAGCATCAATCTATCAAAATAAATGTACTATTTTTCCCCCCTTTTCACCAAATATACATGTATATAGTTTATTTGTTTTCGAAGAATTGTAATAGTTTGATCACACAGTTTACAAACACAAAATAGTAAACCACTTATATCTCTAATTAAACAATAAGTAGGAATCATAACATGATATATTGAAAATATTCATTAAAGCTAATCGAACAACATTTTACGTTGATACTTGTTGTCTTTTGAAATATAAGTAGAAGAATTAGATCAAATAAAAGATTTTAAATAAAAAGGGTGAGAAGGATTTTTTTGTGATATTTTTGGAACTGAATGTACATATTATTTGAATTAGATGTTTAACTTTTTTATCATATGCATCTTTTACAACTGAATGTTATTTTATCTTTTTAGAGCATAAACCAACAGCTCGAAAAGCGAAATAACATATCCAGTTCAAAAAATATGTACATCTAATTCAAAAAAATATGCATATCAATTCTTCTCATTTTAAGATCCTTCTTACCGGATCCCAACCCTAAGTAGAAACTCAGTTAAAAATAGGCCCCAGGACCCATATGTGATAGTGAATTGTTTTATTATTTTTAGAGACTTGAGAACACTCTAGATTTTTTTAGCCATGACAGAAGAATAAGTTAACTTTGGAAAACCTCTTAAATCAACATTTTCAAAGACATGATTGGAAATATATCCATAATAGCCATTAGTTTATTAATTCAAAGGTAAATGCTTATCAACTAACGGTTAAATTTACTAACACTTTATAACACACTAATAGTCAAAACCACTAAAACACGTAATAGTCAAAAGTACTAACAATTGTCTACATAAAATGCAAGTAACACACATTACAAACAAAAGCATCATCCAAGACAACAACTGATCAGTCTATTATATCTTGAATTCCGCCCTACAAGCTACGATAAACTCTTTTCAAGCACCATCGAGCAATGAGATTGTATATAGAGCATCACGACTACCATGAACATTGACACGAGACTTTGTTTACAAAGATGGACACAAGTTCATCATCAATAACTAATTACTTAATACTAAAAGGATAAAATTATAATGATTCTGTTGATTGACTTTTTACACTTTTTATCAGAACTTGAACTTCACTTGAAGGAGAAATTCCAACAAGATTAACTAACGTAATTGAAAAGCTATTCTTAAACACAAAGCTTGATCAATAACATGTGGGGTATATGTATGATGTATATCAACTATCAATCAAGTCATAATAAACCATCTATATAACTAATAACATCTGACTAATTCATTTTTCTTCCTTTTATTTCTATTTTTGAAAAATATTATCTTCTTGTGTTGGGGGGTGCCAAGTAGAGTGGAAAGTGGACATCTTAAACAGGACATGTTTTTATGCAGTACTAACCAATAGTTCAAAAGCAGAACTTTAACAATCACCAATCAATCAGCATGGTCTACAAAGGATTAGTTCTCCAAGTCAAAAAACACCTATAAAAAAGTTACTTTATTTTTTCGGAACAGGAGGAAACAACTAGATTGCTAATTGTTAGATATCTAACTCTTAGACGAATATACAACTCTACAGAACACTTATGTATATATACCGGATGTTAAATCTATCAATATCTCTATTTCGCATTTAGATATCTAATAATTAACTGTATATCTTTCGGGCAACGGAACAGTACAAGAATCAAGCAAAACTTTTATAAATCAACAGTTGCATATACATGGGGTCAAAATTGTCAAAAAAAAGAAGCTGCTTTCACTGTAAGGTAAAACACACCTATATGTAAACACATGGATACTATGAATAAGGGTTTGCACCCCACATGATGTTTTTACTATGCAAAAAAACTCCACTTGCAACAATCTTTAAGCTGCTAACTCTTCTTAATCAATCAGCCCAGTCTTCCCAATCATCTTTTTTCGAGTTCCGTGATGTCAGCCCATTAGCAGAAATTTGTGCCCACCAGGTGATCTAACAGCTTTTCTCTTCATCCCAGTCATCATCCCAGACTTCATCCCATCCTTCTGCTGTTTCAACAGCAACAGCTGATTCCGGCATACCATTTCGAGTTCTTGGTATGGGATATCACGCTGTCCTTTCCTCTTACTGGACCAACAGCAAGCCCACGTCCCCCCTGCTACAAAGGTTATCAGTAGAATCAAGTAGGCCCCATATACGGAGTCATGAACTTCGAATATGGCGGTATCCATCGGAAGTTCCCTTGCGATACAGGTGCGCCAAGATGTAGCACACAATGTCCATTACCGGCATCTAAGGTGATTTCATTCGTTCCATCATCAACGAGTCCCACATTGACCTGAGTGATAGAGGCAAGAAGAACGATGTCCATTATTTGAGGATCCCTGGCTACTGGCTAGGGAATGCATGTTTAGCCACTTCTCAATAGTTTTTCAGTAAGAACTCACCTTGAAGTAATAATTACAAGGCTCTGCAGTTTCACTAAGTCTCATAAGAGATAACCTTCCATAAATAGGACCTTAAGAGGTATCTAAGGTTTGTTAGTTAGACAATTCCACTACATAGGGCAACAGTATAGATCATAATCTCAGACATCATAAAATCAAACTCATATATCCCTATTTTAAGTTAACACGCACCAAAAAAGTGTCCCAAAACTAAGGTTAAAATTCTAATTTGACAAGCCAATCTCTACTTCTCCTAAAGTTTGGATATCTCCCCTTTAATCTACACGCCCTAAAAACAACGTAGAATGAAATTCATAAGAAGGGAGGTACTCAACAACTTTATTACTTAATGCTCTCTTTTAAGCAGTGGAACTGAAGCAAAGATGGTAATAAAGAGAGCTCAGTATCCAATCTTGGTTACTCTGTGAGGTGCCTCACGTATATTGAAAATCTACAATATACCCCCACCTTTTCTAAAGCTTTCCCGAGGTGTTAAAATGCTTCAATATGCTCTTACCATTATTTCTCAGTAAGTTAATTCCATTGATTACATGTTTTACGTGTTCTAAAATCAATTAGTGTTACGAATTCTTGCTATAAAGTGGGAACATAAATAAAAATTACACCCATATTCCCCACTTTAAACCAAAAGGTCCAATCTAACTAAATCATTTTTCAACCCTAAATTGAGATTATAACACATAAAACATGACAAAATATATTAACCTAGGGCATCTTTGAGAGCTAGAACACTTTCATAAACCAAACGATGTACGGTGGATGCGTCGAAAAGGGTGAGGATGGAAGATTCAACAAATAAAGGAAACCTAAAGCAAAACCCAATATTACTTTACTTCAAATTTGAATGTTAATTAATGTATGCCTAAGCTTCCTAGCTTCTGTGTACAGTCAGAATGATATTATTATTCAACATGAACAGGAAAATATAATATTTAAAAGTTGAGACAATTGGAAATAGGAAATTCAAATCCAGCCCCCCGATAAGTGGTCCTAATCATTGAGTAAACAGTGATATGCTATCTCTCATTGAAGTTTACGGTTACTCACTCAGCTACTAAAAATTAAATATTATATCGTAAACTGTAAACTTCAGAGTGAACGGGTAACTTTTCTGAAGCTATGAGTAACCGTAAACTTGTTTTAGGACCTGTTTACGGTTGGTTACTCACTAGCTTCAGAGTAAAAATCATTGGAGTAACCTGTTTACTCTGAAGCTTCGGGACATCTATCTTTAATATACGGTTACTAGCAGAAAGGTTACCCATTTACTCCGAAGCTTCGGGATCTCTATCTTCTTCTGCTTATTCGCAGAAGACAATGTTGGGACATCCACCTTCAAGCTGCTATCCCCATTTGTTCTGGATTAGGAGGATCAATGCCTTGGAATCTGCTTCAATTAAGAATGTAACAGAATAATAAACTCTCCAGCACTCCCAAACACAAATCCGTTGAAAGCATTAACATCACATAACATGTGGCAACATAATCATTAGTCTATCAAACTATACCTTCCTTTACACAATAAGGATCCCTAAATTGTTAACATGTTAGCCAAACTAACAACCATCAAAGTAACAAAATTATGCTTGCATCAATATAGATCAAAATAAGGCCACAGAAGAGCGACAGAAAACAGAGTTTATCTAACAAAAACAGTATCCATTTTGCCTCACTCTTTTACAACAAATCAGAGAGGCATGAAGTGACCAACTGTTTTGGAAAAAGGTTAGAACATCGTGTGGTCCATACTCCATAGTAATCATAGGTAAAAGGAATATGCACTAAGACTCTACCCTGATTCCGACTACGTTGAAATATCGCATATAATAATGCATTTAAAAAGATTAGAGATGAACAACTGAACAAGAGGACAAACGAAGCATTCACACAGTTAAGAAAAGGCATCAAGCTTCCATTCCCATCAAGCGAGTCAAAGGGCTAAGAAGTCACAACACGAAGAGCTTGAAAGAGGTTGTTACGTACTTTTGTTGTTCTCCTTTTACAAGAGAAATACACCTCCACATCAAAACTTAATCATAAGAGAAAACCAAACATCCACTGCCAATTATTTGAAGGTGCGATTGCTTAGGGGGTAGAGGTGTCCATCAGCGGGGACCGATCCCCAAAAAGATCTGTAACAGCACCACGCTGCGCAAAGCCAGGCCAGTTTTGCGGCCTACAGAATTGGAAAACAGACATGATGCAAGCCCTCCCGGTCAGCTAGTAGCAGGCCACCTTTTCCCCGTTCTGTAGTTGTTCAGAATTAATATAAAAAATGCCTCATGAACTAACCCAGGCCTGAAAAGTCTTGGCCAATCCGAGCCATGCTTAATATTTTCGACTGCTATCCCTGAACCAACTGGTTGATGCCGGGAATCAAGCCTGCACCGGGCGGCAAAGCCCAGCTGGCCCTTTCCCAGACCAGTTCGAAGTGCGCTGCCCCAGTGGCTACAAGCTAGCTCGGGATAGTGATATGACTGCATGCTCTCAAACATCCCAAGCCCTCACTGACACTAGATCTACACAGACACATTACTTCTAAGCAATACAATCCTAGTACAGAATTTAGAGAAGAGATAGATGGATTCCCAAAAGCCCCAAGGACACACCAAAAGTACAGTGGAAAGCCAGTGCATAGGCACTCCAACCTTAACATGGAAAAGCACATATTTAAAGCCTTTCGCAGGTAGTGAACACAGTCAAACTTTGAGCATACTTTTCTTTATGGAATACAATCTACATAGAGCTACTTTGAGTACTCGAAGTGGGGAGATAGACAAAAGCCGCCGGAATAACTTCACTCTGTTTGAAAGCACTTGAAGTATTGACAAAGCAACAAGAAATTGAAACTGAAATCTATCAGAAGTCGCTCTCCCCACGAGTAAAGGGTTTGGTCTAAAGCTCTGGATTAGTTAAGCCATGGCCAATCATGGCTAGTTGGAGATAATCCTATAGAGCAGCATAGCACTTAGATTAGATTGGTTGTACTTTGGACTAATCTAGCAACGAGTATATGAAATATATTATTACCATAATTGAAAACTAGAAGGACGAGGCTAAAATTAAAAGGGAACTGCTATTCCGACTCACAAACACTGCACGGGAAATCTGGCACCCCATTTTCATGTCAAACGTGTACATTTAACATATCTCGGACTAAAAACAAAAGGTAAGCAGTTATTTAATATACAAGGTGGCCACTGCTAGAAAATCTAAAATATTTAGAAACAGCTCCCACACAGAGCACAGAAATGTTGAATGAGCTTGCATAATGGAGTTATGGAGCTGCTGATAAGATCACCTGAAAGACCAAAAAAATCTTTCTCCAGTAAATGAGAAAATATACTTTAATCCATAGAATTGGATGGAATATATGCTAAAGCTAAAACTGCCATTTCTATTTAGAGAGGCTTCATTCAACATTCTTGCCTAAGTTGACTTATATAGTTACTAGACAAGTAGATTGTATGCTAAGCGTTTAACCAAATTACTAAACTCCATTCTCCAGAAGAGGGAAGTGCCAATGGTGGGGAACACACCGCATCAGCAGGCCCAGGCTACGCTTATTAGATCAGCCCCCCCAAAGCTTGCAGCCCCATTGTAGGTCCTTGATGTGTCACTTCGCAGTTGATGCCAAGGAACTACAAATATATAAAACCAAACATCCAGAACAACATAGCTTGTAGCGGGTAGAAGCACATATTCACACCCATGTATACAATATCACAAGAAGACAACAAACAAATCAAACTGAAACCAATATCGGACGCCCACAATAAGAGCAAAAAACGGTGATGCTAGATAACATTATACCTCCATCCGAAAATTTAACCTTTTTACGAGCCAAGACAACTACGTGAGAAAATTTTAATTGGGCCAAAATTTTGGGGACAAATAAATTTATTCTCTTTAGTATTTTTGCCCAAATTAGAAAGTTTCTAAAGAAAATTAATTGTCAAAACCATGTTAAATGAACTCTTTTCTTCACCTCATACATGGAGAAAGAAGAGTCATAATGATGAGCCACAATGACCCCTATAATTTTGGATTGGGCAAGAAGTTGCAAATTTGTTAAGAGGGGTACAAAATGTATACGCTGTAAAATACTTGCAGAATTGTGTAGAGTCCACGCGCAACGAGTTATGAACTGTTACCCCACCCTTCACTTTGCCTCAAAGTACCCATGTTAGATCTTTGCCAATTAGACATGGGTATGAACACTTCGACACTTCATTCCCCCAAGCCAAGAGTATTAGAAGTTTTCATAACATAGTCGAATTGGACGCTTGCACATGTATCCATGTCCCACAAAAGTACGCAAGTTCGACTAATATATTTATGAATAAAAAATATATAGTTGCACTCTATAGTCCCTTGCACAAACTTTTAGAATATTCTGTGGTGCTCTTTGTATAACTAAGTAGTATTCCAAAGTCCCATACCTCTATCTCCAAAGAATATCAACTTACCCACATCAATTTTAACCTTTGGGACTAGGACCATTTAAAATGATCACAAATAGCTTTGAGAATGTTATTACCATTCATTAGCACCCGCAACCAAATAAACAACTAACCCCCTAGCCCAATCACTAAAAATCAGAAATTTAGAAGTCCAACACGTAATCAAGAACTGCAAAGCAATAAAGGATGCAAAATTACCATGATCAAAACCTTTAATGCACGCAACCATCGACTTCAAGTCCCGCATCTTCTCTCCATCCCATCACAGTCACCACTTCAAGATCCCTTTCTTTCTCTTCACCCTCCTTTTTGGCTGCTTCCTTCTTCTTTTTGTTCATCCTTGGGCTCTCTCTTTTTTTTCTCTTTCTGGTCCTTCTCTAGCCTTTTCGTCTGCTTTCTCTTCGTTCTCTTTTGTTCCTCTTCCTCTTCTGCCCCATCACTTTCTTCTTCTTTCCCCCCCCCCACTGTTCCTGCTCCTCTTCGGCTTTCTTGTCAGTCCTCCTGCCTCCCCTCTCCTTTTTCTTGCACATCTGCCCTAGGTATTGTTTTGTTCTTTAGCTCCAGTTATGGGAGTCACCGGCGTCATATTCATATCCTTCGTAACCTGCTTATCCTTAGAGCTGTCCTCCTCATGCGTAGAAGGTGGAGTAAATACATTCTCATGTTCCTTACCCCTTCCTCATCAACAACTGGGCCTGATGGTTTCCCAGGTAAAATGGGACTTCCTATTGGAGAACCCTGAAACATGCTCCCCAAAATGTCACTTCACATTCAGCTCCAACCCATGCAAAACCGACAATTAAATTCAGCTTTAACCCTCCAAACCCTCCCAAAAC
Source organism: Patellifolia procumbens (assembly GCA_947645195.1). Taxonomy (NCBI): domain Eukaryota; kingdom Viridiplantae; phylum Streptophyta; class Magnoliopsida; order Caryophyllales; family Amaranthaceae; genus Patellifolia; species Patellifolia procumbens. The sequence continues at coordinate 6,011 of CANSGD010001509.1, read as the reverse complement.
CTACAACCAGGAGGCACTAAATCCAAGCAAAGATAGAGTGTATGTTCAACCAATAAGTCCCTGTCTATCTCATAAATATGTGATCCTTTTTATCTTTTGCATATCCTCCCATATACAGAGCTAAGATATCACTAAGTAGGTTCAATCGTAGAATATTCAAACTCCCCATTCTCAATTGCCACAAAGAATTAGCTTGACCCACTATCAAGATTTTCGATTATTTCATTTCCTAACGTTAGCAATGCACATAGGCCAAACTAGGATCATTTTCATCCCAAGACCTTTTACTTGTTTTCATAATGTCCCAAGAGTTTAATTTCTGTTCACCACTTATCTTGTGTCGGGAAATTAAACGTTCCACTCCGCCACTGCCTCCCCCCATATCCAGGTGCGAGGAACCAGGAGGGATTGCAATGAGCAGAAATCTCACTCACTAGCCTAAACGACGAGCAAACACTCGAACGTGAGAGCAAGGGATCAACCAACGAATTTCTAAATTAATTTCGCATACTAGGGGGGTTTCTATTTTTCTATTAGGCTCCTAGTAGGGCTAGAAACATTTTGCTAGAATTTTTTTTCTTCTATCTTTTTGATTACATTGTCATTGGTTTTCCCAAACTTCAATCATTTTCCTTTTGAGTAAAAATCATCTTCCAATCATTGATGTTCATTTTACTTTCAAAATGAAGGGAAAACTCTTTTCCTTCTTTTTCCTTACCTCCCTTTTACACTCCTCTCACCACCTATTACTTTCCCTTCCATTTTCCTCCTTTCCATTACAAGGTACGAAACAAGAGAAAACTAATCTTACAACTGTCTTTTTCACCAAAATTGTTTTATGCCCAAAACAAAACACATTTGGAATGTTTTACACCCAACCAAATGTATCATTGTTTGCCTTAGAAACATCATTTTCACCGTTCCAGCTAACCAACGTTAGATTTCCCAACATTAGTTACTCAATTGCATCTTGTAAGGCAAATCATATTGATCGGCAGGTTCAATTGACTTTTAATCGCCGGATAGGAATTCGCCCCTGACCCTTCCGTTACAATTAACCGAAGATGAAAATCAATCAAATCACACAACTAAAGAAAGCATATTTATGAAAATATACCATAGAAATGCAGCTCTCAACATTCAATTAACAGCAATAAGAACCAAGTTAGAGAGACGACGAGTGAATGGGAGTCTCATAGCATCAGAAACATTGTAACAATGGGAACACTAATTAAATCAATTACACATTCTTCCCCGCATCCAGAGGGTCAAAAAACCCAAAGACCAGAAAACCTAATCGAAAAAAGATCCCAACATACTGATTAATCAATTCAACAAGGGGTAAACCCAGTTCTTCAATCAAGATTTCGATCAAGGATGATTTGATTTATTGGGGTTTAACCGATTAACGGAACACTACTAGGTCTGGAATATGATGGTACGAAAGTGGGATGAAGAACGAAGATGAAGTAGGAAGAAGATAGGAAGATAATAACGCAAAGTCAATTTTGGGAATTGGCAAAGGTTGACGAGAAGTGACGCCAATGAAAGAAGACTGGTTTATTTGATCCGAAATAACCCACCCCACTGGCCAGTGGCCACTATTCTCAGTTAGTTAGAGCTAGGTGATGGCAGTTGGGCAGGAACAGCCCAACCACCCAGACCAACTGTCTTATGGGCTGCGCAGGCCCAGCCCATCTAAACTCATATCAACCCGCTTCAACCCGTGAAATATTGAAACTTGCACACGGGCTAAATTTTGTCAGCCAAGCCCGTAAAACCGCCCAACCCGCACGTCAACACACCCATCCAACCCATGAATTCACCTAACCCACTCCATTCAGCCGCCCACAAACCTGCCCTGCCCACTCCCAACTCCACCAGATAACCCACCCAAACTCGCCCAACACGCATGAATCGCCCAACCTGCCAATTTTGTTAAGTTAAAAGTTAAACCAGTTAACTAAACGTAAATTATAACTATACGAAAATTAATGATTATTCATAATTATTAATAAAACGAAAATTTTTAAACCAAATATTTCATATTTTCGATCAATACTATTTCATAATTATATCTGAATTGAAGTATACAAAATTACAAAGGAAAATTGATAAGAAACCACCAGCCGGTTCCTTCATCAATACCACCTTCAATTAATCCAAGTATAATCCCACCTTTGACAATCTATATTTCACTCGTCCTCAATTGCCAAGTACCTACAATTACAGGTAAAATTTTTAATTACGTGATTAATAATAATTAACTACAATTTAAACCTAAATTTAATTAAAGTCTTAAATTAGATTTAATAAAAAAATAAAATTAAGAGAAACTCACCCCTCCCCTCCCCTCCTCCCTGCAGCCACCTCCTCCCCTCCCTGCGCGACCTCCCCCTCCCCCGCAGCCACCTCCCTCCCCCTGCAGCCACACTATCCTTCCGCAGCACCTCCTCCCCCGCAGCCACCTGCCCCTCCCCCGTAGACACTTTCCGCAGCCACCCAATCCTTCCCCTCCCATCATGCCCCTCACCCCGCAGCTACCTTCCCCTCCTGCCAAAACATCAACATGACCTCCCCTCGCGAGGTTTTCGTGGTTGGTCGGCGAGGGTTGCCATGAACGTCGCCGGACCGCCGTGAATAGGAGGGTGGTAGGGGAAGGGGAGGGGGTGAGGGTTGGGTTGGGGTGGCCGTAGGGGGCAGGGGGAGGGAAGGGTGTTGGGTTGGGTGGCAGTAGGGGGAGGAGGGGTTGGGCTGGTGGCAGTAGGGGGAGGAAATGGGGGTTGGGTTGGGGTGGCAGTAGGGGGTGGGGGTTGGGTTGGGGTGGCAGTAGGGGGCACGGGAGGAATGGGTGTTGGGTCAGGGCAGTAGGGGAGGAAAAAGGGTTGGGGTGGCAGTAGGGGGGAGGGGGAGGGAATGGGGGTGGGCTGGAGGGCAGCCCTTTAAATTTTTTTTTAAAAAAGTTTAATCATTATTTACGACAAATAGGTGTTACCATTCCATACCAATGAGAGAAGACAAGGCTAAAGGGGATTATACCGCATTAATTGAAGGTGCATGTAAAATTGTTGGAAGACCGGCCAATGCGTCTAGATTATTCTCATCAATTTTTCCAATTAAAATGCAAATATAATTCATAAACACAATTCATATTCCATCAAACTTACTAACTCATTCAACACACCCAACCCACCCACAACTCACAGCCCGCCCAACCCATCAACCAGCCCAGCCTAGTCCACCGAGCCCACCCAACCCATTAACTAACCCACTCGGCCCACTCATTAAACAACCCAGTCCACTTCATGAGCTCACCCAGCCGCCCTATTAACTGCTAAAGGCCCATCCAAACCCGCAGTGGGTCCTCCCTCCAACCTAGCCCACCGGCCCACCCAACCCGCTAATTGCCCAGTGCACCGATTAAAATTTGTCTAGCCCAACCCACTGCCAACTCGGCCCAGCCCAGCCCGACCCACCCAATTGCCACCACTAGTTAGAGCTGCCTAAAGCTAACCCGCCAACTCAATCCGAAACCAACCTATTTATAGCAAAAGTTGAAATTTGGATTGAGACTTTAACCTCTTCGATTAATTTCATTAATTACCCCCACCTGTTTAATTAGATAGGATGGGTAATCTTGTTTCACCCGTTTATAGGGCAAATTGGGTTGGGGTTTAGCGAACCCATTCAAAATATATTTACTAATTATGACCTTTGTTTTGAACTTTTAAAGGCTAATATTAAGTCAACTTAAAACTCCTAAGCCCACCAACTATTTCAATTCCTATACAAACCCTAACTTTTCTGGCTACTTTATCTATTATATTAATCTACTTTTGGTCACTTGTTACCTACACAGATGACCAGGAAAAGTTATACGACTTTTTATATATTACTACTAGAGCCCCATACGATATTTTTCTTGTCATTGCTCATTGCTCATTTAGTAGTCTAATTTTTGTTCATTTGAGCATCCAAATGAGCAATGGTAAAAATAGCATTGGGTGGTGCACCATGCTCATCAGCTCATGATACACTTGGGGGATGATAAAGACTCTCAGCAAATAGCTTCATAAAAAACTTAAATGAGTTAAATTTCAGATTGACCTATTTAATTATGAGATCAGATTGGCAAAAACAAAATTGTTTCAATCCCAAGTTGACTTGTTTAATTAATAAGGTTTGAAGGAGCATGCTTATGAGTATACCAACCCATTTATTGATCCAACTCAACCTATTCCCAACTCTAAAATCCTAGTTCCTACAATTGACCCGAACTAATCAAACGGATTGCCATCATGGATCTGTGCAGCAGTGTGTTGCTAAACTTATCATTTCCATTTGTACGCCCTAGGATCTCACAAAAGTTATTAAAAAGAGGTGATTTAACTTTACACCAAATTAATTAACTTAAACCCATGACTTTATTCAAAAAGTCCATGTTCGACCCACAAGGTGCTTCATTCTTTTCTTTATATTGTGCTTAGTTGTCAGCTAATTTTATGTGCATCAGTGCCAACTTATAAGACCAACTTAGGATTTGAATCATGTGCCACAATGCCATACACGATTTATATTTAATTGAATAAAACTAGTTTGTGGCGCTCAGCGATGCCTCGGGTCTAATTTTAATGTTTAATTGAGTTTGAATAATATTCCTCATCGATAATATTTATTGGCTTAAAATTGAATTTAAGGACATAATTTAAAACCATTTAAACAACTTAAAAGGATCATGAAAGATTGTAATGAATGCCAAAAGGAATTTATTTGCAATTTGGCAACGAATATGACTTGTTGTTAGAGCATATGACATTCCAACTAAGAGGTCGGAAATTCAAAACTTATAAGTTGTATTTTAAACATCAAAAAGAAAATTATCATGTACAATGGCGATGCTGACATTGGGATGACACGCAAGTTGCAATTTAACGCAGGAACATTCCCGTAACTCTCTTTTATAAACCTCTATAAATAGAAAAACATAGATGTTACGCCATGCATGCATGATAATACGTAAGACTAATTAGAGATTACAACTTTAGACTTTTAAATTTAAGTTAAAAGTACTTTAATAAAACTAAAATACTAAATTAAGTAAAAGAGTTAACAACTTGGGAATTACCCATAATAATTGCTTATTCAAACCAAACACAAATAAAGTAACTTGGTCTGTAACACCCAGAATTTCTCCAAATTTTTGGTGCGTGACCATAGTTATATTATGACGTTAAATTATGTTTCTGTTAATATATTTCGGTTAAATACTTATATTTTATATTTACTTTTTATTTCGATAATATTTATGGCATTTCTATAAGATGTGAATTTAAATGTAGCATTGTGAAGTATACGAGCAATGCTCATATTGCATTAATTATTTTAACGTGCACTGCAACGCTTCGTTTATGTGCGAAATGCGTAATGTGATAGCTTGGTAAATATGTATTTACATTACGTTGATAATTATAATTTTTTATTTATAAAATATTTATTTACAATATTTATTTTAAGCGATGTACTTTATTCTTGAAAACGTACGTTGTACTTGAGTTTGCTAAATTTTGCTACTTAACTTAAGGGGTCCAAAATTTATGGTTTGCTATGGGTTTATCAAAAGTTTTGGACAGCCTTTGTAACATTAAACCACTCAAGAGTTAACCCTTTCACTCACCCTCATTATGCCCCCCCATCATGGCCATTATGAGTCCATTTAACACCCCCTTAAACACCATCCCTCACTCCCTTTTGCTGTAAACTAAATCAGATTTTACTCCCTTCTCCATCCCTCCATTCACACGCCCCCCATAAGAAAAAGAGAGGGTGCTATCTTGCATTCTTCACCATTTTCTCATTAATAAACAGTTTTACTACTTGGGTTTCAAGCTATTTTCGCATCGGTTTTCAAGGGATTTGTTGAAACACAGATTAGATCATAGGAAGCGAAGGTGGCAATAAATCTCAAGGTGTCTAACCTTTAATCTTAGCGTTCTACTACTTTCCACGCAAAG